>SJYX01007974.1:0-57480 GCA_006410675.1 Oreotragus oreotragus | reverse complement strand
GGGAAACAGTGGAAACAGTGTCAGACTTTATTTTTCTGGGCTCCAAAATCACTGCAGATGGTGACTGCAGGCATGAAATTAAAAGACGCTTACTCATTGGAAGAAAAGTTATGGCCAACCTAGATAGCCATATTCAAAAGCAGAGACATTACTTTTTGACTAAGGTCCATCTAGTCAAGGCTATGGTTTTTCCTGTGGTCATGTATGGATGTGAGAGTTGGACTGTGAAGAAGGCTGAGTGCCAAAGAATTGTTGCTTTTGAACTGTGGTGTTGGAGAAGACTCTTGAGAGTCCCTTGGACTGCAAAGAGATCCAACCAGTCCATTCTGAAGATCAGCCCTGGGGTTTCTTTGGAAGGAATGATGCTAAAGCTGAAACTCCAGTACTTTGGCTACCTCATGAGAAGATTTGACTCATTGGAAAAGACTCTGATGCTGGGCGGGACTGGGGGCAGGAGGAGAAGGGGAGGACCGAGGATGAGATGGCTGGATGGCATCATGGACTCGATGGATGCAAGTCTGAGTGAACTCCAGGAGATGGTGATGAACAGGGAGGCCTGGCGTGCTGCGATTCATGGGGTCGCAAGAGTCGGACATGAGTGAGCGACTGAACTGAACTGAACTGAATGTCAGTGATGTTGAGCATCTTTTTATGTGCCTGTTGGCCATCTGTTTGTCTGTTTAATTTTTCTGTTCATTTTTCAATTGGCTTTTTAAAATTATTGAATTGTATAAGCTGTTTCTATATTTTGGACATTAAACCTTTGTATATCATATTATTTGCAAGCATTTTCTCCCAGTGCAAAGATTGTCTTTTCATTGTCTTTATCATTTCCCTTGTTGTACAAAAACTTCTAAGTCTGGCTAGGTCCCATTTCTTTATTTTTACTTTTATTTCTATTGCCTTGGGAGACTGACCTAAGAACACATCAGTACTGTTTATGTCAGAGAATGTTTTGCCTATGTTTTCTTCTAGGAGTTCTATGGTGTCATGTCTTAAATTTAAGTCTTTAAGCCATTTTGAGTTTATTTTTGCTTGATGTAAGGATGTGTTCTGTGTTCTAACTACATTGATTTACATGTAGCAGTCCAAATTCCCAACACCGATTACTGAAGAGACTGTCTTTTCCCCATTGGAAGATGTAAAATCAGTTTTTGGACTATCATTCCAGGGCAGCCCTAAATGAAGAAATGTTATAGAATCACAGAAAGAAGTATTTTTGAAGAATTTTTTTTAGTCTATAGAAAACAGATGTGTGTTAGTCACTCAGTAATGTCTGACTTTTGTGCAACACCATGGACTGTAGCCCACCAGGGCCCTCTGACCATGGAATTCTCCAGGCAAGAATCCAGGAGTAGGGTGCCATTCCCTTCTCTAGGATATCTTTCCAACCCAGGGATTGAACCCAGGTCTCCTGCATTACAGGCAGATTCTTTACGATCTGAGTCACCAAGGAAGCTAATGAGAGGTGAACAGGATAGGAAACAGGTGAGAGGCTGTAAATCCATGCTGATCCCAGCCTGAGCAAATACTTCATGCCCGAGAAAAGAAATCTAAGCACTGGATTGTGAGCTGAGCTGGGCAGCCTCCTACTGCTGTCTGTGTGTAGATGGATACTTTGCTCACACACCCTCACTACCCAAGCCTAGGCATCACTCCCTGCCTGTGAGCCATACACCCTGCCCCAGCTGTGGTAGCTATCACCAGTGACCTATTAGTCAGTCAGTTCTGTTGCTCAGTCGTGTCCGACTTTTTGCGACCCCATGAACTACAACATGCCAGGCTTCCCTGTCCATCACCAACTCCCAGGCTTGCTCAGACTCATGTCCATCGAGTCAGTGATGCCATTCAACCATCTCATTCTCTGTTGTCCCCTTCTCCTCCTGCCTTCAATCTTTCCCAGCATCAGGGTCTTTTCCAATGAGTCGGCTCTTTGCATCAGGTAGTGAAAGGATTGGAGCTTCAGCTTCAGCATCAGTCCTTCCAATGAATATTCAGGACTGACTTCCTTTAGGACTGACTGGTTGGATTTCCTTGCAGTCCAAGGGACTCTCAAGAGTCTTCAAAAAACATCAGTTCTTTGGCACTCAGCTTTCTTTCTCACATCCATACATGACTACTGGAAAAACCATAGCTTTAACTAGACAGATCTTTGTTGGCAAAGTAATGCCTTTGCTTTTTAATATGCTGTCTAGGTTGGTTATAGCTTTTAGGAGAAACAATGGGCTCCAAAGTCACTGCAGATGGTGACTGCAGCCATGAAAATAAGACACTTGCTCCTTGAAAAAAATGCTATGATCATCTAATTTGTCTGGCATCAGAGAGGAGAGAAAAGGCTGATGCTAAACAAGAAATGCTAGGAGAGAGAATCGTTGAGGTTGTTTGCCTGTGACCATCAGCAAATGGGACTTTGTTCCCCTTCCAGGGTCTTACTTTCCAAAATAGAGGCTCTACAGTGTCACTGCCAAGAAAGGAGAGTGTGAGACCCCTAGATTTTTCTAGCTTCAAAATCACTAAGGAAGTTGAAGTTGTAAATAAAAAATCAGATTTAAATTTTATTCAGCTCATCAACCCTCTTATCAAAGGCGTTAGCAGAGATGACTTTCCAGTCAACTCAGTTTGGATCTGTAAGTGCATTTTCTATGGAAATATAATCTTTACAGTCAGGTAGTCAGGTTCAAGATGTGATAACAAGATTCTAGCCACAATGTCTGTAATGGGTTGAATATATCTTTACTGGTTGATCTATGAATCTCACCATCATTTAAAACATGT
Source organism: Oreotragus oreotragus (assembly GCA_006410675.1). Lineage (NCBI taxonomy): Eukaryota > Metazoa > Chordata > Mammalia > Artiodactyla > Bovidae > Oreotragus > Oreotragus oreotragus. The sequence goes on along the minus strand of SJYX01007974.1, from coordinate 54,705 downwards.
TGATGGTACATGACTTTGGGTCTCAAACAGACTACTTAAATATCATAGTGCATCTAGCTCAAACAGAGTCTTAATTTCTAAATAACTAAACACACATCATGCCAAGTAAACAACTTTGGAAAAAGCATATGTTTTTCATTCATCAGAAGCTCAAAATTTGAGCAGAATGAAATTTAAATCTGATTTTTTTATTTACAACTTCAACTTTCCTAGTGATTTTGAAGCTAGAAAAATATAGGTGTCTCACACACTCCTTTCTTGGCAGTGACGCTAAAGAGCCACCATATTACAAAGTGACCCTGAAAGGGGAACAAAGTCTCATTTGCTGATGGTTACAGGCAAACAACTTCAACGATTTCTCTCTCCTAGCATCTCCTATTTAACATCAACCTTTTCTCTCCTCTATGATGCCAGACAAACTAAATGATCAGGGCTACCACTTGCTATTGAACATCCAAAGAGATTAAATTTCAAATATTCACAAGAGATTGATATTGCTGGAAGAAAAACTGGAAGCCAATAAATTGCTAGATTGAGTTTATGGCTCCATATGTAATGTCATCTAAAAGAGTATGTGACAGTTTGCAAAACAAGCAGGCTCCAGGCGGCATAAGCATTTGGCTCAGGCATTTTAACAAGAACGGCAAAACTGGGTTCTTGCATCCACAGTGCCTCCAACCCTCTCATGATTCTATCACTATTTGGGTGTCTCTTTTATTGTGTTCTAGCTAGCAAACTCACAGCAAGGTGGCCCAGCTTAATAGACTCATTCAGCAGTTCATGGCTCAAGAAAACCCCAAATGAAATTACATGACATTTGGAGTAAACATTACAGATTCACTTAGGCAAAATAAATCAGTCTGATATTTCAAGACTCCCAGTAGTTCTAACTCAATGGGAAAAAGAAAACAGAAGGAGCCTGCCATCTCTGTTTCTCGTCAGATTATGTACAGGTAGTTGGCATGAGTCACAGAGAAGGCAACAGCACCCCACTCCAGTGCTCGCCTGGAGAATCCCAGGGACAGGGGAGCCTGGTGGGCTGCCGTCTATGGGGTCGCACAGAGTCAGANCCATCTCTGTTTCTCGTCAGATTATGTACAGGTAGTTGGCATGAGTCACAGAGAAGGCAACAGCACCCCACTCCAGTGCTCGCCTGGAGAATCCCAGGGACAGGGGAGCCTGGTGGGCTGCCGTCTATGGGGTCGCACAGAGTCAGACACGACTGGAGCAACTTAGCAGCAGCAGTTGGCATGAGTCAAGTCATTCCCTTTTTTAAGAAGCTGTTAATCATCAAAAAGAGAGAGAGAGATGGTAGTATTTTGAGTACTTTTCCACAACAATTGCCTTTTCATTTGTAATTTCAGAAACTAGTTATTTTCCCTCCATCCTACAGGTGAAAATGTTTTCCTAACTCTGAGAGATATTCATAGTGAAAAGCAAAACTTATGTTCTAGTGTCTTTTTTTTCTTTTAATTCACTTATAGTATAGGTAATAGATCTGTTCTAGATATAGATATACTGTCAATAATTAAAGCAAACAAAAATATTTTTCAGGCTGACCTTGCTTGGGATTTGTGCTAAAGTATTCTAGGCTTTTATGGTCATAGAGAAATCACTACACTGTTTATATGAATAGATTTTTAGTCACTGATCATATTACATAAATAAGTTCCTAGCTTTACAGAATAGAAACAACTTCAGCAGGACAAAACCCCTTTTTTTTGTCACGGATACTACCCCACATAGAACAGTGTATGCATTGCTCCTGATAGCCTGTCCAGGCCCTTTTCTCAGGCCTTGGGAAAGAAAGCTTTGGGCAGGATGTAACAGAGAAGAGACCAGGAGCTGGAGAAACACCACCCTCCTTCTTGAGGCTTTGTCTGTTTCTTCTTTGCCCTCTGTCACTTCAGTACATAACTGACAGTAGGTAGCATTCCACTGAAAATGTTCTGACAAGACTGGGGTTAGTGGTAGTAACATAATTAATTCTACCCAAGGTTCTAAAGCCATACAGTTATTCAGGGCAAAAAGGCAATTCAAATATTTTCCTTTTCACCTTCATTAGTCATACTATCTCACCTTTCAGCATATTAATTCATCTCCTTAAATTATAAATAGCATATGCTTATTTTGGTGTATTTTAGAAAAGGCACTGAACTAAACAAAGCTCATTTGTCCACTTTTTTTTGGAAGGAATCTGTGTCCATTTAGACTTAATCTTTTCCTTTTTTCCATTCATATTCCTTCTTCCCTCCCTTCCTTCCTTCTTTTCGCAAACATACCCCAAAGGTATTTTTACTCTTACTTCCTATGTCTAACATTTAAATTCTTATTTTGACTGTGTCAAAATAGAAGTAGCATATAAATATTCTGAGAATTGGAGAGCTAATTAAATGTATGTCAAAGAAAATAATCTTGTAAAAAAGGAAAGTACCATATCCTTTCTGGAGCTCTAGCTTGAAAATTGTTTTAGACATCTGTCTGATACTTTCAGCTCATAAATTGTTGTCATAATATCAAAACAAGCCTGAATTAAATTAATTTTTACTGTTCTATGAATATCTTACTTTCAGAACTGAAACATACTTAATATTTCTGTTTATAGTAAGATTTTATATTTTTCATAATATCATTATTTTCAAAATATTAGTGCTTATGACATTCTAACCTATAGTGAAATTTAATCTCAACTATATTTATGATAAAACTATATTTTTGGAGAAATATATCCTCCTTTCATATTCTCTTACTCTGTGTCATCAATTGTATGGGAACTGTGGAGGCAAGCCCTAAACATTTTCTCAGCCCATCTAGATAGCAATGTGGGAACTGCTTTCCATATATTCATATTCATATGCACTATACATACTTTCCGGTATATTTATAATAAAACTGGATAAAGTTTCTAATTCTGCCTTCATTTCCCTCTAAATCTTGATTAATGGATGTAACACTTGCACCCTAAAAAACATGAACTGAGTTATAACCTAGCAATATTACCTGCATTTTGTACACAGCAATGAAAAATGTCAGAATTCAGCTCTAGTGCTAAGTCTGCTGACCTGTCAGGTTAGCTTTAAGAAAGGCATTTTCCAACCAAGGCCTGAGTCTCCTGATATATTAAATAAGAAGGAGGGGGGGGGGTTCATGTTTAGGAGTTCATGTACACCCATGACGGATTCATGTCAATGTATGCCAAAACCAATATAGTACTGTAAAGTAAAATAAAGTAAAAATAAAAAATTTAAAAAAAATTATTTTAAATCCCCCCAAAAAAACACTTAAAAAAAAAAAAAGGAAAAATGTAAAAGCTAGTTTCTACATCTACTTTCAACTCACAGATTTTAAGCCTTTTCTTTGTTTTATTGTGTACTGTGGTTTCGTTTTAAAATCAATGTTATTAAAGTATGAAGCAAAAGTTGCTCAGTTGTGTCTGANTTTAGGTACTGTCTTGTCCCTGTCTCTTATACACATCTGTTTCTACATCTACTTTCAACTCACAGATTTTAAGCCTTTTCTTTGTTTTATTGTGTACTGTGGTTTCGTTTTAAAATCAATGTTATTAAAGTATGAAGCAAAAGTTGCTCAGTTGTGTCTGACTGTTTGCAACCCCATGGACTATATGGTCCATGGAATTCTCCAGGCCAGAATACTGGAGTGGGTACTTTCCCTTCTCCAAGGGATCTTCCCAACCCAGAGATTGAATCCAGGTCTCCCGCATTGCAGGCAGCTTCTTTATCAGCTGAGCCACCAGGGAACACTTTACAAATACAAAAGTACTGATTTTAAAGTGTATCATTCATGAATTTTTACTGATATATATATATAATATCAGTTGACTGATTAATATATATATACACACATATATATATATATAACTATATATATATATAACTAGCATTTCAAACAGAAGACATTTCCAGCTTCTCAGAAAGTGCCCTCAGGGCCTTTTCTGGTGACTACTGAGCCTTCCATGTGGCTGCTGGCAATCACTCACTGAGAGCCCCTCTGACTGTTCTGGAAGACCATGCATATGTAGTCATTCAGGATGGCTTCTTTTGTCTGCATTATACTCACTATAATCTATTCGAGAAATACACATATTCTTCTGAGTATCAGATTATTTCTTTTAATTGATGAATTACATTCTTTTTTGTGTATTTACTATATTTTGTTTAACCAATCACCTGCTACTCTGAATATCTGTATACAAGTTTTTGTGTGAACATATGTTTTCATTTCTCTTGGTCCTTTATCTAAGAACAGAATTGCTGGAACTCATTATAATTCTAGGTTTAATCATTTGATAAATGGCCCGACTGCTTTCCAAAGTGACTGCATCACATGATACTTCCCAGTTTATGAGGGTTTTCTCTATCCCATTGTCAAAATATGTTATTATCTGTCTTTTTTGAATTGGTATATCATTGTGGTTTTGATTTGCAATCCTCTCATGTCTAATGATACTGATATATTCATGTACTTACTGCCATTTTTATATATCCTTTGGGAAAATATTCATATTATTTGTCCATTTTCAGTTGTGTTATTTCTATTTTTGAGCTATATGAATTATCTATATCCTTAACAGATATGTTATTTGCAAACTATTCTCCTAATCTGTGAGTTGTAGTTCACTTTCTTGATGGTGTCCTTTGAGAATTTTTCATTTTGATGATGTTCAATTTATTTGTTATTTCTAAGTATGGGCTTTTGTTGTCATATCTAAGAAACCATTACATCATACAAGATTATGAATATTTATGCTTATATTTTATTAAAGACTCTTGGAGAGTTTTATCTCATATTTAGGTCTTTGATCCATTTTTAATTCATTTCGGTATATGGTGTGAGGTAGAGGCCCACTTAATTCTTTTGCCTACGGATGTGCAATTGTCCCAGCACCCTTTATTGAAAATACCATTCTTTCTCTGTTGAACTATCTTGGTATCTTTGTTAAAATTCTTTGATTGTAAATGAGGATTTATTTTTGGACTCTCAGTTCTGTTCCATAGCTCTATATGACTTATGCTATACCATACTGTCTTGATTGCTGCACCCTTGTAATAAGTTATTAACCTTATAACTTATGAATTTGCTAAATATATTTACTAGTTCTAATGATTTTGGTAGGGCTTTTTGGATTGTATATATATAGATATAGATATAATGTCATCAACAAATAAACAGTTTTTTTTCCTCTTTTTAAACTGGATATTTTTTATTTATTTTCATTGCCTGGTTGGAATCTCTATTACAGTTTTAGTTAGACATAATAAGAATAAATATCCTTGTCTTATTCTCAAATTTACAGGGAGAAACATTCATCCTTTTACCATTAACTATCATGTTAAGCCTAAGAGTCTATAAATGTCCTTTTATAGTCTCTTCTTTATTTGCTAAAAGCTTTTTGTCAAAAATTGATGTTAAATGTTATCAAAATAAGTATTTATTTTAAAAAGATATAATATTTTGCTTCCTGTGAACTAGGCACTGCTCTAAAATGCTTTACAAATAGTATCCCATTTAATCCTCTACCAGTTCTAGTAACTTGAACTAGTTTTGAACAAATAAGAAACTATTATTGTCCCCATTCACAGATAAAGAAATAGGCATAGAGAGTTAAAGTAACTTGCCCAAAATGACATGGCTAATAAATAGCAAATGTGGGATTTGAACTAACAGAATTTGTCTCCAAAACCTGTAGTGGTAACCATTAGGTCATGCTGCTCATTTTCCAAGTGCTCCTTGCAAATGGTACAGCCTAAATAAGCACAGCCAAGATCAGTTTTCTCTAACAATGCGTAAGCGGTTGTGTAAACGGTGCACAAATTGCCACCCACTCAATACATTAAACAAGATAGTGCATGGAAAGAGATAAAACAGGTGATAAAGATTCCAATATATGTCAAGAAGGTCATTTGACAATCTGTTTTCCTCATGCTTACTCAGCACAATTCCAAGCACTCGGTCTTGTAATATACTTCTCCATTCTTACTGAAACATACGCGCTATATTCCAAAATTTCAGAGACTATTTTCTCAGAGAAATAGTTTATATGAATAAATGATTATATTCCTCAAAAAAGCACACACACACAAAGCCTCTGTAACTCATGGTGATGTTTTAGTGATACATTCAAGATTGGCCTTCTAATCAACCTGCTTGACATTAAAGTTCATCTCCTCCTCTGGCAAACTGGATACTCGTGGACAAATTATTTAACTTTCTGTTCTACTTGTTTCTTCATCTATACAATTGGGATAACAGCACTACCAACTGTAAAAGCATTAGAGTGAATGCTGAATGGTAAATTGCATATGTGGTACCTGAAACATTGCTTAGTATGTTCAATTAGTCTCAATTTTTCTTTCACTCATAAATTGTACTAATTCAGTGAAACCTATCATACTTTCTTACATTGCTTCTACAGGAAAATCAATTCTGAATTTCAAATTGTGACACCAGGACCACATTTAAACCAAAACAGAGGAAATGTCATTGGTGAATGTTTGGGGCCAAAGTAAAAGCTTTGTGTTATCATGTTGATCTTATTGCTCAATATAATCTTGACATAAGTGAAGTCGCTCAGTCGTGTCTGTTCGGTCTTGTAATATACTTCTCCATTCTTACTGAAACATACGCGCTATATTCCAAAATTTCAGAGACTATTTTCTCAGAGAAATAGTTTATATGAATAAATGATTATATTCCTCAAAAAAGCACACACACACAAAGCCTCTGTAACTCATGGTGATGTTTTAGTGATACATTCAAGATTGGCCTTCTAATCAACCTGCTTGACATTAAAGTTCATCTCCTCCTCTGGCAAACTGGATACTCGTGGACAAATTATTTAACTTTCTGTTCTACTTGTTTCTTCATCTATACAATTGGGATAACAGCACTACCAACTGTAAAAGCATTAGAGTGAATGCTGAATGGTAAATTGCATATGTGGTACCTGAAACATTGCTTAGTATGTTCAATTAGTCTCAATTTTTCTTTCACTCATAAATTGTACTAATTCAGTGAAACCTATCATACTTTCTTACATTGCTTCTACAGGAAAATCAATTCTGAATTTCAAATTGTGACACCAGGACCACATTTAAACCAAAACAGAGGAAATGTCATTGGTGAATGTTTGGGGCCAAAGTAAAAGCTTTGTGTTATCATGTTGATCTTATTGCTCAATATAATCTTGACATAAGTGAAGTCGCTCAGTCGTGTCTGACTCTTTGCGACACCATGGACTGTAGCCTACCAGGCTTCTCTGTCCATGGGATTTTCCAGGCAAGAATACTGGAGTGGGTTACCATTTCCTTCTCCAGGGGATCTTCCCAACCCAGGGATCGAACCCAGGTTTCCCACATTGGAGGCAGGTGCTTTACCCTCTGAGCCACCAGGGAAGCTGTAAATCATTTATTACTGAAACTCCTACAATGGAAATGTTAAAAAACATTCACAATATGTTCCCATTGAGTTACAATATACTCTGAATTCTCTACTGATAATATCCTGTATCTATATATTCTTGAAATTGAGCTCTATCAGTTTGATATGATTCATGAATGCATTCCATGTTTGTACTATAAAACCAAGAGGGAAATAATGCCTTCACTTGAAAAAGAATCCTTAGAGATCTGGCTTCGTTATGGGATGTTCTTCTCACTCACATTTTTTTTTTTTGTTTTATTTATATTTCAGCTTCTAGCAGCTACAAAACTGTATTCAAAATATCCAAAGTGTTAAATCTTCTACAAAGACCAGCTGTCTGCCCAACTGCAAGTTTTTAAAGTTAAGCTTTCTAGATTGGAGGGCCAAAAAGGAAAAAAGAAGAAAAAATAGAGGGTAGAATAGGTCGATTGAGTACATATGAAAGTCAAAGCCTTAGTTTCTATTATAAGAAAACGGCTAAATAGATCAAAATCTTACAATATATGAATCTAAAAATGCTTCCATATGTTATGTTTTCTCTAATGAGAGTGATGGACAAACCAAGAATGTCAACAACTTCGTATGTTAGTCCAGCTATACTTTTCCAAATAAACTCCAAATTATGCGCTAACAAATGCTACTCCTGCCAAAATGATAATTTTTACCATAAAAATGTCATGAGGAATAGAGCGAAAATTTTATAGCGGAAAAATTTGGAGCAATGAACTGGGGATACGATTGATTCTCGTTCAGTATAGCTGGGATAAATATTAAATCTTAGTAATCAGTTTTCTAATAGAAATCTCATTTCAACCTTAATTATATCTATTCTCTTGGTGCCATGACTATAAAAATTCAAGGAGAAAAATATTTAAGAATAAGTTGTCATTCATGAAAGAGTTTCAGTCCCTTTGGAATGGATCATGATTCACTGTGACCAGCACAATTACTTGTTGCTAGCACAAGGATCACTTTACTGGGTGAAATACCTTAGGCTTCTCCCCATCTCATCTACACCTTATTAAGAAAATCCTAAATACATTTTTTTTTTCTTTTTGCCTGCTTTTACTGTGGTAACTAATAATACTGATACACTAAAGCATAGTGTCTTGAGTTTGCTACAGACTCTGCCTTTAGAAAATAGTAACATTTTAGGAAACACATTTAAGAAGGGTGGCTTTGTGTATAAATAAAGAAATATATTTGTTTTGGTTCAAAATATGTATATGTGATATATCTGTGTGTATGTGTATAGGACATGTGTGTGCATATATGTATACACACACACATATAGAGAGAGAGAGACTTCCCTGGTGGCTCATATGATAAAGAGTCTGCCTGCAGGCAGTGTGGGAGACCTGGGTTCAATTCTTGGGTCAGGAATATCCCCTGGAGAAGGAAATGGCAACCCACTCCAGCATTCTTGCCTGGAAAAACCCAGGGACAGAGGAGCCTGACAGGCTTCAGTTCATGGGGTTGCAGAGTCAGACATGACTGAGTGACTAACCCTGGAAAAGAGACAGAGAAACTGATTTTGTAAACAAACATTTTGGCATATGATTAAATATTCAAATGCTTTATGGTCATTTCCAAACAACAAATTCCAAATGTGTGGAAGAGAGTTACTTGCTGTCATAACCTCAGTGAGGAAGATTTTTTGGGGGGTTACCCACTTTCAGAGGAGAATGATATTATCCAGATGTGGCCCTGCTATTACTGACATCTGCTAAAAGAGCTGAGTCACTATCAGCTGAAAGCACGTGTTAATCATGAACACTCTTGCCGACTTTGGGCAGTGGAAATATTTTAGTTTATATATGGCCTGTATCACTTGAGTGCCTGGCAACTTCAATTATTTCTCCTCTCTCCCCTCTATTCAGCCCAGCTTCCTCACCGGAAAGGTCTTGCTTTATGGGTATCCAACCCCACACAATCAAGTCAGTAAGTCCTGCTGATGCCTCTAACTCAGGGAGGTAAACAAGTAAGTTATGTTTATCCTGGCTCCTCAACTCCCCAGAATGGAGCACCTCAAAGCAAGCAATACTCTTTCTTGCAGACTCTTTGCAGTGTTATCTGAAATGTCTCCTTCCGTGATAGGACTAATGATTGGCATGGAAGAGTGAATGCGAGAAATCCCCTTTTGCGAAATTGGTTAAGGTGAGGAGAAACAAAGGAATTAAAACTATTCAGAGGACAAGAACCTCCATCCTGCCATATGTACAGTCAGAACCTAACCACTCACCTTAGTGGCTCATTTGGTAAAGAATCTGCTTTCAATGCAGGAGACTCAAGTTCAATCCCTGGGTCAGGAAGACCCCTTGGAGAAAGAAGTTGCAACCCACAACTGTATTCTTGCCTGGAGAATTCCATAAACAGAGAAGCCTGGTAGGCTACAGTCCAAGGGGTTGCAAAGAGTTGGACATGACTGAGTGACTAAACCACCAACCACTCACCAATAATCAATGGAAACAGAGCAACCAGAAGTTGTTCAGAGCAACCCTTTATGGTAGGAAATAATGCTTCCAATATTTTTTTCTCTCAATGAAGCTTAAGAATATGTTCCAAGCTACCCACCATAATTTTGTTTTGGTTGGCTATTGCAAATCTAATGTTTCTTGTGGACTAAATGGTCAGAATCTCCAAAATAAATACAAAAGACACTGGTAAATATCACCAATTGTGAACTTTTCATCAGAGTGGGAAATTGTTTCAAAAGAAACTATGCATGAATAGTATGAAAGGTGAAAGGGTTCGTCATCCAGTCATGTCCGACTCTGCATGGACTATGGCCCACCAGGCACCTCTGTTCATGGAATTCTCTAGGCAAGAATACTAAGCTGCCATTCCCTCCTCTAAGGGAGCTTCCCAATCCAGGGATCGAATCTGGGTCTCCTACATTGCAGGCAGATTCTTTACTATCTGAGCCACCAGGAAAGTCCCTTATAAATAGTAGAGAACACTATATAAATATATACAATTTATAACTGATTTGAAGACATTTAATTGCATAATAAAAATGATCATCTCTCAAAAATTCTTACTTCTTATACTAACTATATAACAAACTCACTCTATCTCTGCATATCAACATTATCCTATATCCAAATATATATATATATATATACACACACACATATGCACACTCTTTTTTGAATAATTATATTGTCTAATCTTTTTCTCATTGACTTTGCTAATTACACATAACCCTCATATGATTGATCAATGTTTTGAAGGTATGGCAAGTGTCTCATACTATGCTTTAAGGATTCAGGACAGCTTCCTATCAGAAGCCATTAAAAGTAGTTTTCATCTATAAATTTCCCTTGCGTTTACTTAGTAAGTGCTGGGTTTCTCTGACGTGCAACATCTCATGGGCAGAATCTACTTGCTTTTCTAATTTTCATATTTTTTCCAGGTTTCTAACCAAGGGGAAAAAAAAAAATCCTAGGCAGGGATAATATTATCTCTCCAATTCAAGACCTCTTAAATAATACAAAATTAATTGCAATCTTTCTTTCTCAATGAAGCATAAAGACTTTCTAAAGAAAGTAGTTGTTGCTTGCTAGGTTAACCATACATTTTGAACATAAAAGCCTTTTTTTTTAACTACCAAGATCATACTTGATACAAAGAAAAACTTGCTGGTTTTTGAAAACAGTTTTTTAAAGCTAGTTTAACTATAGGACTTCATTGAGGGTTCCTCCATCCTTGGATTTTCCAGGCAAGAGTACTGGAGTGGATTGCCATTTCCTTCTCCAGGGGATCTTCCTGACCCAGGGATGGAACTCAGGTCTCCCGCACTGTAGGCAGACGCTTTTACCATCTGAGCCACCAGGGAAGTCCATTGAGGGTTTAGACTTAGAGAAGACAATGAGGAAAGATGCTTAGATGGTACAAATAAGCTAAAGAATAATAGAAAAGGATCTAGCAATCAGTGAGTCACTTTTTAATTAAAAATAAAAATTCATGAGATCCTGTGCAAGCGGTAAAGTACAGAAAGCTAATATTTGTTCATAAAACCATCTCAATGAAAGTTGAATGCAGAATATTAAACTATTAGACTACTTATAAGATAGAGCAAAGGAGTTCATTTAATTCCTTAATAAATGGAAATAGAAAAATATACTCTGAAAGGGAATAATATGCCGTCAACGCCTTACAAAAGATACATTGGTCATTGAGATGCAGGATGATTTATATTAGGATAATAGGCTTTTTGTTTGTAGATCTTACATTTGTAAAGATATGATTTCTTACATTTTGCCCACTAAATTCCCCCCAGACTTCAAGCCCAGCTAGTCCTCCTTATTACCTTGAATATAGATCCTTTCCTTTTAATTCCACAGGCATCAACCTAATGCAAATATTGTCACCTCATACCTGAATTCTGATTGTGGACTCTTAACTGACCTGTTTTTTTTCTTTCCTCTCCATCTACCTTTTTCTACCTACTTCTTCCAGAGTAAAACCTTTACAGCAATGCCATCTTCCTTTTTAGCAAACCTTTTCATATTTCTCTGAATCCTACCAAGTAGGGCAAGGAAATGTGGCTTAGTGCTAAAGGTCCTCACTGAACTGATCTCAGCCAACCATGCCTCTTTCTTCTCCACACTGTGACAGAGCTGGCTGCCTGTCAAGACCTGCACACACTCTATGTTCCCAGCCTGCCTGTTCACTCTGTAATTCCCTTAGCATGAAAGGCTCTTTTAATCTCCTTCTACCTATCTTCATCCTATTCATATTTTGCAGCCTTCTCAAATTAGATGTCATCTCCATAGACTATATTTTTTCGTATTTTTGCAGTTGAAAATTATTTCCACCTTTTAATCCACAAGGCTTGCTCTGGCATAAGTGAAATTTATCAAGTGTAACTGACCCAGGGCTTAAAGTTTGCCTAACCCTGACCCTTTTCATGCTTTATGTCCTCTACTGCTTCTAGATATCCAAAGTATCAAGCCCAAGGCTGTCACATAGCAGTAACACACTGAATCATTGTTGAATGAATGGTACATGCAAAATCTTAGTGATAACGTAATAATGAACAATGTACCCTATAATCGTAGTTGGTGAATTTACAAGATAATTACCAAAAAGTATACTACCTATCCTCCACTTGCTCCTTTTTGAGAAATCTAACAAATTTATGCATATCAATTGCTTACCACACAATTCCTAGTAATAGTAAATGCCCAAAATGTTACTATTGTTATGTGTGATTATATTAGTAGTACTTGTAACAGTATTGTTGTGTGTAAAGGCTTATGTCTGTCTTAATCTGCTTTGCATATGCTCCTACTCAGTGAATTTAAAATGTGTTTATACAAAAACAGAATAAAGAGAAAAATATTGAGTGTCACATATCACAATTAGCACTCAAATTAAGCACAGAAATTACAAGTCCATTTTCCAGTTCAAAGTGAGTTCACTTTTTACCACCTTTCCTAAAGTGAGATGTCATGCCTAACAAATCTGTAGCAATCTGATGACTAACAGTGAAAAGTCATCACTGCCCTGTGAAATCTCCACACTTCTTATTCTCCCACTTCTAAGACAGAGCCTTGTCCTAGTCTTTATTTTCTTGTTTCAAATTTACCCAAAGCAAGAATTTTCCTCAACAAAATTATAGTCACTCTTTGGCAGATAGATAGGTTGTACACAAAGTTCGAAATTTCATGATTAAGAATTCTATAGTTTCTGAAAAGAGAAAGGTTTTTCTCTGAAAGTTAACTGCTGTAAATTATAGGAGGAGGAGCTGGGGGAGACAAAGATGCCAACACTCCAGGAACAGACTAAAATTAGAGGCAAGCAAGCTAACGGACAATGATGAATCAGCTTTACTCTCATGCCAACCTGCTGCTGCTGCTGCTGCTAAGTCACTTCAGTCGTGTCCGACTCTGTGTGACCCCATAGACGGCAGCCCACCAGGCCCCCCCATCCCTGGGATTCTCCAGGCAAGAACACTGGAGTGGGTTGCCATTTCCTTCTCCATGCGTGAAAGAGAAAAGTGAAAGTGAAGTCGCTCAGTCTGTCCGACTGTTAGCGACCCCATGGACTGCAGCCCACCAGGCTCCTCCATCCATTGGATTTTCCAGGCAAGAGTACTGGGGTGGGGTGCCATTGCCTTCCCCGCATACCATCCTGACTGAAAGAAATTAAGAGGGACTAGGAAAGTGACAGAGTTCTGGCCTAAAGTTAGGAAGTACATCATCTTCCCTGTTGGAATATAGCTTGGATCGTCCATGGATTATTGTAAAATGCTATATTATTAATACTCCAGTTAGTTCATGTTTTCTAATCAGCTCACTTTCCAGTGAAGAAATAGATTGTCCTATGAAAAATCTGGATAGAGTAAAGCCACCTCAGAAGTATGTAACTGCTTAGCAATAAGCAAAAGCCTTCAGTCAAGGACGTTAATAACCCAAGGAATTTGCATCTAAAAATTCTATCTAAAAAGTATTGGTTGATAGAGAGTGGGTAATATTGACCTAGATCAGCTTTAGTTGCCCTTAAATGTTTGTTTTCGCTATGATTAATCTTATAGCTTTGAAAAATGATACTCTCTTAATCAGATGAGTGGGCAACTAGGTAGGGGGGCATTTCATTCAAGGACTACAGAAAACTATGAGTAATAATAACAACCTGTGAACCAAAGAACACAGTTTAAATGACAATATCACACATCCATGTGAGGAAAGATTTTTTGGGTACTATTTGTGTGGTGCATTGGAGAAATTAGGAAGCATATTTTATTGTCTAAAAATGCTAAATAAAGTTGCATCATTTCTAGCATTACAATCAGCTTCTCAGTGAACAATCTCCAAACTGCAGTTCATAGTCTAGGAGTACAAAGATGAATATATCATTAGGATAATTTACCCAACTTAAAGGTTTCAGAGTATGACCATCTGGAGCCAAATTATATTCTTAGTTGGAAATCCAGTTTCTCTTTTTTATTGAAAACACTTCTCTGTCTTCAAGAAAAGCAGGTTGCTTCGTATAATGGGTTCAAGGTTAAATTTTCAATGAAAAAAATTAGAAATATTTCTGAGAAGAATTTAATCTTTTATTTGAAAGAGGTAATTATGAAGCAATTCCCCAAAGATACTGAAAAGCTGATTTTTTTCTCTTCTGTTCTTTGTTTTAAAAAAATAAAAAAAAAAACCTAAAAGGATATCTGTACATCTATACACCCATGTACCAACAAAAGTAGGTTACAGACTGAGGAATTGTAAGCCAGATCAAATACAGTGGTGATATGGCAGAAGGTAAAGAACAACTTTTCTAAATTTTATGTAAGGCAGTTTCATCCTAAATATAAAGTAGTAGTAGAAAACAAAATGCTTTGGGAAATCAAGATTGAGTTAGCCTTATGAATTTGTCACGTGATCTTAGAAATTCATACAACTACTGGATACTACATCAACAAAGCGCCAAATCAGGAGGTAGAAGACAATTAAGAAAATTGTGTTTTTAGGCAATTGCATGTGAAAGCACGCATCAGGTGTTACAAACAGCCCACTCCATGTCAAACATCTTTTCTACCCTCAAGGCATTTATAACCTAATGAAAGGGAATAACATGTTCAAAACTAACATTAATATAAACAAAATAAAACAAATACATAAATACATTGTGAAACTTTATTTTAAATATAACAATGCTAAGGAGTTTTAATCATCAGATTGGAATTTCTTTTTAAGTTTGATCATATCAAGAGTTAACGAGAATGAGAGAACATATATTTGTGCAACAAGAATTATATGAAAAGCAGTTCCTTATAGCTACTCCAAAGAGAAAATTGGCAGATTCTATTAAAATTTTTAGAATACACACTTTTTGTGATCTAGAAATTACACATTTTGGTTTGTCTTCTAAAGCAACACTTATCCATGGGCTTAAGGCAACATGAACAGAGATATTCATTGCAGTATTCTCTTTAAACAAAACTAAAAATAAAACCAGCTTTATGGCAGATGCAATTTATCCCACCAGGGGTGGCAATCAACTGTTAAACTTTGCTAGTACAGACTTATGTTATTTTGCCTCTTGTGTAACCCTTTGGACAATAGTTGGGCTAATATTAAGTGAAGCTCTCTTGTTCAAACTCTCTTTAGACCTTCACTTTTGAGCAGAGTGACAAGAATTCAAGAAAAATAAATTCGGACTCACTGGCTCTCAAAGTATCCTTTCTGACAAGACAAATGTTCCCGCTGCCTCAACCCTTAGAAATGTACAGACTCTACTCTTTTTGGATTTGGAAATTTGCCAATAAACTATTAGACTAAATTGTCTTGTTTCAAACGCTGCCCAAATAGGATTGCAATCTTAGATGAAATGTGTCAGATATAAGACTGATATGGAAAAAACCAATAGTTTTTCTGTATACCAGAAAGATAAAATGTATATAGATCCTATTCTTAAAGAAACTGATAAAATTGCCTATGATTAAAACTAACAATTAGATGAAAAAATTAGAAAAGTTAAAATTATAAAAATTAAACACAAGACATAAACTAGCACTTAATTAACCAGAATGTCACACTGTATTTTTTTTTAATGGAGAGACAAAATACATTTAAAAGCCCTTTATAAAATAATGAACAATACTAAGGTAATCCCACTTAAAATTTCAGTGAAGTTTAACTTAACAAGCTTATTTTCAACATATGCTTGGGAAATGTGTGATAGAAGAGCCACAAATCTTTATAAAAGGACAATTTCAGGGTAAATGAAATGTAGGATATCCATGCATGCAAAATTCATGAAATTTTAAGAGTTTTTTTTGTAAAATGTCTAAATATACTAAAGGAAAACAATGAAAAGTCAACAAGCATACTCGTCTATTCAGAGAAATTAATTTTATGATACCTGCAGCACTGCAACTTAGTGAAGTAAAGAATTTCATTAAAGGCTTGGGAAAATCTGGAGAAAACAAAACCACATGTCTTTTATAAACCATGCCCCCAAATAAACTGCAGGTATGTTAGAGTGGCAGAATATAAGTTTAAAACCACAATACATTTTTAAAAAAATAGACAGCATTTTTATGATCTTGATTAGAAAGCATCTTTGTACATAAGACCAAAAAAGCAAACAAATAAACAATAAAAACAAACCCCCCCAAACCCAGAAATCATAACATTTTTCTATGTAAAAACTTTAACATTATTTCAAATAAAGCATGTATCATAAACAAAGTAAAGAAAAACAAATCTTTAAATACAGGATAGAAACACTGTGGAGGAGATGGACTGCCAAGCTAAGTAGAGTAAATTTCCATCTGTGAGCAACCAGAAAGCATAAAACCATTTTGATAAGAAGACTAGAGTGATCAAGGATGTCTTTTAACAACAGAATTTGTTCGGCCATATAAAGGATGAATTCGAGTCACAGCAGCAGGCCAGGTGGGAGGAGAATGCTGTGTACACAGCTGTTCACTTTGGAGTCAGAAAGATCAATTATGAAGTAGTAACAAGGCAAGACACAGCCGGAGCCACTCTGATGACCCTGGGAAGGTGAGAATCATGTGTGAGAATTGTAAGACAGGTCCACGAACTAATATTTCTTGAATATGTGTGTTTATTAGGGTTTTAGTTTGACCAAGGGGACACAAAAATATATTACTAAGTTTGATCTCTCCAATGCTCTATGTTTTCTCTCTATGTATATATTTCAAGTGAAGTGAAGTGAAAGTTTTAGTCACTCAGCTGTGTCTATTTGCAGCCCCATGGACTGTAGCTTTCCAGGCTCCTCTGTTCATGGATTTCTCCTAGCAAAAATACTGAAGTGGGTGGCCATTTCCAACTCCAGGGGATCTTCCCAACCCAGGGAACAAACTTAGGTCTCTTGCATTGCAGGCAGATTCTTTACCAATGGAGCTACCAGGGAAGCTCAAAATACCTCATAAATAACCTACCCTTAAGCTAGGTGTGATGATCCATGGTCCAATAAAAAAATCAGTTCAGTTCAGTCATGTCCGACTCTTTGCCACTCCATGGACTGTAGCACACCAGGCCTCCCTGTCCATCACCAACTCCCTGAGTTCACTCAAACTCATGTCCATTGAGTTAGTGATGCCATCCAACTATGTCATCCTCTGTCATCCCCTTCTCCTCCCTCCTTCAATCTTTCCCAGAATCAGGGTCTTTTCAAATGAGTCAATTCTTCGCATCAGGTGGCCAAAGTATTGGAGTTTCGGCTTCAGCATCAGTCATTCCAATGAATATTCAGGACTCATTTCCTTTAGGATGGACTGGTTGGATCTCCTTACTGTCCAGGGGACTCTCAAGAGTCTTCTCCAAGATTACAGTTCAAAAGCATCAATTCTTCAGTGCTCAGCTTTCTTTATAGTTCAATTCTTACATCCATGCATGACTGCTGGAAAAACCATAGCTTTGATTAGACAGACCTTTGTTGGCAAAGTAATGTCTCTGCTTTTTAATATGCTGTCTAGGTTGATAATAGCTTTTCTTCCAAGGAGCAATCATCTTTTAAATTCATGGCTTCAGTCACCATCTGCAGAGATTCTGGAGCCCAAGAAAATAAAGTCTGACACTTTCCATTGTTTCCCCATCTATTTGCCATGAAGAGATGACACCAGATGCCATGATCTTAGTTTTCTGAATGTTCAGTTTTAAGCCAGATTTTTCACTCTCCTCTTTCTCTTTCATCAAGAGGCTGTTTAGTTCTTTAGTTTCTGCCATAAGGGTAGTATCATCTGCATACCTGAGGTTATTGATATTTCTCCCAGCAATCTTGATTCCATCTGGTGCTTCCTCCAGCCTGGCATTTCACATGTTTTCTGCATATAAGTTAAATAAACAGGGTGACAATATGCAGCCTTGACATACTCCTTTCCCAATCTAGAACCAGTCTGTTGTTCCACGTTCAGTTCTAACTGTTGCTTCTTGACCAGCATACAGATTTTTCAGGAAGTGGGTCAGGTGGTCTGGTATTCCCGTCTCTTTCAGAATTTTCCACAGTTTGTTGTGATCCACACAGCCAAAGACTTTAGTGTAATAAATGAAGCAGAAGTAGATGTTTTTCTGGAACTCTTTGCTTTTTCGATGATCCAACGGATGTTGGCAATTTGATCTGTGTTCCCCTGCCTTTTCTAAATCCAGTTTGAAAATCAAAAAATATCAGGGTTGAAACGTAAGACAGAAGTATCTGTAAGTGGGGTAAGTGCAGGAAGGGGTTAACTCAGCAGACTGAGTTTTTCAAACTCAAAGCCTTTCCCTTCAAATCAAAAGAAAAAAAAAGGGGGCTTGTATTCATGATTGGCCCTTCACCAACTTCTAAGAAATGACCATGGAATATTCTAATACAAGTATTTTTTTATATCTGAAGTCTTGGGCCATGAATTAGCAGTTTAATCATATAGTTTATGCTAACCATAACTTACTTTTACTCTGAGGGGTTGGAGTCTGAGTACCTGATGTTAGAAACATCACTGTTGGATGAAGGAAGCCAGGCCCCAGACAACTCCCCTGGGAGGGAACATATGGAAGACTATGCCATGTTTCTCCTCTGCCTTTTCCCTTTGCTGATTTTACACTGTAACCTTTTGGTATAATAAACTTTAACCATGAGCATAACATCTTTGCTGATTCCTGTGAGTCTTCTCAGCAAATTTTGGAGACTATGGGTACTCTTAGGGAAACCTGACACACAGCAGTTGCTCTAGGAAGGACTACTCTCTGATACACAGGAATAATTTTTCTTCTAGGATGGCTAGTGAAGGAATCTGAGAGAGCCAAAAACAAGAGTACAATGTTTTAGAAAACAGGGAGGATGGAAAGAAGAAAGGAGGGAAAGAAGGTGGGCTGCAGAGAAGGAAGGAAGAAAAGAAAAGGAGATTTCAAAGTAAATAAAGAATGAAATCATAGCTTCCCAGGTAGTCAAGTGGTTAAGAATCTGCTGGCCAATGCAGGCAACATGGGTTAGATCTCTGGTCAGCAAGATCCCACGTGCCCTGGAGCAGCTAAGCCTGTGTGCCACAGCTACTGAGCCCAGGCACCAAGACCCTGCACTCTGCAATGACAAGCCACGGCAACGAGAAGCCCGCACCACAACAAAGAGTAGCCCCCACTTGCCTGAACTAGAGAAAAGCCTGCACGTAACAATAAAGACAGCATAGCCAAAGATAAACCAATTTTTAAAAAAGAATGAAATAAAAAAACCAGTGATAACTTCATGAAGAAAGCAGTCAGTACAATGAAGAAACCTAATTATAAAAGGGTTCAAGAGTCAGCAGGACATGATGAAACAGGATTTACATGTAGACTACTCAAACAACCTGATGGGATAATGGAAAAAGACCAGAGCTGACTCAGTCATAGAGGTAAGTTTCATTTGTTTTTAATAGGATGCTAATAAGACATATAAATTCAATCACAAGACCTGGATTCAATTTCTGCTCTGCCATTTATTTTCTCTGTGACTAATACTTGTCACACAATTTCTCTGGACCCCAGTTATCTCATCTGTAATCAAATGGGCTAATCCTATCATATTTGCTTTCCAGTATGGTTATTGTGAAGGTCAAATGATAAGTTCTTTTGTGAAAATGTTTGGGAGAAATCTAAAATATTCAACACTTTTAATGATTATTTTTACCTCCATTTTATGTGTACTACATAAAATATAATTAGGCAAAATGTTAGAAAGAACCTAAACCACCTTATTCTCTCTGGTTTTAGTTAATGGATATACAATGAGTGCTTGAAGTAATGTACAAAAAAAGTATCAGTATGGAGTATAGTTCTAGTTATAAATTACTAGAGTTACTGAAGAAGCATCAAGTTGTTGAAGTTTTCCATCGCTCACTGTTATATTAATAGACAGGGAACGATTACAGTTTAGACTGGAAATGATCCTCAAATTTCATCCTCCTTTCTGTGGAGAGCTATTATTTAACCATTTAGTAAGAACACTATATACCAGATAAGAAGATTAATTCGAGATCATTATTGTGTAAGAAACTGAAAAGACTGTAACTTGATTTGCCTTCTTGATCAATGTATTCTTCAATAAAATTTGAACCACAACATTAAAAAGAATTGTTTTGTGAAATATTCAAATACATACCATAAGTTTAAATATAATTTTTCCTGAAAACAGAGCAGTTAAACTAGCTTAGAGCTGAGTGTTATTTTTTAAAGACTATTTCTCTTCTCCTAACTGTGATAGATGCCACTTCTGAAATGCTGTGATCCCACCAACATGAACTTTATTGCCTCCTGAACTACAGAAGAGAATACTAGAATCGACAGAATGGAGATTATAGGAATCTGGATCCACTGTGTGAACTAAAGAAGAAAAAACAGTCTCAACACTCAAAAGCTGGTTATTCAGAAGCAGCTTCATGAAACAAGTCGGCTGATTTCAAACTGACCTTATTTAAGGAGACCCACTAACACTTCTTGGAAAAGGGAATGGCTACCCTTTATTAAAATTAAAATTAAGTGATACCTGCTCCTTGGAAGAAAAGCTATGACCAACATAAACAGCATATTAAAAAGTAGAGACATTACTTTGCCAACAAAGGTCCATCTTGTCAAAGCTATGGTTTTTCTAGTAGTCATGTATGGATGTGAGAGTTGGACTGTGAAGAAAGCTGAGCACTGAAGAATTGATGCTTTTGAACTGTGGTATTGGAGAAGGCTCTTGAGAGTCCCTTGGACTGCAAGGAGATCCAACCAGTCCATCCTAAAGGAGTATTCATTGGAAGGACTGATGCTGAAGCTGAAGCTCCAATGCTTTGACTACCAGATTCGAAGAACTGATTCATGAGGAAAGACCCTGATGCTGGGAAAGATTGAAGGCAGGAGGAAAAGGGGACAACAGAGTATAAGATGGTTGGATGGCATCACCAACTCGATGGATATGAGTTTGACCATTCTCTGGGAGTTGGTGATGGACAATGAGGCCCAGCACACTGCAGTCCATGGGGTGGCAAAGAGTCAGACAAGACTGAGTGACTGAACTTAACTGAATCCACTGCAGTATTCTTGCCTGGAGAATTCCATGGACAGAGGAGCTTGGTGGGCTACAGTCCATGGGATTGCAGAGTCTGACATGACTAATTAACTAAGCATGCTCGCCTCTTTAGGTAGCAGTGTAACAACAAAAATGTCATGCTCCTGAAATATCTCAAATTTGCCATGATATTTCTAATATTTCCAATAAGAAATAGAGTGATAGAGTGAACCTGCCAAGATGTACATGGAGAAAAATTAGTAAACAAGATAATGTGCAGAGACCCACAGTGAAGCACTATGTCATAAATCATGCTGCTATGTTCTTTCTCTGCACATTTTCATACAGTCTTAAAGTGAAGTAGACGTCCAGAATACCTGAATAGAGGTTTTTCCAAATAAGACATACAGATGGCCAAAAGGCACATGAAAGATGCCCACCATTAATAATCAGGATAATGCAAATCAAAACCTTAATGAAACATCAGCACACACCCGTCAGAATGGCCATCATCAAAATCACCACAAATAAAAAATGGTGATGAGGATGTAGAGAAAAAGAAACCCTCATACACTGTTAGTGGGAATGTAAATTGATAGAGTCACTATCAAAAACAATATGGAACATGCTTAAAAGACAACTACTTGACAATTCCACTCCTAGGCATACGTATTAATAAAAGGAAAATAGTAATTTGAAAAGATGAATGCACCCCAGTGTTCATAGAAGAATTATTTATAGTAGCCAAGATACAGAGCAACCTGTGTCCATCAACAAATAAATGAACAAAGAAGATGTGGTATATACACATACATACACAATGGAATATTACTGAGCTATAAAAAAGAAAAGCTTTGCCATTTGCAATAATATGGATGTACCTGGAGGGCACTATGCTTAGGGAAATGTCAGACAGAAAGATAAATACTGTACATTATCACTTACATGTAGAATCTAAAAAAAAAAAAAGAATATAACAAAACAGACTCATAAATAGAGAACAAACTTGCTTACCTATGTGTAAGGGAAGAGTGGAAGGGCAAGGCATGGTTAGGGAATTAAAACATACAGACTACTATATATAAAACAAGTAAGCTACAAGGATATACAGTACAAGGAATATAGTCAATATTTGATCATAACTCTAAAAAGAGTATAATCTATAAAGTATTGAATCATCTTATTATACATGTAGAACTATCACAATACTATAAATCAGTTCAGTTCAGTTTAGTCTCTCGGTCATGTACAGTTCTTTGTGACCCCATGAACCCCTGCAGCATGCCAGGCCTCCCTGTCCATCACCAACTCCTGGAATTTACTCAAAGTCCTGTCCATTGAGTCGGTGATGCCATGCAAACATCTCATCTTCTGTTGTCCCCTTCTCCTCCCGCCTTCAATCTTTCCCAGCATCAGAGTCTTTTCAAATGAATCAGCTCTTCGCATCAGGTGGCCAAAATATTGGAGTTTCAGCTTCATCATCAGTCTTTCCAATGAATATTCAGGACTCATTTCCTTTAGGATGGATTGGTTGGATCTCCCTGCTGTCCAAGGGACGCTCAAGAATCTTCTCCAACATCACAGTTCAAAAACATCAATTCTTTGACACTCAGCTTTCTTTACTGGAGAAGGAAATGGCAACCCACCCCAGTGTTCTTGCCTGAAGCATCCCAGAGACAGAGGAGCCGTCTCTGGGGTCACACAGAGTTGGGCTGCCGTCTCTGGGGTCACACAGAGTTGGACATGACTAAAGTGACTTAGGAGCAGCAGCAGCAGCTTTCTTTATAGTCCAGCTCTAACATCCATACATGACTACTGGAAAAACCATACCTTTGACTAGCTGGACCTTTGTTGGCAAAGTAATGTCTCTGCTTTTTAATATGCTGTCTAGATTGGTCATAACTTTTCTTCCAAGGAGCAAACGTCTTTTAATTTCATGGCCACAGACACCATCTGCAGTGATTTTGGAGCGCCCCCCGCAAATAAAGTCTGTCACTGTTTACACAGTTTTCCTATATTTTTGCCATGAAGTGATGATGCCAGATGCCATGATCTTAGCTTTCTAAATATTGAGCTTTAAACCAACTTCTTCACTCTCCTCTTTCACTTTCATCATGAGGCTCTTTAGTTCTTCTNGGCTTTCATCTCAGCCTCCCTGTTTACTGTTTGCTCATTTGCCAGGGGGAAACTCAAAAGTGGTACTAGATCTCCAAGATCACTAGATTTCTCATGATGTTTTCAACTATAATCACTTAAGCCCTCTACGTACAGCCTAAACCACACACAAAAGCAATTTTACCAAAGCAGTATTTAAACAATATAACTGACTGTTCATTTGTTGCTACAAGCACTTTCACCTGTTTACATGCTTTATATTTCTATTTTAAAGATAAAGATCTGCAGCTCACAGAGTCAAACAACTTACCTAAAGTTATGTCTTGAGTTCAGAGCTTGCATTTGAGCCCTAGTGACTTATCCAACATTCAAGCTTTCCTCCTAGATTCCCAGCATTCATCTGTTGCCAACAGTAACCACTGAGCTTCTGAGAAAGACCCTTGATTAGTAATTCAGTTTCTATTTTATATATAGAATCCCATATTAACCCCAAGTTTAACCTCACCAACCCCTCTGTGGAGAAGCTGGAATCAAGATTGCTGGGAGAAATATCAATAACCTCTGAGATGCAGATGACACCATCCTTATGACAGAAAGTGAAGAGGAACTAAAGAACCTCTTGATGAAGTTGAAAGAGGAGAGTGAACAAGCTAGCTTAAAACTCAGCATTCAAAAAACGAAGATCATATCATCTGGTCTCTCACTTCATGGCACATAGATGGGGAAAACCTGAAAGTGACAGACTTTATTTTCTTGGACTCCAAAATCATTGCAAACAGTGACTGCAGCCACAAAATTAACAAATACTTGCTCCTTGGAAGAAAAGCTATGACCAACCTAGACAGCATATTTAAAAGCAGAGACATCACCTTGCTGACAAAGGTCTGTATAGTCAAAGCTATGGTTTTTCCAGTAGTCATGTGTAGATATGAGTGTTGGACCACAAAGAAAGCTGGGGGCAAAAGAGTTGATGCTTTCAAACTGTGGCGTTGGAGAAAACTCTTGAGAGTCCCTTGGACAGCAAGATCAAACCAGTCAATCCTAAAGGAAATCAACCCTGAATATGCATTAGAAGGACTAATGCTGAAGCTAAGTTCCAATACTTTGGCCACCTGATATGAAAGGACAACTCATTGGAGAAGACCCTGATGCTGGGAAAGACTGAAGGCAAAAGAGAAGAGGGCGTCAGAGGATGAGATGGTTAGATAGCACCACTGACTCAATAGACATGAATTTGAGCAAACTCCAGGAGACGGTGAAGGACAGGGCCAAAAGACCATTTGCTTAGATCCACAGCAATGAAGCCTGTGTGACTTCTTGTATTTGAATGACAATATCATCAGAAGTAAGCAGAGCCTCTGAGTCAGCAACATCTGCTTAAATCATACCTTAATTAAGGTGAAGGTGAAGTCGCTCAGTCGTGTCCAACTCTTTGCGACCAGTGGACTGTAGCCCACCAGGCTCCTCCATCCATGGGATTCTCCAGGCAAGAATACTGGAGTGGGTTGCCATTTCCTTCTCTAGGGGATCTTCCCGACTCAGGGATTGAACCCAGGTCTCCGCATTGCAGGCAGACGCTTTAACCTCTGAGCCACCAGGGAAGCCATAACTTGTACAATTCTCTTTTGAAATCACTTCAATTGATGGTCCCTCCCACCCCACTAGACCTATGTCACATGTTCCAGTATTTCTTACAGTCATCACTAGTTATTGTACCTGAATGTGAATACCTTGGAATCCATTGTAAGATGTGATAGCCAAAAATCAGAAATCATCACTTCCCCAAACTATGGCTTTCTATGGGGTTAAATTGCAAGTCAAAGATTGTTTGAGCAACACTGAGGAACTCCTAATGAGGCTCTGAATAAAACATACATGCTTATGGAAGACAAGTGAGGCATGTTTATTTCTTGAAATTAACCCTCAAAGAATAAAGTAAATTTTGTTAGCTCTCCCAGATTTTTAGATATACAATCTATTGATTCCATGGGTTGCTTTAGGGCTATTTAAAGTCCTAGGGTTGGTTCTGGACGACTTGTGTGGTCTGATTTTTGTTTTGAGGTTTATAGTTTTCTGTTTGGTTAGTTTAAAACTTTTACAGATGGATTCTTATAGCTTTTGAAAAAATAATTACTCTACTTTTTTTTTAGATGATCAGAGAGCATGGAGTATACAGGGTTCCCCTACTCTGCCCCAATGTGGCTCAGCAAAAATATTACTTGAGAAGATTTCAAGACTTTTATAGGATAGATACAGTTTGCTGAAAACGTTTTTCAGCCAAATAACTTAAGTAAATAATATCATGAATTCCCCAAATCATAGAGACTTACAGTTATTTNGAGCATGGAGTATACAGGGTTCCCCTACTCTGCCCCAATGTGGCTCAGCAAAAATATTACTTGAGAAGATTTCAAGACTTTTATAGGATAGATACAGTTTGCTGAAAACGTTTTTCAGCCAAATAACTTAAGTAAATAATATCATGAATTCCCCAAATCATAGAGACTTACAGTTATTTCGCTGCAGCCTCAGTGTCTCAAAAGACCCCAAGTCAATGGGGAAAAAGAAAAAAAGCTGAGTAAAACACCCTACAAGAGGAGTTCAATAAAGGGTGTGTGTGTGCTAAGACACTTCAGTTGTGTCTGACTCTTTGTGATCCTGTGGACCACAGTCTGTCAGGCTCTTCTGTCTATGGAATTCTCCAGACAAGAATACTGGAGTGGGTTGCCATGCCCTCCTCCAGGGGATCTTCCTGATAAAGGATACCTAGATTGTGGTCAAGGATCTAGCACCTGTAATTTGGATTATTTTCAATGGATTCAATCACAAAAACAGTTTGATAACATTGGAGATTCACAGGAGTAAGTGTTATTGCTCCCTAAGTGCACTGATCATATTCACTGATGGTATTAATTCAACCACTCTGAATGTGCACTGATTCACTTCAATATGTTAGCACTCTATGAGTTCCTAGCCAGCAGTATCTATAGAGAATTAGACAATATGGGTACAGAATAATGTCCAGTAAACTAGTGTCTATGGGAATACAGAAGTAGAGTCCTAGTTTAATGAAAAACAGAACAAAACAAAACAGAATAAACAGCATCTGAAACTTCAGCAAATCACTTACCTGGTGTAAAATTTCTTCCAGGACAGAAGGGAAATCAAGGGAAAATCAACTTCAAAATCTATGTTGTGTGTTCTGAGAGTCAGTTTCCCACGTGAGGCTGGAGAGTGCCACCCACACCAACAATCAATCCTCAGACACCAGCAGGATGTCTATTCTGTCCCACCTACCTAGAGATATCATCAGATTCCACAGGTTAAGGGCTCAGTCCTAGCAGGACTCCCCCGTGTACCGCTTGAGACACAAGTTCTGAGCACTAGCTGTTAACCTGTGCTTCTAACCTATGGTCTATAGAATGGAGGTTCCAGTGACCCTCTCCTACTCAAGATACCAGTTCCAAGACTAAGTTGTTAACCCGTGCTTCTGAGCAACTGGCTGTAAATCAGAGGCTCTCAAGACCTTCTCGAGTTTGCTTAATTTACTAGAGTGCCTCACAGAATGCAGAGAAACATTTTACTAACTAGATTACCAATTTATTATAAAGGATAAAGCCCAGGAACAGCCAGATGGAAGAGACACACAGGGTACGGTACAGGAAAAAATCAGAGCTTCCAAATGCGCTCTCCCCTCCTCACTCACCAACACAGAAGCTCTCCAAATTGTCCTTGTGGGGTTTTATGAAGGGTTCATTACAAAGATCATGATTGATTACATCCTTGTCCATTGGTTATTCCTTTGTCCTGGGGGTGGGGGAGTGTCCTCTCCCCCTCCCCAAAAGTCAGGAGGTGGGGCTGAAAGTTCCAACCCTCTATCACCTGGCTGACTCATTTGCAAACTGCTTCCATTCTTAGGTGCTTCCCCAAAGTGGCCTCTTTAACATAATAAAAGATACCTCAGTCACTCTCAACCCTTAGGAAATCACAGGAATTTTGTGAGTCATTGACTGTGCCTGCCTGCGCCTGTGCATGCCTGTTGTTGAGTCCTGTAGGACTCTTTGCAACCCTATGGACTGTAGCCTGCCAGGCTCCTCTGTCCATGGGGATTCTCCAGGCAAGAATATTGGAGTGGGTTGCCATGCCCTTCTCCATCAGCGACTGTGAATGAAGAACAAATATATGAGAAATACATTTTGTTCATCTGAATGACCAAATAAATATTTCTACCCGGTAGTCCAGTGGATAAGACTGTGCTCCCAATGCAGGGACCCAGGTTCGATACCTGGTCAGAGAACTAGATCCCACATACCACAACTAAGAGTTTGCATCTGGTACAGCCAAATAAATAAAATAAATATTTAAAAGACATATTTCTTATAAATCACGATATTGCAGATATATGATATATGCACATATTATTCTACACTGGATCAAGAAAAGGTAACTGGAGCTAAGTTTTAAGAAACCATTATGCTGCTGCTGATGTATCTGTTAGATTGTGTTTAGTTATCTGCTAGCCATGCCCAAAGGGTCGGGCACAACTGAGCAACTGAACAAGCCATGTCCATTACACAAGAAAGTGAGCTCTTAGCTTTTGACCTGTATAGATAAATTACTTCCTTATTTCTCAGCACTATCTGTAAAGACACAGAGATTTAAAATCCAGAAATGGGAAGCTGGGGTTTTTGGTTTCCTTTGTAGGCACATCTCATCGCATGATTTCATCAACGAGCCAATTAACAATATTTCAGAGACAAGGGTCATTTAAGATAATACAGTAATATACGCCATAGAGAGTTGTGGTATATATTACACGTGGAGAGTTGGACAATTAAAAAGGCTGAACACCAAAGAATTGACACCTTTCAACTGAGGTGCCTGGCATGCACCACAGAACAGGGAAGCCTGGTGTGCTGCGATCCATGGGGTTCCAAAGAATCGGACACTACTGAGCAACTGAACAAGAACATAATATGCCATAGAGTCAAAGCAAGCTAAAGGGAAACGCCCTAGCCATAGGTCAGCTCACTTACCTTCTTACATGAGTTACTTCATTCAAGCACGTCAGAACCCACAGGGCACTCAGGATTACAGTTCATAAATGATAGTTCAGGAAACATGTGAAGGCCCTAAAAATATCTGAAAGGAATGTTTTTAATGTCCACACTAAATAAAGGAAACACTTAAGTTCTCAGGGAAGAGTGTAAACTTATTTCTCATTTGAAAAATGAAAATTATTGATTTACATATGATTACTATTTCCAAGTTGAGTTCCAAAGTAATAAATATTATCTCATGATTTTTTTCCAGAATTTTCAGGCGAAGAATAAACTTTTTATCTATTCTTGTTCACACAGGCAAAGAGTGTGCATAATGTATAAACAATGACTCTAGTATTTGTTGGTTTTCTGGTTTTGCTTATTAATCACCATCATTTCCACTCACAATTTGAAACACCAACACCTTGAAGAATTCTTTCTTTGGGATTGGAATGAAAACTAACGTTTTCCAGTCCTGTGGCCACTGCTGAGTTTTCCAAATTTCCTGGCATTACAAATCTACTATGCTTCAATTAAAAAAAAAAAAAGTTGGGTACCTCTCTAAGGGATCAGTGTTAGAGACAAAGCCATAGAACCAGAAAGCAGTGCTGCCAACACCTCCGGTTTCAAGAACAAATTATAGCTCTAGAGTAAATGCATATTCAAAACATTTATCTTGATTCTCTCTCATAGCTGCAACAAATGGTTTCTCTCTGAGGAAATTATTACTGAGAGCATTTTAAAATCTCTTAGATCCTAAGAGATGTGTCATGTAAAATATCTGAATAGGATGCCCATCTTTTTAAACTATATGGACATTGGCCTACTTAACATTAACAACCAACTGTTCAAAACTGGTATGCAGGTTAATTTTTGCCAGAGCTTAAGTGTCTGGTTCACAGATTTGGCCTTTGGAATCATGTGGCGATTCACTTCAGAAATTGCTTTTATTTATAAGGAAAAGACTAAAGATACTCTGGCAGCCAGAAATAATTGATTGTTTTAATAAAATTTCAAGTGTATATTCATGGTATCTTCCCACAGAAAGACTGAATTAGTCAATTCAAACTGAATCTCTGTCCAATGATCCTTTAGGAAAGTGGAGTCTCAAAAAACTAGACTTTAAAAATCTGTTGGAATTTTGGCATAAACCAAATGCAGACAATAAATTAAACATAAGTCATCTGCCAATAGTATTTTACTGCTTTTAGATAACTGCTAGCATGTTGAATGAACAATTATTACACTGATGACAAGTAACAAGTGCTTTCTTGCAATTTTAAAACTCATGCATCTAGTTTAAAGCTATCACTTCCTTCCTCCCTCCTTCCTTTCCTCTGACTCAACCCTTACTACCCAACCCTTCCTTCCTAGCTTCCTTCCTTCCTTGCTTCTTTGCTTTCAAACAGGAATATAGAAGTATATCAACAAAGAATATTTTCTGTAAGAAAGAAACAGGAGACTACCAATAAAATTGCTAACTGATACCAGCTAATCTACTGGTGTGGTTAAGTAACTATTGAGTAATTGGTTTTTTGGTTTCATATTAGGCCAAACAGATGGTAGGGTTTGTCAACTAAACATATATTTGGATTACCTTCTAAAGGCATGAATTTATTTAAATTTTATTTGTAAATAGTCTCCATGATTCCAGTCAACTAATTTCTAAACTGTGCTTTCAAAACTTTAGGGCACTTATTTATTTCTGACAAAACACTCAATAAATCTCTAAATATTGCCTCTTGGTTTATGAATATCTCTATGTTCTTGTCAAAACAAAACCTAAATTACTGTGTGCATAAGGAATGACAACAGGAGTACACAGAGATGATTGGATTTAGAAATCTGTAATTATTGTCTTGCTTCTCCCTCTTCCCTAACCAGAACCAATATGCTAAAAAGTATATTGTTTGTTTTTTATTTTCCAATTAAGTTAGAAGAGCTTTCTGCTCCTCAGAACCACTGCTTTCTATAAGATTTGAAAATGGTATGCCTAATCATGTTATTCAAGCACGGGGAAAAATATTACTGATGAAGTCTAATGTTAAAAGCCAATAATCCCAGTATGTCCTGGACAGAATTATGTTCAAGTATCACTGACTCCAGAAAATCCTTGGTATATTTTTTTTTTCTTAACTGTACTGCCATTAGTGCCTGAAATGAGGGAACTATAAAATTCTTTTGGTCACAACTGATATAATGAAGTGTTTCAGCAAATGTGTGGAAGATCACTAGATTCCCTCCAGAATCTGCTGTGACCTTTCTTACTAATTAAGTTGTTGCCCAGGAGCCACTGGCCAGACACGGGTTACATTTCCCAGCTGACCTTGCAGCTAGGCATAGCCACGTGACTAGTTTTCAACATGGGAATGGTGCTGAATTAGTTCCCACCACTTCTAGGCTGAAACATTTAAAATGTGGTTGTGCCTCCTTAGCATATTTACCCCTCTTTGCCCGGAATGTTCATGAGAAGAGGGACCTTGAAAGATGACCCACTGAAGATGGCAAAGCCACTCTCAGCCTGGGCCTCTGAATGACTGAGGAGAGCATTGCCACCTGTCACATCACAATAGATGATCACAAGAAAGAGAAATAAACTTTATGTCACAGAATGATTCAAGTCTTTTCGTTACAGCAACTAGCACTGTATCCATGAAAACGTCAAGAAAGTGGATCGTTTACAAGAAACCATCAACAGTGACAATACAAAATGCTGGTATGGAAGTAGAATCACAGGGATTATTGTTCAGTGCTGGTGGGAATGCCAACTTGTGCAGCCACTTTGGAAGACCTTTGGGCGGTTTCTAACAAAACTAAATATATTCTTATGCTATGGTTCAGCAATAGCTCTTTTTTTCTCTTTACCCAAATGAGTGAAACTTAGGTCTACACAAAAACCTGCACATGAATGTGTATAGCAGCCTTATTCATAAATGTCAAAACTTAGACACAGCTAATATACCCTTCAATATTTCTACAAATAAACTGTGCTATATCTATAGAATACAATATTATCCAGTGATAAAAAGAAGTGAGCTAGCATGCTGTAAGAAGACATAGAAGAAATTTAAATGCATGTCTGTAAGTGAAGGAAATCACTATGAAAAGGCTACATACTGTAGATTCTAACAATATAACATTTTGGAAAAAGTAAAACCATAGAGACAGTAAAAAGATCAGTGATTGCCAGGGTTATAGGGAAGGAAGGGTTGAATATGTGGACCATAGGGGAAGTTTAGGCCAGTGAAACTGGCCTGTATGATACTGTATGGTAGATTCATATCATTATACATTGTCAAATGGGCTTCCCTTGTGGCTCAGCTGGAAAACAATCCTGCAATGTGGGAGACTTGGGTTCAATACCTGGGTTGCAAAGATCCCCTGGAGAAAGGAAAGGCTATCCACTCCAGTATTCTGGCCTGGAGAATTTCATGGACTGAATAGTCCATGCAAAGAGTCAGACATGACTGAGAAACTTGCACTTTACTTTACATTCAAAAGACAGAAAATATTCAATGCAAACAAGTACTTAAACCATAAACTTTAGTTAATAATAATGGAACAATATTAGCTCCTTATTTTTACCAAATGTAGGTTGTTAATACAAGATGTAAAAATAATGGGAAAAAATATGGGAGAGAGGAATGATTAAAGAACGTTATGGGGGAATTCCCTGAAGGCCCAAGGTTAGCACTTTGTGCTTTTATTGCCATAGGCCCAGGTTCAGTCTCTGGTCAGGTAACTAAAATCCCAAAAGCTAGGCTATATGGTCCAAAAAGAAAAGAAATATATATATATATGTATGGGAACTCTTTGTACTCTTTGTTCAGTTTTTCCATAAACCTAAAACTGCTCTAAAATATCTTATTAATTTAAAAATCTGTGCTTTTTTCCATCATTAATACATCTATACTCACATATATACACACATGTACAAAACAGGACTTGAGGAGGAAATGAGGAAGAGCATACAAAGGAAACTTAAATTGACATTTTAAAAAGTGATGAAACTGGAACAGGGAAACATAAAAAGAGGAGTTGAAGTATCAGTGAGAGACCAGTGAGAACACGGAACACATTTATGCTTAGGCACAAAAGAAGATTTAGCGCAAAACGTTCAAGGCTTTCATCTCAGCCTCCCTGTTTACTGTTTGCTCATTTGCCAGGGGGAAACTCAAAAGTGGTACTAGATCTCCAAGATCACTAGATTTCTCATGATGTTTTCAACTATAATCACTTAAGCCCTCTACGTACAGCCTAAACCACACACAAAAGCAATTTTACCAAAGCAGTATTTAAACAATATAACTGACTGTTCATTTGTTGCTACAAGCACTTTCACCTGTTTACATGCTTTATATTTCTATTTTAAAGATAAAGATCTGCAGCTCACAGAGTCAAACAACTTACCTAAAGTTATGTCTTGAGTTCAGAGCTTGCATTTGAGCCCTAGTGACTTATCCAACATGCAAGCTTTCCTCCTAGATTCCCAGCATTCATCTGTTGCCAACAGTAACCACTGAGCTTCTGAGAAAGACCCTTGATTAGTAATTCAGTTTCTATTTTATATATAGAATCCCATATTAACCCCAAGTTTAACCTCACCAACCCCTCTGTGGAGAAGCTGGAATCAAGATTGCTGGGAGAAATATCAATAACCTCTGAGATGCAGATGACACCATCCTTATGACAGAAAGTGAAGAGGAACTAAAGAACCTCTTGATGAAGTTGAAAGAGGAGAGTGAACAAGCTAGCTTAAAACTCAGCATTCAAAAAACGAAGATCATATCATCTGGTCTCTCACTTCATGGCACATAGATGGGGAAAACCTGAAAGTGACAGACTTTATTTTCTTGGACTCCAAAATCATTGCAAACAGTGACTGCAGCCACAAAATTAACAAATACTTGCTCCTTGGAAGAAAAGCTATGACCAACCTAGACAGCATATTTAAGAGCAGAGACATCACCTTGCTGACAAAGGTCTGTATAGTCAAAGCTATGGTTTTTCCAGTAGTCATGTATAGATATGAGTGTTGGACCACAAAGAAAGCTGGGGGCAAAAGAGTTGATGCTTTCAAACTGTGGCGTTGGAGAAAACTCTTGAGAGTCCCTTGGACAGCAAGATCAAACCAGTCAATCCTAAAGGAAATCAACCCTGAATATGCATTAGAAGGACTAATGCTGAAGCTAAGTTCCAATACTTTGGCCACCTGATATGAAAGGACAACTCATTGGAGAAGACCCTGATGCTGGGAAAGACTGAAGGCAAAAGAGAAGAGGGCGTCAGAGGATGAGATGGTTAGATAGCACCACTGACTCAATAGACATGAATTTGAGCAAACTCCAGGAGACGGTGAAGGACAGGGCCAAAAGACCATTTGCTTAGATCCACAGCAATGAAGCCTGTGTGACTTCTTGTATTTGAATGACAATATCATCAGAAGTAAGCAGAGCCTCTGAGTCAGCAACATCTGCTTAAATCATACCTTAATTAAGGTGAAGGTGAAGTCGCTCAGTCGTGTCCAACTCTTTGCGACCAGTGGACTGTAGCCCACCAGGCTCCTCCATCCATGGGATTCTCCAGGCAAGAATACTGGAGTGGGTTGCCATTTCCTTCTCTAGGGGATCTTCCCGACTCAGGGATTGAACCCAGGTCTCCGCATTGCAGGCAGACGCTTTAACCTCTGAGCCACCAGGGAAGCCATAACTTGTACAATTCTCTTTTGAAATCACTTCAATTGATGGTCCCTCCCACCCCACTAGACCTATGTCACATGTTCCAGTATTTCTTACAGTCATCACTAGTTATTGTACCTGAATGTGAATACCTTGGAATCCATTGTAAGATGTGATAGCCAAAAATCAGAAATCATCACTTCCCCAAACTATGGCTTTCTATGGGGTTAAATTGCAAGTCAAAGATTGTTTGAGCAACACTGAGGAACTCCTAATGAGGCTCTGAATAAAACATACATGCTTATGGAAGACAAGTGAGGCATGTTTATTTCTTGAAATTAACCCTCAAAGAATAAAGTAAATTTTGTTAGCTCTCCCAGATTTTTAGATATACAATCTATTGATTCCATGGGTTGCTTTAGGGCTATTTAAAGTCCTAGGGTTGGTTCTGGACGACTTGTGTGGTCTGATTTTTGTTTTGAGGTTTATAGTTTTCTGTTTGGTTAGTTTAAAACTTTTACAGATGGATTCTTATAGCTTTTGAAAAAATAATTACTCTACTTTTTTTTTAGATGATCAGAGAGCATGGAGTATACAGGGTTCCCCTACTCTGCCCCAATGTGGCTCAGCAAAAATATTACTTGAGAAGATTTCAAGACTTTTATAGGATAGATACAGTTTGCTGAAAACGTTTTTCAGCCAAATAACTTAAGTAAATAATATCATGAATTCCCCAAATCATAGAGACTTACAGTTATTTTGCTGCAGCCTCAGTGTCTCAAAAGACCCCAAGTCAATGGGGAAAAAGAAAAAAAGCTGAGTAAAACACCCTACAAGAGGAGTTCAATAAAGGGTGTGTGTGTGCTAAGACACTTCAGTTGTGTCTGACTCTTTGTGATCCTGTGGACCACAGTCTGTCAGGCTCTTCTGTCTATGGAATTCTCCAGACAAGAATACTGGAGTGGGTTGCCATGCCCTCCTCCAGGGGATCTTCCTGATAAAGGATACCTAGATTGTGGTCAAGGATCTAGCACCTGTAATTTGGATTATTTTCAATGGATTCAATCACAAAAACAGTTTGATAACATTGGAGATTCACAGGAGTAAGTGTTATTGCTCCCTAAGTGCACTGATCATATTCACTGATGGTATTAATTCAACCACTCTGAATGTGCACTGATTCACTTCAATATGTTAGCACTCTATGAGTTCCTAGCCAGCAGTATCTATAGAGAATTAGACAATATGGGTACAGAATAATGTCCAGTAAACTAGTGTCTATGGGAATACAGAAGTAGAGTCCTAGTTTAATGAAAAACAGAACAAAACAAAACAGAATAAACAGCATCTGAAACTTCAGCAAATCACTTACCTGGTGTAAAATTTCTTCCAGGACAGAAGGGAAATCAAGGGAAAATCAACTTCAAAATCTATGTTGTGTGTTCTGAGAGTCAGTTTCCCACGTGAGGCTGGAGAGTGCCACCCACACCAACAATCAATCCTCAGACACCAGCAGGATGTCTATTCTGTCCCACCTACCTAGAGATATCATCAGATTCCACAGGTTAAGGGCTCAGTCCTAGCAGGACTCCCCCGTGTACCGCTTGAGACACAAGTTCTGAGCACTAGCTGTTAACCTGTGCTTCTAACCTATGGTCTATAGAATGGAGGTTCCAGTGACCCTCTCCTACTCAAGATACCAGTTCCAAGACTAAGTTGTTAACCCGTGCTTCTGAGCAACTGGCTGTAAATCAGAGGCTCTCAAGACCTTCTCGAGTTTGCTTAATTTACTAGAGTGCCTCACAGAATGCAGAGAAACATTTTACTAACTAGATTACCAATTTATTATAAAGGATAAAGCCCAGGAACAGCCAGATGGAAGAGACACACAGGGTACGGTACAGGAAAAAATCAGAGCTTCCAAATGCGCTCTCCCCTCCTCACTCACCAACACAGAAGCTCTCCAAATTGTCCTTGTGGGGTTTTATGAAGGGTTCATTACAAAGATCATGATTGATTACATCCTTGTCCATTGGTTATTCCTTTGTCCTGGGGGTGGGGGAGTGTCCTCTCCCCCTCCCCAAAAGTCAGGAGGTGGGGCTGAAAGTTCCAACCCTCTATCACCTGGCTGACTCATTTGCAAACTGCTTCCATTCTTCGGTGCTTTCCCAAAGTGGCCTCTTTAACATAATAAAAGATACCTCAATCACTCTCAACCCTTAGGAAATCACAGGAATTTTGTGAGTCATTGACTGTGCCTGCCTGCGCCTGTGCATGCCTGTTGTTGAGTCCTGTAGGACTCTTTGCAACCCTATGGACTGTAGCCTGCCAGGCTCCTCTGTCCATGGGGATTCTCCAGGCAAGAATATTGGAGTGGGTTGCCATGCCCTTCTCCATCAGCGACTGTGAATGAAGAACAAATATATGAGAAATACATTTTGTTCATCTGAATGACCAAATAAATATTTCTACCCGGTAGTCCAGTGGATAAGACTGTGCTCCCAATGCAGGGACCCAGGTTCGATACCTGGTCAGAGAACTAGATCCCACATACCACAACTAAGAGTTTGCATCTGGTACAGCCAAATAAATAAAATAAATATTTAAAAGACATATTTCTTATAAATCACGATACTGCAGATATATGATATATGCACATATTATTCTACACTGGATCAAGAAAAGGTAACTGGAGCTAAGTTTTAAGAAACCATTATGCTGCTGCTGATGTATCTGTTAGATTGTGTTTAGTTATCTGCTAGCCATGCCCAAAGGGTCGGGCACAACTGAGCAACTGAACAAGCCATGTCCATTACACAAGAAAGTGAGCTCTTAGCTTTTGACCTGTATAGATAAATTACTTCCTTATTTCTCAGCACTATCTGTAAAGACACAGAGATTTAAAATCCAGAAATGGGAAGCTGGGGTTTTTGGTTTCCTTTGTAGGCACATCTCATCGCATGATTTCATCAACGAGCCAATTAACAATATTTCAGAGACAAGGGTCATTTAAGATAATACAGTAATATACGCCATAGAGAGTTGTGGTATATATTACACGTGGAGAGTTGGACAATTAAAAAGGCTGAACACCAAAGAATTGACACCTTTCAACTGAGGTGCCTGGCATGCACCACAGAACAGGGAAGCCTGGTGTGCTGCGATCCATGGGGTTCCAAAGAATCGGACACTACTGAGCAACTGAACAAGAACATAATATGCCATAGAGTCAAAGCAAGCTAAAGGGAAACGCCCTAGCCATAGGTCAGCTCACTTACCTTCTTACATGAGTTACTTCATTCACGCACGTCAGAACCCACAGGGCACTCAGGATTACGGTTCATAAATGATAGTCCAGGAAACATGTGAAGGCCCTAAAAATATCTGAAAGGAACGTTTTTAATGTCCACACTAAATAAAGGAAACACTTAAGTTCTCAGGGAAGAGTGTAAACTTATTTCTCATTTGAAAAATGAAAATTATTGATTTACGTATGATTACTATTTCCAAGTTGAGTTCCAAAGTAATAAATATTATCTCATGATTTTTTTCCAGAATTTTCAGGCAAAGAATAAACTTTTTATCTATTCTTGTTCACACAGGCAAAGAGTGTGCATAATGTATAAACAATGACTCTAGTATTTGTTGGTTTTCTGGTTTTGCTTATTAATCACCATCATTTCCACTCACAATTTGAAACACCAACACCTTGAAGAATCATAATCAAGGCGTAATTTCTAGTTCAGTTCATAGATATTCTAAGAAAGTGCACTAAACATAACATAATTTCTGAATAAACTGTAGGAAATGTCTACTGCAGCACTGCAGAAATAGCAAAGACCCATGTTGCTGATTCTTTGCTTCGCTGCCTTCAAGGCAAGTCATCTACCAAAGTAATGAGGCAGAAGACAGAAAATTTAATATTAATTTTGCGAGGTCCATTCAAACCTTTTTCCTCCCAAGAAAATGTTTCTGTGGTTTTACTTAAACTAATATCACCTTTTCAGAGAGATCACTCTTTGGGTTTGTGTTTGTGAAACTAGACTACCGAGGCTGAAAAAAAATGTTGCAGTGTCTAACATGAACCTTAGCCTAGAGCAAAACAGCAGCCTCTATTTGGTAAAGCTGAACTGCTTTTATGAAATGCGGCAGTTGATTTCTTTTTCAGCAATTGATTTTTATTATATTCCACAGTCAGACCTCTAAGTGAATTTAAAGATTATCTGCAATATGTGTTCTTAGAAGAAAAACGATTCACTTAAAAAGGTGGTTTTGGAACTGTTTCTGTAAATGTGTCTCACCATTTAATATTATCAGTAAAAAGAAATCCTTGGGCATTTGCAGCGTTGATGAGAACAAAAACATGGATAATGTCAAAAGCGATTTTTATAGCAACATAAATATACTAATTGCAATAGGAAATATGAAGTTGGAATTAATTGTAATATTAGAACATAGAATAGAAAAGAGAATATTTTTCTCTTGTAATTGTGTTTGTGCTGTTGACTCTTCCATTCTTTGTCAATTGCTTCTTACATCACACTTAATTTCCCCATTTTTATCCTTGTATAGAACTTTCTTGTGTGTGAGCAGGAGGAATAGCTGTAATACTCTAAAAATATCCCATTTCCTACTCTAATATACCAATTTTACATCCTGTCTGCTACAACTTAAGACCAGACCATGCCTTTAATGAATTGTTTCTTTTCCAGAACTCACCATGGGCTATGCTGACACTTCAGAAAACAGCTCCGATACATTAGTGGGTCCTTAACTCTGAACTCAAAAAGCTTATTTCTAAACTGAAAATGACCTACCACCTTGGGGACTTGTGGTCCTTTAGTGACTTGTGGTCCTTTATAGGACACTGAGAGGTTGTCTAGGCTTATGCTGGAGCCTAAGAACTCTGGTACCTCTCTTACCTGTTACATTATTTTCTAGGAAAAAGTGATTGAGAATAAAATTAGTTTTAAAAAAAATCCTATTATCAATTTAATAGTGTAAAGGTGTTATTATTCCTATCCTCAACCACCATCCAACATAGTGCTATTTCCTAAGTTACTATAGTTCATTAGCTGGAAAAAAAGCAGCTCTGCTAGTATAAATTTTTTTTAGATAAGTTCACCTTTCTCAAAGAACAAGTGAAAAGGGCAAAGCATGACAATTTCTCATTTTATAATGGGAAATTTATTCAAGATATCTCCCCCCCATTTATCACTGAAGAGACATTACAATTAAATGCCTTCATTTGCACATAAGTAGCCTACAAACTCTTCTTTTTAAACCCCTCAGGTATTTACAGTGTGTTTCTCTCTAGCTATTTTAAGTTTCATTTTTACTCTCTTCATCTATTAAGCAGTCTGACTCAGAACCTGGATTAGGAACAGCAGTGAACAACAAAAGGGCCATTGCAGAATGATTTTCACTGTCTTGTTCAGATAATCAAAGCCGAAATAAGAAAACAAGGTATAAAAGAAAATGCATGTATTTCTCCTCTCTGATGATCAATATGCTGAGTAATGGAATAATCATTTTTATGACCATGTTGACAGAAAATAGGAAACTAAAAATTATGGAAAAGTTTATTTCTAAACATTCTATTACATCTTTGGTAGAAAGTGACATAATTATTTTTCTTAAAACTGAAAAATCTTATCACCTAAATAGTTTAGAAGCCGAGGTACACACTCTTCATTACATTATATGCCTTCTCCTTTCATTTATTAATATATAGATGTAGTTGGATTTGCTCTCAGAATTAAGAAGCAGTCGCCATGGTATTTTTAATGATGTTAATAAGCAGTATATTTGTAGTNGAAATAGCTCCAGAAAGGAGGAAAAGACTGAGCCAAAGCGGAAATGACACCCAGCTGTGGATGTGTCTGGTGGTGAAAGTAAAGTACGATGCTAAGAAGAACAATATTGCATAGGAACTTGGAATCAAATAAAATCTGTCTCTTATACACATCTCCCTTAGAGGTCTAGACAGAAATATACTTTATATTTTTTAGTATAAATATTTCAATTTTACCACTCAGTTTCCCAAGTTGAATTATGAATTACCAATCCTGTGTAATATTATAAAGATGTAGGCTGAGAATTTGAAACGGTGGGTTCTACTGCAGGTCTCACTGACTTTGCAAAAGACAAATAACTACCCTGAGTTCTCATATTCTGCAAAGGTCTTTAAAAATATAAGTATTGTTATTACAATATCTTTATGTATAAAGTGAAAGTATTGCATTAAATGATCTCTGATGATACTATTGGATAAATGATATTTATATGTCAAAACTATGACTATTTACTCAAATGTAAATAGTACTGATTTCTATTATTTCAATTATTTTCAAACATGAGCATGCA
This sequence comes from Oreotragus oreotragus, assembly GCA_006410675.1. Taxonomy (NCBI): domain Eukaryota; kingdom Metazoa; phylum Chordata; class Mammalia; order Artiodactyla; family Bovidae; genus Oreotragus; species Oreotragus oreotragus. The sequence goes on along the minus strand of SJYX01007974.1, from coordinate 14,084 downwards.
CAAGAACAATTACTTATACAAATCACTAAAAGACAATATATTCCATATCACAGAGACTATGCTGAATATTAATATTCAGCATAGGTGCAGAATCTGATTTCAATTTCCCCTTGACTTTGAGAAGATGATCATTTATATAGGTTATTTGAAAGGTAATTTTTCCTAGATTTTCAACAAAGTCATGAGTTTTACTGTTTGAACTCTAGGTCAACTCTCTAATAAGTTGAAAAATTAATTTTCAAAAAAATTCTTTAAATTCTTAAATTTATAAAGTTAAGTTTTTTATGTTGGGTTTTCCCTGTATTTCTTAATTAAATCTTTACCATTTGATTACTGCTTTACAAACTTTGGAAAACTATAAAATCCTTTTAAAAACAAACTCAAGTTATATAAAAGAATAGTAATGAGAAATGTGTGTGAAACACTATAAACCCCCAGGCAAACTTATGATCAAACATCCCTAGAAGTGTTTCCAAAGTTCATGAATATATATAGAGTCAGTGACAAAGTGAAGACAGAGGATTTTTGTAGAGAACGATCTTTTATGGTGCTTTCCCTGTATTCTCCCTCTACATGGAAGATTCAAGGGAGATGTACCTCACACACCTTCACATTAAGGTAAAGNCCTAGAAGTGTTTCCAAAGTTCATGAATATATATAGAGTCAGTGACAAAGTGAAGACAGAGGATTTTTGTAGAGAACGATCTTTTATGGTGCTTTCCCTGTATTCTCCCTCTACATGGAAGATTCAAGGGAGATGTACCTCACACACCTTCACATTAAGGTAAAGTAGGAAACCTTCAGGGGAATGATTTTGAGATCTTGGCCTTGTGAATTCTGAAATGTTGAGGGGTACGGAAATTAACATCTGACCATCATTTATAAAAAACTAAAGCAGCTAAGAATTTGCATCTGACAAGATGTTTGAGAGTCCCTTGGACTGCAAGGAAATCAAACCAGTCAATCTTAAATGAAATCAACCCTAAACACTCATTGGAAGGGCTGATACTGAAGTTAAAGCCCCAACTATCTGACCATCATTTATAAAAAACTAAAGCAGCTAAGAATTTGCATCTGACAAGATGTTTGAGAGTCCCTTGGACTGCAAGGAAATCAAACCAGTCAATCTTAAATGAAATCAACCCTAAACACTCATTGGAAGGGCTGATACTGAAGTTAAAGCCCCAACACTTTGGCCACCCGATGCAAAGAGCTGATTCACTGGAAAAGATTCTGATGCTGGGGAAGACTGGAGGCAGGAAAAGAAGGGGACCACAGAAAATGAGAAGGTTGGATGGCATCATGGACTAACGGACATGAGTTTGAGCAAACTCTGGGAGATGGTAAAGGACAGAGAAACCTGGCATGCTGTAGTCCTTGGGGTCCCAAAGAGTGAGACATGACCTGGCAACTGAAGAGTCAGACACAACTTCATGCCTGAACAACAACTCGAACAAAAAGATCAAGAGAACAAGACAAGAGCTAACTAGTGCCTGCAGAGACAGAAGCACACGGTCCATGTTGGGATCAATCTTCTGTTGTGTGGGGACTAATTCTGAGTTAGTTCAAGATGGGTACATGAGTTTCCCATGGAGGAGATGAGGCCATACATGACTAACGGACATGAGTTTGAGCAAACTCTGGGAGATGGTAAAGGACAGAGAAACCTGGCATGCTGTAGTCCTTGGGGTCCCAAAGAGTCAGACATGACCTGGCAACTGAAGAGTCAGACACGACTTCATGCCTGAACAACAACTCAAACAAGAAGATCAAGAGAACAAGACAAGAGCTAACTAGTGCCTGCAGAGACAGAAGCACACAGTCCATGTTGGGATCAATCTTCTGTTGCGTGGGGACTAATTCTGAGTTAGTTCAAGATGGGTACATGAGTTTCCCATGGAGGAGATGAGGCCATACAGCAGAAGACCTGAGCAGGAACAACCTAGGTGCTTATCATCAAATAATAAGACTTAAATTAATGCAAAAATAACACAGGGAATAGAGCTAAGTACACTGTCAGCCAGCCAGTCAAGATTTCTGTGAAAAACCAATGAAGAAGCTACAAGAATATTCCAGGAGAGAAAGATTCAAGTTTAATTTTCAAGACCAACTAAGAACTTCAGCTCTAATCTTTTTTGAAACCAAAATCAGTGGTTTCATCAGTATCTTAAATTTTACATTCTGAAAATTGAATGGAATCACTGTTTCCAACTTAAGGTAGTTTTAGGCCCTAGCTGTCTGTTACCTAGAAGAGCATAAAAGTGTGGTTGTCCAGTAGCTAAGACTCCATGCTCCTAACGCAGTGGTCCCAGGTTTGATCCCTGGTCAGGGAACTAGATTCCACATGCTGCAACTAAAGATCCCACAGATCATAACTAAGATCCAGCATAAATAAATAAATAAACATTGTTTAAAATTATGAGATCAGCTAGCATTGCTTTCTGGAGCAAGAAAAGATTTTCCCACTAAACCAAACTCAATGACATTGGAAGACAGAAATAAAATTGTTTTTAATTACTCATTAAGTGTGCTTGTCCAGGGACCTGCCTACTATCTCAATCCCACTGCACACAATATACTTCCAAAGAAATTCTTAATTTCACCAAAACTGATTTGAAAGCCATGCTGTGCACCATCGCTATTGTAAACAACATTTTAAATATTCAAAGTTAATCAAATGGACTCTTACCTAAGAACTCAATATATAAAATATCACTGGCACAACACTTTAAAATCAAGGTATACAATCAATAGTTAAATTTTCAATTATAGACTCAAACAGAATTTCTAGATACTGTGAAAATTTGGAGTTGGAAAACTTTCTCCTAACTTAGAAAGAGGGTATATGAGAGTAAATATGAATTTATGGGAAGATATGGTAAAAATATGAAATTGTGGGGAAAAGGATATACTATGCACAAATACAAGTGTAACAAGTAGACTTCAAAGTAGAAATAAAACAAAACAAGATCATTTAAGATATAGAGTAACTTGTAGGCTTTAACTAATGAAACCGTCTTTATTCACAACTGTGATATATTTAATTCCAATTTTAAAAGACTAGCAAACCTCCAAACTAGCAGTTAAGGGCATTTTGAGAAACACAAAATAATTTATATATATCTTCTATATATAGTACTTCCTTCAAACAAGTTCAGGTTTAGGAAAACTTTGTTTTCCTAAAATATTTTAAAGAACACAAATAGGAAGTAACCAATGGAAATCAGTGAGAAATGAAGATTTGTTAAACAGTATTTAATTGTTGTGTGTTAGTTTCTCAGTCGTGTCTGACTCTTTGTGAATCCATGGACTGTAGCCCAATAGGCTCCTCTGTCCATGGGATTCTCTAGGTAAGAATACTGAAGTGGGTTGCCATTCCTTTCTCTAGGGGATCTTCCTGACCCAGGGATTGAACCCAGGTCTCCTGCATTGGAGGCAGAGTCTTTACCTTCTGAGCCACCAGGGAAATATTTAATTGCATATATATATTTCANGCTTAGTTCCCGGGACAGGGATCAAACCCGAGTCCCCTGTACTGCAAGGCAGACTCTTAACCACTGGGCCACCAGGGAAGTCCTAATTGCATATATATATTTCAATCCATGTTCCCCAAGCTTTAGTTACATAGATTGTCTCTAATTGTATTTATAATTTGAGAAATTAAACCAATGACACAATAAGTGGACTATGCACCTGATTTCACATTTAAAAAGAGATGACCAATATAGCTTAATTGATTCAAACAATAAAGTTTTTGATGTTTTACAAAAACAACAAAGATGTTTCTTTGTGCAAAATAATGTGTTGCATATGAAATGAAATTATTGAGACTCATGGCAAACCACTTCATCTTTCTTGTCTTGAGAACCCCATGAACAGTATGAAAAGGCAAAAAGATGAAAGATGAACCATCGAAGTCAGGAGGTGTCCAATATGCTACTGGAGAAGGGTGGAGAAATAGCTCCAGAAAGGAGGAAAAGACTGAGCCAAAGCGGAAATGACACCCAGCTGTGGATGTGTCTGGTGGTGAAAGTAAAGTACGATGCTAAGAAGAACAATATTGCATAGGAACTTGGAATCAAATAAAATTTAAAAAAAAACTTGGAGTCAAAGCAAATTGGGAGTAGTCAAACAGGAGATGGCAAGAGTAAACATCTACATTTTAGGAATCAGTGAACTAAAATGGACAGGAATGGGCGAATTTAATTTAGATGACCATTATATCTACAACTGAAGGCAAGTATCCCTTAGAAGAAATAGAGTAGCCCTCATAGTCAATAGAAGATTCTAAAATGCAGTACTTGGGTGCAATATCAAAAACGACAGAATGACTTCCGTTCATTTTCAAGGGAAACTATTCAAAATCACAGTAATCCAAGTCTATGCCCCAACCACTAATACTGAAGAAGCTAAAGTTGATTGGTTCTTTGAAGACCTATAAGACCTTCTTCAACTAGCAACAACAACAAAAAATGTCCTTTTCATCATAGGGGACTGGAATACAAAAATAGGAAGTCAAGAGATACCTGGAGTAATAGGCAAGTTTGACTTTGGAATACAAAATGAAGCAGGGCAAAGGCTAACAGAGGTTTGCCAAGAGAATGCATGGGTCACAGCAAGCACCCTCTTCCAACAAAAGAGAGGACTCTACACATGGACATCACCAGATGGTCAATACTGAAATCAGGTCCGCCTAGTCAAGGCTATGGTTTTTCCTGTGGTCATGTATGGATGTGAAAGTTGGACTGTGAAGAAGGCTGAGTGCCAAAGAATGGATGCTTTTGAACTGTGGTGTTGGAGAAGACTCTTGAGAGTCCCTTGGACTGCAAGGAGATCCAACCAGTCCATTCTGAAGGAGATCAACCCTGGGATTTCTTTGGAAGGAATGATGCTAAAGCTGAAACTCCAGTACTTTGGCCATCTCATGTGAAGAGTTGACTCACTGGAAAAGACTCTGATGCTGGGAGAGATTGGGGGCAGGAGGAAAAGGGGACGACCGAGGATGAGATGGCTGGATGGCATCATGGACTCGATGGACGGGAGTCTGAGTGAACTCCAAGAGATGGTGATGGACAGGGAGGCCTGGCGTGCTGCGATTCATGGGGTCGCAAAGAGTCGACACGACTGAGCGACTGAACTGAACTGAACCTCGGTTTCAACATCCATAATCAGGGCCTACCTGAGAGGTGGCCTTGAAGACGGGATGAAACACAGAAGGGCCCAGTACATGATCTACTCCAGGCCTCCCTCTACTGTTACAATATGCTGTTAGATCCTATTTATTGCTTGCCATAAAACCTACAAACCAGGTTACTGTAAACATGACTACCCTTATCTTAAGAAACAATCACCTAGCATGGTGACATGTTACAAACAAGCGGGAGTTCAGTTAGTCAAGCTTCATCACCGCTATTTTAACAAAACTTTCTTAAAACAGAAAGTTATAAGGAATTACCAAATTTGCAGGTTTAAGAAATATAATCATTCGTTTTAAATGTTAGCATACTGAGTTTAATATTAATTTTATGAAAACACAGCTCCAAACCTCATCAAAAGGATCTCTTACTTTTAAAAGGCAATTAAGTTGAAATATGAAAGGAATATCAGGCAATAGAATATTCTAAAATTTCAAAAGAACATAGCAGTTCAGTTTCCCTTCCAGGGTCAAACAAAAGCCTTGAGCCTCTAACTCTAAATCTGGATTGGCATGCAAATTTCCATGATTACACAAATGAATGTTTTGCTATTTATATAAGACACCTCACAATTCTATTTATGGATTAAACTTATTTTTTTACCCCAAACTTTTCATAGGGGATAATATTTTGGTTGTAAATTATCCAATATAACTTTATATTCTTAACTGAAAACATTTAGCCCATAGTTAGAGAGTAATTCCATAATTTCAAACTAGGCCACTCTCAAGAGGCAAGGTGTGAACTGGGGAATGTGGTCGGCCCTCCCATAACCAAACCCGTTTATCCATGTATTACCTATCTTAACTCAAAGGTCCTCAGTATCTTCCCACGAAGTGAAGTGAAGTCGCTCAGTCGTGTCCGACCCTTTGCGACCCCATGGACTCCTCCCTCCATGGGATTCTCCAGGCAAGAGTACTGGAGTGGGTTGCCATTTCCTTCTCCAGGGGATCTTCCCGACCCAGGAATCGAACCCGGGTCTCCAGCATTCCAGGCAGATGCTTTAACCTCTGAGCCACCCATAACTGAATGATTAAAATGAACTTAAATGTAATCAATATATTTCTGTAAGACTTTAGAATTTCAACAGTCTATAATTCTTATTAAATTAGGGTGGTCGTCAAATGAACCCCAAAGCACAGGCACTTGGTTCACATAAAAGTGTGAGGGCTGGTGACCCCGCTCTACCCACCTGAGGTGAAGCCCGATCAGTCCTCCAGGCTTACCAGGCCACATTCTGGCCCAGGGCAGTGCTGCCCCCAGGACATCCCACGCCCCCACCCGCAAGCCCTGGCCCCTGCACAGAGCCTCATCAGGAGTCTCCGTTGCTGCCCTCCTTACTGAAGGGAGGTAACTGTGCTGGATTCACTATGCCAAGTGAAAACACATCTAGAGTAGAGTCAGATCACTAATGTAAATAGGTGAATAATAATGTAAATGAGACAACAGAAAATGTCTTTGTAAACCAACATACTCTTCAATATACTTGTAATCTCTTAGCAGTTAAAAAAAAAGTTGTCCATGTCCGAAACTCATACAAGCAGTCTTAAAAACCATGTTCAAACTGATTTCAAACATGTGTAATGACTGACAATCTTACATGCACTTTTTCTTTTGTCATGATCAAAAAATTATTTAAAAAATCATATGTGTTACATGTTCACAGATGAACTAAAACCGGCAGGTAGTTAATTTATGTCTAGTTTATATCACCAAGTGTTAGTTACGTATGCGGGAACCACAACTTCTGTATATGTTTGAAGCTTTTTATCTGCATGTTTCTTAGAAAAAGAACGGATAAATGATTCAGTGTAGCCGAAGCTCCAGTACTCTGGTCACCTGACGCAAAGAGCCAACTCACTAGAAAAGACCCTGCTGCTGGGAAAGGCTGAGGGCAGGAGAAGAGGGTGTCAGAGGATGAGACGGCTGGTTGGCATCACCAACTCAAAGAACACGAGCAAGCTCCGGGAGACAGTGAAGGACAGGGGGCCTGGCAAGCTGCAGCCTACGGGGCTGCCAAGAGCCAGACACGACTCAGCGACGGACAGGTGACCCATGTCTGCCTTCCCACCGAAGACTAAGTTTCACGAAGGCCGAGGTCTATCTACCTGCTCAACACACCCATCCCTGGGTCCAGCACAGAACTAGGCAGAAGCCAAGGACTAGGCAGCTCACTGCACTCAACCACTCCCCGCTGCCGAAGGACGGTCTGCCACGAGCTGCCTGCACACAGCACAACAGCAGCGACCCTTCACACTTGAAGCCCCTCCTAGGCAGGTTCTGAAGACACACAGGAAGTTACCTCTGTCCACGAGACAAGGGCAGACTGTCTCTTCAGGAGCTTGCTCCAGACCAAGCCCTCAGTTTTCACAAAGAAAGTAAAAAAAGTTTCCTTTCCTTAACCAAAGCAGTCTGTTTTTACTGGAGGCACAGTGGTTCTTCATTGCTATAGCTCCAAGTTCCTCCTCCACTCTCTCTTCTCAGCAATTCTTTGTATATGACTGAATGAGTCAAACATTTCAAAGTTTTCTTAATCCAAGGTCTTGTCAGCTTGTCAGTAACACTGTCTCCTCTATTTCAAACTGCAAACACCCAAGTCCCTATACCTTCTTTCTACTCCTGTTTTCAAACGCACCGACCCCTAACTAACTTAACTGTCTCCCACTGTGGAAATACATGAAGGCAAGGTCTTTCATCTGTTTTGTTCAGTACAATAAAATACCCCAGGATCTAGAACCCTAAAACTACCTGGCAGAGAGATGGCATTCATGGACGAACAAACAGATGAAAATCATGGAAAGCTACTTCGCGGTAACTGGGGAAACAGTGCTTGCTGTCGTTGCTCTCTGCCGCCTAAGTTGGGGTCCAACTCTCCTGCGAGGCCATGGACTGTGGCCTGCCAGGTCCTCTGTCCATGAGATTTCCCAAGCAAGAATACTGGAGTGGGTTGTGTCGCCATTTCCTTCTCCAGGGCATCTTCCTGACCCAGGGATCAAACCGTCATCTCTTGCATTGGCAGGCAGATTCTTTACCACTGAGCCACCTGGGAAGCTGGATAAACAAGTACTAATGTTTTAAATTAAAACATCCCCAGCTTCATTCTTGAAACCTGTGCACATATTTAGATTGTACAGTTGCTCTTTCTACCACTCCACACAACTATTACACAGAAATCTTAGCTTGTTTTCGAACAGGGTTTTGGGGATAAGAATAAAATACAGTGTGTGTGTGTGTCTGTTAGTTGCTCAGTTGCATCCGTCTCTTTGTGACCCCACTGACTGTAGCCCACCAGAATTCTCTGCCCGTGGAATTCTCCAGGCAAGAATACTGTAGTGGATTGCCATTCCCTTCTCCAGAGGAACTTCCTAATCCAGGGATCAAACCCTGGTCTCCTGCATCACAGGCAGATTCTTTACTGTTCATTTAAAAAAAAAAAAAAAAGGTCCCACAGATCCAGAATGGAAGCACGTTTCGTAACAGCTGACAAACTATATTTTTAAGAAAATTAAGGCTACACAGTGAATTGCCAAGATCAAAAGGCACAGTTCATGAAGCGATCTTTTGCAGTTTTGTCCCTATAGAAATACACTGCCTCTTCTATTACTAAATAGTCATGAAATTTAAAACTCAATGGCAAAGAACGTAAAGCAGCCCTGCTTTCTCTAAAGAGGACAGGGAAGAAAACCCAAGCCTGTCAAACAAAAACAAATACACGGCATCATAAACTACCTCTTAAAAATCCCACCAACAGTCCAACACAAAACTCGTCACTGCCCGTTAGTAAACAGTGCTCAAGAAAAAAGATCCCACAAGTGCAGTTTAGGAAGCAAGTGTTCACCGAACCAGGAGACTGGGAGCCGAGCAGCGCTGGAGGAGAGCGGTTCCCTGCGGTGACCCTGCACCCGCTGCTTTCTACTCTGAAATCGCTCCACTGGTAGAGCAGGCTAAGTAAGCAATATCAGCCTTTTATTAGGTTGGTACAGAAGTAATTGATGTTTTGGATCCTGAATTTTAAATCATTATAACTAGGCTCAAACACATCTTTATTAATCAAAACAGGAACTACTACAACCAACTCATTTTTGCCAACGAGAAATAAGTTGGTTTATTTCTCCAGAGTGAAAACATCTGTGTTCAGGATCTAATCAACTCCTGGAAAGCATTTTATGCCTCCTGCTGGTTGTGGAAGCGCTTTCCCTGCAAAAAGTGTCCAGATGTTTGAAGAAGTGGTAGTCAGTTGGCGAGAGGTCAGGTGAATATGGCAGATGAGGCAAAACTTCGTAGCCCGATTCACTCAACTTCTCAAGTGCTGGTTAACATGAAGTCAGAAGTTGTCGGGGAAAAGAACTGGGCTCATCCTGTTGACCAATGCCATCTGTAGGCACTGCAGTTTTTGGTGCATCTCATCAATTTGCTGAGCGTACTTCTCAGATGTAATAGTTTCGTCGGGATCCAGAAAGCTGGAGTGGACGAGCAGACCACCAGTGACTAGGACCTTCCTTTGGTAAAGTTTGGCTTTGGCAAGTGCTTTGGAGCTTCCCCTCGGTTCACCAACTGAGCTGGTCATCGCCAGGAGTTGTATAAAATCCACTTCATCTCACATCACAATCTGACCAAGAAATGTTTGTTGTTGTTACATTCTAAGAGAAGACAACACGTCAAAGTTGCAATTTTTCTGATTTGCAATCAGCTCATGAGGCACCCACTTAACGAGCTCTTTCACCTTCCCAGTAAGTTTGGCTTTGGCAAGTGCTTTGGAGCTTCCCCTCGGTTCACCAACTGAGCTGGTCATCGCCAGGAGTTGTATAAAATCCACTTCATCTCACATCACAATCTGACCAAGAAATGTTTGTTGTTGTTACATTCTAAGAGAAGACAACATGTCAAAGTTGCAATTTTTCTGATTTGCAATCAGCTCATGAGGCACCCACTTAACGAGCTCTTTCACCTTCCCAGTTTGCTTCAAACGCCAAATGACTACAGTATGCTCGACCCTGGGTTCTTCAGCGACTTCCCATGTAGTTGCAAGAGGAACAGCTTCGATGATGCTCTCAACTGTAGTCGTCAACTTTCAATGGCCGGCCACTACGTTCCTCATCTTCAAGGCTCTGGTGTCCTTGGCAAAACTTCTTGAGCCACCAACGCACTGTACTCATTAGCACTTCCTAGTTGTTGATGCGTTGTTGATGTTCCAAGTTGTCTCTGCTGCTTTACAGCCCATCTGAAGTCAAATTTTTAAACAACTCTCAAATTTGCTTTTTTTCTAATATTTCTACAGCCTAAATATAAATTGGAATAAGTCATTAGCAAAAAACATAAGGCAGGAAATGCACATTAAAATGATGTATAACATTACCACATTGATTTTAGACCATATAGCAGTATCAAACGGCAAAGTTGACAACGAAAACCATAATTACTTTTGCACCAACCTAATATTAAACTGTAATAACTTTTGCACCCACCTAATACTTTGTCCACCTAAACACCTCTTCCTTAAACAAAAAAGTAAGCACTCCCCAAACAACAGTCCAGACCAATCTCCCAACAAGCTCCTCAATACCGCCTTATTATTCAAACATGCCATCACTCAGAGCATCAGTTCTTCCCTGTTTCATATAGCTGATGGCCCTTTAGGGCTTTGGGAATTTAAACCACCCACTGGCCACAGACACTATCCATATAAAAAAACAAACAAAAAAACCCACCCTTGGTTGTTTGGCAAAACTTTCAAAAAGTACAACACAATCAAAACAATCTTAAACCATTTTAAAACTGTGGACAATGAACAAAAAGGAAGAAAAGTAACTGAATGTAAGTAATTTTGAACTCTATCAGTCCATGTATGGATTTACATTTGAGGTCATACCTCCTGACGCTAGAAGACTATCTACTTGCTCAAAAAAAAAAAAAAGAAAGGATTTCAATTTCAACCCTAGTTGGCCAGAAGTTGCAGACATAGAATTAATAATGCTTTCAATATTAAGAAGCTGGTAAAAACTCCTGACAGGTTAATGGAAATAGTTTAACTAGGATTCAAGCAAGAATTCACCGGCTGTAATGCACTGATGAACACATACCATCTCTAAGCCCTCAATTTCTATAAAATCATGATCTCAGATTAAAATTTTTCAACAGAAAATATCACAGAAGGGTCTGATAATCTTAATGGTCAATTCACAAAACTACAGTATCTGTATACTTTTAGAGGGCAACAATCCTAAAACATAAGTATCCTTTCCAGAATTCAGTTTACTAAAACTATCAAACCAAAAGTGATAAAACCAACTACTGTGAAGAATTCAATTTCTCCAATCACCATTCTATACAGTATTTTCAAAAATAACGCAAAGGTCATAAAAGTATTTAGATGTTAATTTGAAATACAGAGGCACAAATAACAGTGGACATTCTGAATTAATAACATGGGTCAAAAAAAAGACTACAAAGTAGTAACTGGTGTTTACGACAGCACTATAGTGTTGAAATTATTTTATATAATTATAAATAACTATTTTAATAATAAATATTCTCATCATTCCATGAGACCGCAAACTTTCAGTGAAAGCTTTCCTAAATAAACTTAAAACAGTCACAATTTATTTTATCTATAAAATGATCTCCCTTTGTCACTTAATTCTATAGGAAATTAAGTCTTGCAATGGTATTTTTATTGACCAAGTCTTCAATCAATCCTTCCAAATCTCAGAACAAATAGGATACTTTACCTTCGAAAGATGAAAGAAAAAAAATTCCCTGTCACAAAACAAGTTTTAAAAAAAAAGCAGCTAATAAATCAAGAAAATTAATTTTCTAGCATTTCCTTCTCCTGTCAACTCTATCTTAACAAGTTAACCACTAATAGATAACGCTAATGTTTAAGCCACCTTCCTCCACTTTAGCACTCAATATTTTAAGTATATTCCTACTCGTAACACCACCTTTCTTTCTTGGAAAGTCTTTTTTATGTTAGCACATTATTTATCCCACTAGTTATCATTAATCGCTATCTGTAATCATTTCCAGATTCTACTATGGAGAGCACTTAGCATTCTGTGGAATCACAGAATCTGGAGCTGGAAATAATCAACCAGCTCAAATCCTCAAAACCTAGACTTCACTTAGGCTCTGCTGCTGCTAAGTCACTTCAGCCGTGTCCGACTCTGTGCGGCCCCAGTAGATAGCGGCCCGCCAGGCTCCCCCGGCCGTGGGATTTTCCAGGCAAGAGTACTGGAGTGGGCTGCCACTGCCTTCTCCATCGTTAGGCTCACTGCAACAATAAAAACAGCTTCTTGTTAAAACGTTTCATCCTCTCTAGAGAGAAGCTGTAAAGTTAGGCAAAGTTCCCAGGTGGCTCACTGGTAAAGAATTCACCTGCCAATGCACGAGACACGGGTTCAATCCCTGGTCTGGGAAGGTCCCCCAAGTCGTGAAGCAAGTAAGCCCGTGTGCCCCAACTACTGAGCACAGGCTGGGAAGCGCGACCAGCGAAGCCCGCGTGCCCTAGAGCCCCAGCTCCACAGCAAAGAAGCACTGCGCGAGAAGCCCGCCCCCGACCTAGAGAAAGCCCTCCTGCAGCAGTGAAGACCCCGTGGGCCTAAGTAAATAGGTTGTAAACATTTAAAAACAAAACTGCCTGCATTTTAACCCAAGTTCTGTCACCCTGCAAACACCACTTTACTTAACCCTCTCAGGGCCTCAAGCTTCCTGAGGCTACAGGGGAAAGCCACAGTGCTTATCTCAAAAGTCATTAGACTGAAACGAGTCAACGCAAGGCAAAAGACTAGCAGAGGTCCTAGTGTGTAGGACAACTATTAATCACTTAAGAGGAACAGTTATTAAAAAAAAAAAAAGAGTAATTTTAAAGAGGACAACTTTTAAGTTCAAAGACTCATTCTGAGAACTTTCGGTGCCTATTCTTATACTTCACAACGTTGCTGCTGTTCAGTCGCTCGGTCGTGCCCGACTCTTTGCGGTCCCTTCCCGTGGACTGTTGCCCACCAGGCCCCCCTGACCGTGGGATTTCCCAGATGAGAATACTGGAGGGAGGTTTCCGTTTCCTTCTCCAGGGGATCTTCCGGACCAGGGATCGAACCGGGACAGGTGGGTTTTTCACCACTTAACCACCAGGACAGGTAAGGTCGGGGGGAAGGGGCACATGAACCCCAGGCCCGCAGACAAGGGAGTGTATGGGCACGCCTGGCCAGGAACCCGACCCCCGCCTTCCTCGGGGCCCAAAAGGCTTCATGCTGAACCCAGACCCGGAGTCACTGCGGACGATGGGAAGTCTGACCGCGCGACCGGGCGGCCCTCTGCTGGGACGCACAGAAAGCATTCGGGCAACAGAGGACTGGGGAGGGAGGGGAACGCGGCCAGGCAGTCAGGTACCAACAGGCACACCGCTGTGACTGCCGTCACCGTCTCCGGCCGCGCTGGGTTCGTCGGCCGGCCGCGCTTCCCCGCCTGCAGAATGACGCGGCCGCGCCGGCCCGTCCGGCTCGCTGCGCCGCCCGGCCCCGACGACGCCCAGGGCCACTCTAAGTACCGCCGCGCCAGCAAACCCGGGCCCGGAGCCCGCGCTTCGCGGTCACTCCGCCCCGGGGAAGGGCTCCGGGGCCGAAAACAAAGGCCCCGGGAGGCTCCGCGCTGCCCCGGGGGCCCGCGGCCTCAACCTCCCCCGGGACGTCGCAGGGCCGGCGGGCGGGCCGGCGGGGGCCGCGCGGGAACAAAGCGCTCCTGACCCTCGGGCCGCGCGGACACCTGCCGCCGCCTCCCGGCCGCCCGCCGGGCCCCGCCCGCCTCCCCGAGGGCTCCACTCGCGCCCGCCCGCTCCCCACTCCGCGTCCGGCCCCGCCCCTGGCGCCCCGAGATGGCCCCCTGCGCGGCCCC
>SJYX01007973.1:841092-920888 GCA_006410675.1 Oreotragus oreotragus | reverse complement strand
TGCTCTGCAGTGTTGGAAGAGTAACTTCTTCTCCCTCCCTGCCTTCCTTGAAGGCAAAGGGGGCACATCTGGAGAGTCCCAGACGTGGCTGAAAAAGGACTATCCTTACCTGCCAGTTGAGAAGGGCTAGATAAACATGATGAGCAGGACTGGATTTGGTGGTGGGATTTCACACCCTCCAGAGGCTCTCCAGAGCTGTTAGGGGGAAAGGAGTGGAGGTCCTGTCTGTGGGCTGTTGGGTACAGGAGTAGAGTGGAGTGAGGACATGCAGCCATACACTTGATCCTTTCTGAACACCTGGTCATGCTAGGCATTGTTCTAGACACTCAGAGACCACAGCACATGACAGACATAGTCCCTGCCCTCCTGGGGCTTATATTCTGCTATGGGGAGACATACTATAAACATGGGCTAGATAAAGAAAATAATTTCAAAGAGCGATAGCCCTGTGAAGGCAGTGAAAACAGGTGATGTAGAGCGTTCCTGGGGGAGGGAACTCGACTTGAGCTAGTGAGTGGTCAGGGAAGGCTTCTCTGAGCTGAGACCTGAAAGATCAGACAGAGAAAGCCATGGGAATATCTGGGGCAGAGTGTTCCAGCAGAGAGAACATCAAGTATAAAGCCCCCTGAGGTGGGATTTTCAAAGAGATTATAGGTAGTATGGGTTATTCACAGGCTGAGTACCATCCAGTGGGTCAGGAGATGGATTTAGCCTTTGGATCTTCCTGTGTCACAAGTGTTTTGGAGCAGTAAGCCCATTTTCTGTAAAATTCTTACCCTAAACCCCCAGGAGGAGTTCATTAAATAAAGTAATAAAAGTGAATGAAAAAGATTCCAACCCTCCCTCCTATTCTGTTCACCCTTCCTTCTTTCCACTTTTTGGGGCAGTGAGGGGAAGAGAATGTTTTTCTCGGGTCTGAAGGGTGGAGGTTGGGCAGAAGGCATGCTGAGTCTTCAGCGACAAATCTGGGTAGTGAGGTGAAGAGAGGCCAGGGGTGAGGAAAGCAGCCCAGCAGCAGAGATACTGCCCAAGAGAGCTGAACAAAGCCAGTGCTGAAATGGTCAAGGGGGCTCAGACAGCCCTGGATGCAGGAGAAGGTGGGGGCCAGAGGAGGAAGGCCCGTCAGTGAGCCTGGGATACAGGTCAGAGGCTCTGTNGGGCCCTTCCCCACCCTCTGCGCCAGGCTGGGGAAGGGCCTCTTCCAGGGGTGGCTGGGGCCTGATGGATTCTACATCAGCGCCCCTTTGGGCAGTCGATCGCCGTGGATGACGGTGGTCCTGGGCACTTTGAATGTTCTGCCCCCCATCCCTTTACTCCCCTAACACCCACACCCTGGAGAGACAGGAAGGGCCCTGGGGCTGGTGGAAGGAGGACTGTACCCCACCTCTCGTTCT
Source organism: Oreotragus oreotragus (assembly GCA_006410675.1). Taxonomy (NCBI): domain Eukaryota; kingdom Metazoa; phylum Chordata; class Mammalia; order Artiodactyla; family Bovidae; genus Oreotragus; species Oreotragus oreotragus. The sequence continues at coordinate 919,494 of SJYX01007973.1, read as the reverse complement.
GCATGAGTGGGTGCTGGTGGGGCATCTTCCCAAGCTGGTCCACTTTCAAGTGGAAAGGGAGGGCTGTCAGTCCTGGAGAACCATGGTTGCTTGTCTGCCTTCCAAAGAGCCCTCCTAGAGGGTTCTGGCTAGGCCTGTCTTCCCAAGCCCCTCCTCCTCTCTAGGATATTGGTCTGGGCCTGAGAGCCCCCTCCCTCCCTCAGCTATATTGGCTTGAGCTGGCTTGGGGGGTGATTAGGGATTTAATTATTTAGTTTCTCCAGCTCAGTAGATTAATTCCATCCATCACAGGCAGGCTGAGCCATCTCTCCATCTTAGGGCTGCCTGGCCAATCCCAGAGGGAGGCAGCATCATTGCTCACCTGGGCCCAGTATTAGATCTGGGAACAATGGATAAAGTTCTTGTTGGGGGAGGATTTGATGTATGACATTGAGCAGACATGGGTGCTTAAGCAATGTGAGATGAACATGGGTATCTGTTGTATGGGGATAAACATGTGAAGATGTATGTGAGGTTTTGTGTCTGTAGCTTCCGTGTGCACAAGCATCCAGGTCCTTTGGGTGAAAATGCACATGTGTGAGCCCTTGTGGGATAAAGTCTGTGTGTGTGTGTGCACATTATGTGATGGTGACTAGTGATTTGAGGACAAATGCCATGTGAGTTGTGTTGGATGAGTCTGCATGGCTGTGTAAGCTGCCTCTGGAGAACACACATGTTAAATTGTGAATAAACATTCTTGGGACCTTGGATGCCCATGTGCAAGGGGAGGGATGGCGAGGGTGGAGATTTCCTGAGGCTGAGTGATGAGTCAGGGCACACTGGGAGTCCACTTGGTGATTTCATCAGACCAGTTTGGTCAGAGAGATGCTCCTTCAGACGTGCCAGGGCTTAATCTCCTAGTGGTTGAGAGTGTCAGGCCAGGACCAGATCCATATTCAAATCCTCTACCACCTGTGTGACTTTGGGCAGTTTTTACATTTCTCAGCCTCAATCTCCTCATCTGTAAAATGGGAGTAATAATGGCACATACTGCAAAGGATGGTTTTGAGGACTACACAAAAAAGTACGCTTCGCACTTGACACAGGCCTGCTCAGTTGTAGGCATTCAGTGAGCTGAGCCTTAGGCTTTGGAGTTGAAAGGCGCCAGAGGTTGTGAGATCTGAAATGTGTTCTGTGCTTCGATGCATCCTATACCATCCTCCAAGGTGGTTCTCCAATCTCCGCTTATATGCCTCCCTGGACAGGATACTTCCAGCTCTTCAGGAAACCCACATCACACTGGACCAGCCCTGCCTGCTGCAGAGTTCTGGTCCAGCTGCAGGGAGTCATTTCCCTCAAGCCTTCTCCCATTTCTCACCCTATTTCTATGCCCCAGCAGATGGGTACTACTTCTCGATGGCTCAGTTACTAACCTGAACTTATTGAGCATCTAGTCTATGCCAGGTTTTGTTTATACAGAGATAGAGCAGATGGATCCTGGTTTTTAAGGAGCTCACACCCTGAAAACACATTTTTATCTTACTATGTTGAAGTATGGGCCCTTAGAGAAGGTATGCCCTGGGGTTGATGAGGTGGGCAAGCTTAGGTGAGGTTTCTTGGAAGAGAGGATGCCTGAACCGCATTGGAGGCAAAGGTGGGGGGACAGGCTTTCCACATGGAAGAATCCTACAGTCTGTGCTGACTCCTGTCCCCATTCTCTCTCCTGTTGTGGCCCTGGCTCTGCTAAGCCCAGAAATCTAGAGAAGAGAGCAGGGGGTTAAGATACCCTGGATGCTGGGGGAGGACCAGACAGAGCTGAGGGGTGAGAGGTGCCACCACATGAACCTGGCTGTTAACCAACCAGCCAGCCCTCATGGGGCCCGCTCTGTGCTTGACTCCTCTGTGGGAGAGGCCTGGAGAAGACAGCAGGCAACCCGTGTCCCAACCCACATAGAGAGCCTGCAGGGCAGTGTACTAGCCCAGGATGGGGGCTTCAAGAGGGAACAAGACCCGTGGGCCAGAGAGCAGGACAGGCCACAGGCCTGACCTGGCTGAGCAACTGCTGCCCAGTGGACCCTTGCCATAGACGGGGGATTCTGCCTGTTGTTTTCTGACAGCAGTCTCAAGGCTGGCAGCATTCTGGAGCCCAGGGCAGCAACAGCCCAAGTCCCACCAAGTGAGTGAAATCGCTCAGTCGTGTCCGACTCTTTGCGACCCCATGGACATTAGCCTGCACCAGGCTCCTCCATCCATATGATTTTCTAGGCAAGAGTACTGGAGTGGGTTGCCGTTTCCTTCTCCAGGGAATCTTACCGACCCAGGAATCGAACCCAGGTCTCCTACATTGATAGACAGACGCTTTACCATCTGAGCACCAGCCATCAGTCCCACCAAACATACAANGCTCAGTCGTGTCCGACTCTTTGCGACCCCATGGACAGTAGCCTGCACCAGGCTCCTCCGTCCATATGATTTTCTAGGCAAGAGTACTGGAGTGGGTTGCCGTTTCCTTCTCCAGGGAATCTTACCAACCCAGGAATCGAACCCAGGTCTCCCACATTGATAGACAGACGCTTTACCATCTGAGCATCAGCCATCAGTCCCACCAAACATACAAATAAAAGAAGACACTAAGGTGCTGAAGTCAGAAGTAGCCAACACGTGGAAACATGTGCTAGTTGCCTCGGACAGATCAACTTGGGTGCTCATTGCTGCAACCTAGGAGGCAGGTTTTGTTAGCCCTGCTTTACAGATGACAGAATTGAGACTCATGGTCATGCAGGTAGGCTGAGAGAAAATGGTTGGAAGCAGATGATTGTCTTTGCAATACCCAGCAAAACGTCACTCTGGACTTGCCCTCCCAGATCCTTGGAGCTGGAAGAGAGACCACTAGCCCTGGCTGCAGGGACTGCTGGGTCTACAGATCAAGGCCTCTAGTTCCCTCAGATGCCATCATCTTTGACCGCTGGGGCTGCTCTGCTGTCTTTAGCATCTCCAAGGGTGGGAGGTCTTCAGAAAGAACCCAGGCAAGCAGAAGGTCCTAGGTGAAACAGGAAACAAGTGAGTTTTCAGTTTTGGACCTCTGATCCAGATCTGAGTCAGGTGTGGCTCCAGCCTCTGCCGGAGACTGAGAAATCCTCTCAAAGGCCCTGCTTCCAGATCTCACTGGTTCTCGCAGTTTCTCCCTGGTTGTCAGGAGCTAACCCTCAGCACTGCGCTGTTTCACCTGCATGACCTTAATACTCATGACATCGTGGTGAGAAGGGACCCATGCTTGCTCCCATTTGAAAAGTGAAGACCCTGAACTAGAGAGAGAGGTCCAGAGACTTCTTTAAGGCTTCACGTCTAGTAACCGGTGGACCCAGGAGGCCCAGGATCCACAGGCTGTCTCACTAGCTATCCCTGACCAGGGTCCTGTAGGATTCTAATCCTGGTGGTCTGTCTCTCAGTGGTGGCCTGGGATGTCTTCCCCAAAACAGGCAGGTAGAAGGGGGAGCATGGGCAGGCAGACCCTCCTAAGGACTGATCAGTTGACAAAAAGGGAAGAATGGGCCCAAAGCAGTTGACCGTGGCTGCGGCTGGTGGGCGAGGCGTGAGACTGAGCAGCCTGAACCGTATCGCCCATTGCCTTTGACAGCCCTGAAAGAGCCTGGACTTTGCTTCTGCCACCTCTTGGCCACATGGCCTCTGCCGGGAGAGAAGCTGGAGCCCAGATTGTCTGGAGGAAGAGAGCTGTTTGGGGCTGGGAGATTCCCCTCCTTGTGGTCTCTCCTCTTGCTCTGCAGTGTTGGAAGAGTAACTTCTTCTCCCTCCCTGCCTTCCTTGAAGGCAAAGGGGGCACATCTGGAGAGTCCCAGACGTGGCTGAAAAAGGACTATCCTTACCTGCCAGTTGAGAAGGGCTAGATAAACATGATGAGCAGGACTGGATTTGGTGGTGGGATTTCACACCCTCCAGAGGCTCTCCAGAGCTGTTAGGGGGAAAGGAGTGGAGGTCCTGTCTGTGGGCTGTTGGGCACAGGAGTAGAGTGGAGTGAGGACATGCAGCCATACACTTGATCCTTTCTGAACACCTGGTCATGCTAGGCATTGTTCTAGACACTCAGAGACCACAGCACATGACAGACATAGTCCCTGCCCTCCTGGGGCTTATATTCTGCTATGGGGAGACATACTATAAACATGGGCTAGATAAAGAAAATAATTTCAAAGAGCGATAGCCCTGTGAAGGCAGTGAAAACAGGTGATGTAGAGCGTTCCTGGGGGAGGGAACTCGACTTGAGCTAGTGAGTGGTCAGGGAAGGCTTCTCTGAGCTGAGACCTGAAAGATCAGACAGAGAAAGCCATGGGAATATCTGGGGCAGAGTGTTCCAGCAGAGAGAACATCAAGTATAAAGCCCCCTGAGGTGGGATTTTCAAAGAGATTATAGGTAGTATGGGTTATTCACAGGCTGAGTACCATCCAGTGGGTCAGGAGATGGATTTAGCCTTTGGATCTTCCTGTGTCACAAGTGTTTTGGAGCAGTAAGCCCATTTTCTGTAAAATTCTTACCCTAAACCCCCAGGAGGAGTTCATTAAATAAAGTAATAAAAGTGAATGAAAAAGATTCCAACCCTCCCTCCTATTCTGTTCACCCTTCCTTCTTTCCACTTTTTGGGGCAGTGAGGGGAAGAGAATGTTTTTCTCGGGTCCGAAGGGTGGAGGTTGGGCAGAAGGCATGCTGAGTCTTCAGCGACAAATCTGGGTAGTGAGGTGAAGAGAGGCCAGGGGTGAGGAAAGCAGCCCAGCAGCAGAGATACTGCCCAAGAGAGCTGAACAAAGCCAGTGCTGAAATGGTCAAGGGGGCTCAGACAGCCCTGGATGCAGGAGAAGGTGGGGGCCAGAGGAGGAAGGCCCGTCAGTGAGCCTGGGATACAGGTCAGAGGCTCTGTCAGGGCTCCCCAGTAGCTGGCCCCTTCACAGTGGACAAAACAGCCTCAGCCTCCAAGCTGCTGTCAAGATAAGGGGGAAGAAGACTGGAAAGGGAAACTGAGGCAGAATCCTGGCCACTCTGGTTAGGCTGACCCAGGGAAGGGGAATAGGAAGGGAAAGCCTGAAGCCCCGAGGTCCTCCACCCACAGCCATGGCGGAGCCCAGGCCTACAGCAGCGAGATGAGTTCCAGGCCTAAGTTGCTATAAGTTCTGCTGTATTGGAACTGGTATGGGGATGACCTCAGAGGCTCAGTGTGAGGGGACTAGAGAAGGCTGATCCCCAGCCAGAGAGCAACTGTACCCTTTGCTGCCATCTGGACCATCATGTCCAGTGTGTACCTCTTCCAGACAGCTTCTTGGGGGAAGGCATGAAGCAGTTAATGCTTGCTTTTTTGAAATCTTTAACCCAAATCATCACTTTGTGTTCACCTCTGAGACACTGGCCTTTGTCAAAGGCTCCTTGATCCTTGAGTGTGCAGGTGTGGATGATCTTGAGTAAGAACTGCCTTTTTCTTTTTTAATATGTATTTATTTCTTTGACTGCACGAGGTCTTACTTGCGGCATGTGGAGACTTTTTAGTTGCAGCATGTGAATTCTTAATTGTGGCATGTGGGCTCTAGTTCCCTGACCAGGGATTGAACCTGGGCCACCTGCGTTGGAAGTGAGGAATCTTAGTCGCTCGACCACCAAGGACGTCTCAGAACTGTTTTTTTTTTTTTTTTTCCCCTGTAGAATACCTTTGGTCTTATACAGTTGTCCCAGAGAGATTAAGTGACCTACTCAAGGTCACACTGTAAACCCATGGAGAAAGTCATAAAAATGAAAATACAAATACCTATCGCTCCTTTATTGAGGATTCACCACGTCCCAGGCACAGTATTATATGCGTTACCTGGCTGACCCTCACCGCCTTCATAGCTTTCTGATAACTCTAATTGTACAAAGACAAAATAGGCTCAGCGAGGCGAACCACCTGCCCAGGTACATACAGCTAGCAAGTGAACGGAAAGGGATTTGAACCCAGAGAGTCTGACAGCAGAGGCTATACCAGGAACTACTTTGATGCAGGGAATCTGGGAGTCACCTAGGTCTCAAGAAAGGAAAATCAGCTGTCTCGACCAAGCAGGGCCCTGGGGGAGAGGAAAAGAAAGCACCGTGACTCCTCCTCTGCAGCCCTTTTCCTTCCTCCATTTTCCATTCTTTTTCTGGAAGGTAATTGCTTGGGGCAGTGACAACCTCCTGGCGAATTACACAGCTGGTTTCCCAGTGAGATTTGTAACAACAACCCCGCCAGCCTGGCAGCCCCAGCAAGTTCCGGTTTAAGAAACTAATTGCTGGATTGTGTAGTTGGTGCTAAATTGGGTAATTTCTTGGTGACGGCATGTGTGCCACTTCTTCCAATGCCAGAAAGATGTGAGTTGCATCAGATGTGAGTTGCGGCACCCTCCTAGCCTCCTTCACCCCCCTATTTCCCAGGCAGCCACAGGTGATCGCAAGAGTGGCTGCTTTCCTGGGCCCAGAGGTTCACTCCCTGGGCAGCTTGCTGTGTCCTGGGGAAGTGGGTAGATGCCTTGGTGCCATATAACGGGGGAAAGTAACACCAGTGCCCAGAGTTGTCCGAGGGCTTCAAGGAGCCTCCTCTATTCTCTACTCTTCTGACCTTGGACTTGGGACAAATTCAGTACTCACCACACAGGGGAAAGGGCTAAACCACACTCGGGTTACCTCTGAAGTGTGTGGTATGTGTGCGCTTCTTAGTTTTGTGTTTCCCTTTTTTAAAAAAACAGATCCATTACTGCGTTCCTTCAGAATGGTGTTCAATCGGTTTGGCTTCCCTGGGCAGCAGCATGGGAAGGAGAAAAGCTCAGGCCTTGGAGTGAGGCTACGCTGGGTTTCACTTCTGGGTTCTGGGTTTGCCACCGGCTGTGCAGCCTTGGGGCTGTCCGTCCGGCTCTCCCAGCCTCAGTGTCTCCTGCAAATTGCGGGGCGGGGTGATATCTATCCCTCGGCATTTCTGTTGCTGTTCCGTTGCTCAGTCACGTCCGACTCTCTGTGACCCCATGGACTGCAGTACGCCAGGCTCCCCTGTCCCCTCCATCTTCTGGAGTTTGCTCAAATTCATGCCCATTGAATCGGTGATCCTGTCTAACCCATCTCATCCTCTGCCGCCACCTTCTCCTTTTGCCTGCAATCTTTCCCAGCATCAGGGGCTTTTCCAAGGAGGCAGTTAACATGTCATAAGTGAATGGATCTTGTTCTTTGTAGGTCCGCATCCACTTTTCTAGCACATGTCATCTGCCAAGCATTGTTCTAGGAATGGGGGAGGTAATGCAGTGAATAAGGTGGATGGAATTCCTGCACTTTCATGGAGCTTACCTTCTAATGGGAGAGACAGACAATTTCTGAATCACACAGACTGAGAATGGTAATGATAGAAGAGCTATAGAGGCACACAGTGCCTTGAGAGCAAACAGCAGGGATATCTGACCTAGTCAGGGAGGCCAGAGAAAGCTTCCCTGAGGAAGCAACAACTGGGCTGAGATCTGAAGGGTGTGTAGGAGTTAGCAAGGCAGAGGTAGGTGGGAAAAGCTTTCCAGATGGGAGGGAAATAGGCCCCTTGATGGGAGGGATTGTGGGACTGCAAAAGACCAGCCTGGCTGGAGCAGAGGAAGCAAGGAGGGAGCGTGTTGTGAGAGGATTTTGGAAGCCCAGGAAGGGCCAGAGCCTGCAGGCCTTGTTGGATGGGTTAAGGCATTTTATCCTAAGAACATCAATAAGCCAGTGAAGAGTTTTAAGCAGGGAAGTGACATGATCAGATGTGTGTTTCCAAATGACCATTTGGAGGGGAACTGGGTAAGAATGGAGGCAGGGAGACCACTTAGAAGGCTTATGCAGACATCCAGGCAGGGGATGCTGTTCTGAGGTAGTTGGATTAGTTAGCAGCACTTTCTGCTGCAAATACGGGAAATCTGGCCAACAGAGGTTTAACTAAAGAGGACTTTATTCCTTCCTGCGTTTAGGCCTGAAGGGAGGCAACTGCTTCTGTTGGTTCCCTGGCTCGATGACTCCAGGGCCAGCATTTCTGTGATTCTCTATGCCTTGCTCTCATGGTGGCAAGACAGCTGCCCTGGCTCCAGGCATTGTGACTGTATTCAAGCTGAACAGAAAGGAAGGATGGTACTGGCAAGTCCTGCCCCTTTTATTATAAAGGCAAAATCTTTCCCAGAGACTCATCAGATTTTTTTAATGTATATCTTATTATCTAAATGTGAATCGTGTGACTTCTAGGTACAAGGGAGTCTGGGAAAGGGGAAAGGAGGTTGAGAATGAGTTTTGGCCAGTCAGCCGACAGTGATTTGGTAGATATGGAAATAAGTGGGCAGATCTATTTTTAGGAAACAAAATCCATAGGACATGGTGATGGATTGAATTATTAGTCCCCTCCTTGCTTGTTTTTCCTTCTTATTGATTATGTTTAGTAATGGGGAGGCAGCAGAAGGAATGTGATGGTAATCATGAGATATAGGAGGAAGTCTATATAATTAAATCTATATCAATTAAATTGTCTCTTTAAGAAATCCAGAAATCAGATAGCTTCCTTTTCTCCCAGTAATCTGAATTTGATTGTATTGTGTAGTATTTGGAGATTGGGAATTTTGCAAATCCAGAATGAGGGCTTCACATGGGGGACTGTATTGCGTAATCTTTAGAGTTTATAGTGTGGTTTCATGCACGTTGTATCACTTGATACTAAAGTCCTTGGAGATAGGTGAGCAGGTATCATTAGGCTTCGAGAGGGTGGCTCACCAGGTCTCAGGGTGGTCTGAGAGTTTGTGGTGTCAGGGTTTGTGCTTTTTTCCACTAGCGAGTACTACCCTGTAGGGCATGGGAAAGGGAGCTGGGAGTGCTTTGTCTGGAGAGGGATAAACACAGGGGCACATCTCCTCTGAGACTAAAGCTGGGGGAGCATGGTGCATGCGTATGTGCGAAGTCGCTTCAGTTGTGTTCAACTCTTTGCAACCCTATGGACTAGAGCCTGCCAGGCTCCTCTGTCCATGGGATTCTCCAGCAGAAATACTGGAGCAAGTTGCCAGGCCCTCCTCCGGATGTGGGAGAGAACATGGATCGATGCTAAAGAGACTGAGTTTGATAAGATCTTGATGAAGGCTCAGTGGCTGGCAGCAGCACCTGTGTAGTGGTGGGGGACGTGGGAAAACCTGGGGATGTCCAAACCATTGGTGTGGACATTCCCAGGCTTGATGTGGCCGCAGACAAAGCAAACCGGGTGGGCTGGGTGTTTGCCAAAACTGGTCTTTTGTGCTGTGAGTCTCAGCCATGGGTCCTGCTTGGGGCAGGAAGAGGAGGACTGTGCCATGGATGAAAGACCAAGCTATCAGAGCATCTTTCCAAAGTGGAGAGATGCTTCTAGGTGCTTTTCCAATAACTATTTGAGAGGCCATTTTGGTCTGAAGTCCCCTCTGCTTCCCCAGAGAGGGGTAAAGGTGGAGAAGAATTGTCATCTGGAGATAGGCAGTTGATATCTGTAAGGTTACCCCAGTTCCCCTGCAGGCAGGGTAACCAACAGCCTCTCCAGCTCAGGCCATAGGGTGGGCCAGAGGCTGGAGAGGTCCTACCCTCCCCTCGATGGAAGATTCCCAGGAGACCTCACAAGCTTCCTCATTGTCTCACATCCCTCAGGCTCAGGAAGTTCTTCTTCTTGTCTGGCTGTGTCTCCTCCACCACTATTAATCATACCCGCAAAGCTAGCTCTTCTTCCTGACATCCTTGTGTCTAATAATGGCATCATTAGTCTTCCAGTCACGGCTGCTGCAAACTTCAGAGTCGTCTTCCTTTCTGACTCTCTCCCTCCCATCTCTTCCTAGTGTTTTCCAAACCCCAAATGTCCGCGGGAGCTCTCTCGTGCCACCCCTCAAGGCTGCTTATTTGCCCTCCTCTGCTGACTTTGTGCATGCTTTTGCCTTCACTGGGAATTCCATCTCCCTTACACACAGCCGTCTTGTTCTCCATCTCAAGCACACTCTTCTCTGGGAAGTCGTCCTCGGTTTCCCTCTATTGGATCTGCTCTTGCCCTCATCTTAACTGGCCTAACATTTTGGAACCTCTTTCCTGCACAGTCATTTATTCATCTACTTAGTGAACATTTGTTAAGTATCATCTCTAGGCAAAGCCCTGAGATGAGTGCTGGAGATCCAGTGATAAATAGAATTTGGTTCTTACTCTGCAGAAGACCAGATTCTACTTGGGGAGACAGAAGCTGAAACAGACAATTTCAGTGCAATGCGATTGTTGCTTTCATGGGGGAACCCAGGGTATTCTAAAAACGCAATAGAGAGGCATAACCCAGAAAAGTCTTCAAAGGAAGGTGGAGCTTAATCTGAATAAGTGTTAGCCAGGGGAATGTGTTGGGGGGTGGATGAAAGTAGATTCTAGGAGGAGGGAGCAACTTATGCAAAAATACAGGGACCTAAAATAACCCTCTCATGTGAAAGGTTGGTCCCCCTGTTAGACTATAAGCCTCTTAATGACAGGGACCACTCTTAAATCACCTCTATTCATGTCTCACTCTGAGTCTTGGTATGGTAGCTGCTCAACAAATATTTGTGGAATGGAATCATATTTGAGGGCAATGAAAATGCAGTGGCTCAGCACCACGGACAGATCACGCAGACACCTGCAGTTGGAGGTAGTCCAACCTGTAAGCTTATTTGCATGCATTTGCATAATTAAGCCAACTTCATTTCCCTGGGGGTCCAGAGGCTCTGCATCATGGGGGATCCAATCAGTCCTGGCTTGGGGGGTTGGGCTGGGAAACTGTCAAGGCCAGAGACCGGTCCTCTGAGGACTCCGGGAGAATCTCTTTTCCTCTTTGCTTACCACCCTTTTCTTTCTGGATAGGAGCCAGTGGTCCTGAGTCTTCTGAAGTTAGGATTCTGCCTGGCGGTGGAGATCCTGACACCAAGGATGGGACACCCCAGATGGTGAGTGGTAGGAGAGTCTGGGGGATAGGGTTCTCAAATCAAAATAAGCTGGGTTTGAATCTTGATGCAAAGTGACTCACCCACTTACTGGCTCTGTGACCTTACCATTTTGAGCTATTTTCTCATGGGTAGATGTGGATAACATCTACACATAGGATTTCAGGGGGATTAGAGAGCATTGAGTATGCACAGTACCCAGTACATGGCAAGCACTCAGAGATGAACTGTGAGCAGGATCTCGAAGAAGCTTGCACCGTGGTGGGTATGGGGAGGCCGTAGTGGGGAGGAAGGGCGGGTGAGCCTTGGAGGTGCTGCTGTCTGGAGTCTTGGAGGCTGTCATCTCCTCACAGTCAGCAGATGGCCCAGGAGCCTGGTCTGGGATGAGGGAGGCGCCGTCTGCCAGCTCCTTGGTCCCTGTCCCTCCTGCTGGCACTCCCTCCTGCTGCAGCTCCTGTCCTGGCAGCTCTGGAGTCCTGACTGGAGGCAGTTCTTGCTGAGAGCTGACCTCTCTGTCCTGTAGCCTTGGCAAGCCTGGGATGGGCGCCAGGGCCACTGGTTCCAACGCTTTCCCTCCATCACCTCCCTGCCCTGCCAGCCCACTGTTCCTGGGAGGAGGAACTCCTGGGTTCTAACCCCAGTTTAGGATTCAGATGCTGCCTAAATAGCCAGCATTCCTCCTTTATGTTTCTCCTCCCTTCATCACCTCTCCTCCACTGGAATGGGGGTGGCGGTAAAAGGCATGGGGGGAATTTCATCAGGGAGTATTTGGAACCCAGAAGAGGAGGGAGGAGCCATCTCAGGTTATCCCTTCCTGTCTCAGCCCTGGAGGGGAGGGAGAATGAGCCTCCAGCCAGATGGAAGGAACTGGGTGTGGAAGGAAGGGGAGGGGTTATCCTACAGAATCGTGATGGATATGTAGATTTGGGTCCAACATTCTCTTTGGTTATTGCTTCTGGGAGCTGTGGCCCAGAGCCCCGGCTCTTCATAGCAGGGGTTTTGGGTAGGGATGGGACACAGGTGTGGCGCTGGCTCAATTTGCCTCACACCAGCTTGTCAGAAGCTAGTTCACATAATGGCTCGTAGGTCTGACTATTGTTTTTATGTCTGTATTGGTATCTTTTTACTTTTGGTTACCTAAGATTTTGTAAAAAACCATTTGGTTGAGGACATTTCCTCTTGGGAATAAGTATTTATCATCTTTGCAGCATTTGATGAATGGTGATATTATTTTGTGCCCTTGTGAGTGTCTTTGTCTAGTACGACTTTTAAGCCCGTAAGGACAGTACAATTAACCACAATGAACTGATATGCATTACCTAAGCAGTTCTAAGAATACCTGATAAAAGTTTCAGGTCAAGTGGCCTGTTGTTTGGTCCTAATCCCATTGCTCCCTATTTTCCCAGGAGGTTCCTGGGGCCTGGCCCCCAGCGCTATGAAGAGCCCTTGCTGAGGCCATGAGGGGTTACCATGGCGACCGAGGCAGCCATCCCCGCCCAGCCCGCTTTGCCGACCAGCAGCATATGGACGTGGGCCCTGCTGCCAGGGCCCCGTACCTGGTGGGCTCCGGGGAGGCCTTCTCCACCGAGCCCCGCTTCTGTGCCCCAAGAGCTGGCCTGGGACACCTTTCTCCTGAAGGGCCCCTGAGCCTGAGTGAGGGGCCATCCATAGGCCCCGAGGGAGGGCCAGGAGGGGCCGGGGTTGGGGGGGGTAGCAGCACCTTCCCCAGGATGTACCCCGGCCAGGGCCCCTTCGACACCTGTGAAGACTGTGTGGGCCACCCGCAGGGCAAGGGTGCCCCCCGCCTGCCTCCCACACTGCTGGACCAGTTTGAAAAGCAGTTGCCAGTTCAACAGGATGGCTTCCACACGCTGCCATACCAGCGGGGTCCGGCAGGGGCCGGGCCCGGGCCCGGGCCGGGGCCTGGCGCTGCCCCGGAGGCCCGCAGCGAGAGCCCCAGCCGCATCCGGCACCTGGTCCACTCTGTGCAGAAGCTGTTCGCCAAGTCCCACTCTCTGGAGGCTCCGGGGAAGCGGGACTACAACGGGCCCAAGGCCGAGGGAAGAGGTGGCTCCGGGGGAGACAGCTACCCAGGCCCGGGCTCTGGTGGTCCCCACACCTCCCACCACCACCATCACCACCACCACCACCACCACCACCAGTCCCGGCATGGCAAGAGGAGTAAGAGCAAGGACCGCAAGGGGGATGGCCGGCACCAGGCCAAGGCCGCGGGCTGGTGGAGCTCCGATGACAACTTGGACAGCGACAGCGGCTTCCTGGCCGGTGGGCGGCCCCCTGGGGAGTCCGGGGGGCCCTTCTGCCTGGAGGCTCCGGATGGGTCCTACCGGGACTTGAGCTTCAAGGGGCGCTCGGGGGGGTCGGAAGGCCGCTGTCTTGCCTGCACTGGCATGTCCATGTCACTGGATGGACAATCGGTCAAGCGAAGTGCCTGGCACACCATGATGGTCAGCCAGGGCCGGGATGGATACCCAGGGGCCGGGCCCAGCAAGGGGCTCCTGGGGCCGGAGGCTAAGGCCAAAGCCAGGACTTATCACTATCTGCAGGTGAGGCTTTGGTGGGGGTGGGGAACAGGATCCTCGGCCCTCACCGCTGTTGTTGCCCCGGGGGCTGTGAAAGGGGTTGGATGGGAGCCAGCTCTTCCCATGATGACGGGTCTGGAGGCAGTGGGTTCTCCCCTGCCTCACTGTCTTGTAACACCTTGAACCCCTTTGGGGACCTCAGTTTCCCCATTTGTGCGGGAAGGGGCCCTTCTATTTTGATGTCGTATGTCAGTGCCAGGAAGACTTTTCCTCTGCCTGCTGTTTAGGACAAACTGTGCCGGCCTCTGTCTTGTGAGGCTGGAGGCCGAATGAGGTTGAGGGTGAGCAGTGAACAGGACAGAGCGGGGCTGCCTGCCCGCGCTTCTCCGAGATTGGAGGTCAGCTGTTGGAAAGCAGCTGTCTTGCCCCCAGGCCTTCTCCAGACCTCTTTTCTGCCCAAATCTGGGTGGTCCAGATAGTGTTTGGATATGAAGGTCAGTTATTTCCAGAGTGTGCCTCTGCTGGTATTGTCCTTCTGGGGAACCTGCGGTGGGACACCCACCAGGCTGTGGAAGAGTCAGAGAACCTGTCCTGTGGGTTTTGCTGGGCTGGGGTGCACACCGAAGTCTGAGCTCCAGACCCAGCAGCGAGCTGGGCTTCCTGGGAGTGGATGGTGCAGGTGATAACTATCCCTGTCTTCTTTTACCACCTCTATGGTGTCTGCAGGTGAGGCTAGGAGCTCTGACCCCTTCTTCTCATGGAACCTTGGTCCATCCCTCACTGTCCCCTCTCCATCATCCTGTAGAGATGGGGTTAGGGGCTCTTCCTGCCGTCCACCTTCCTCTTCTGTCTCACGCTCCTCTCCCACATCCCCTGATGTGTGAGTCCTCCTATAGTTGGAGGAGAAAGAGTCTAGACAAGTTCTAGAAGTCCAGTAGACTTAGGGTTATCCCCCAAACCCACATTTCACATAGTTAATCCACATCCATTCATTCTATGAGTGTTCCCTGGGTGCTGTGAATGCAAAGATGCAGACACAGATGCTGCCTGGAGGAGTTCGCCGTTTAACAGTGGGATAGACAAGGCAGCTTCCCTGGCGGCTCAGATGGTAAAGAATCTTCCTGCAATGAAGGTGACCCAGGTTCAGTCCCTGGGTCGGGAAGATCCCCTGGAGGAGGGCATGGCAACCCACTCCAGTATTCTTGCCTGGAGAATCCCCATGGACAGAGGAGCCTGGCAGGCTACAGTCCATGGGGCGGCAGGGTCAGGCGTGATTGAGCAACTAAGCACAGCAGGCGGCGAGAGGAGAGAGCCTTGGGGACTTGGGAGCCAGAGGAGACACCTCACCCACTTGGGTGGTGGTGGCCAGGGGCTGCTCAGAGCAGCTTCTAGGAAGAATGTCCCCTGAACAGAGGCGCAGTGGACAAGTTGGAGTTAGTCGCGTGCAGTGTTTCCAGGACTGAGTGTTCCAGGAAGAGGCTGCAGTGCGTTCAGAGGCATGGAGAATTGAGCTTGCATGTGTCCTTTGGGTATCACTGGCCTTTCTGGTAAGTTGTTCACATGTTAGGGCTCTCCTGGGTGGGGAACTTGCTAAAGCTCAGGGGCCATAGTGGAAGCAGAAAGGGGCGAGAGACAGAAGGGGAGACTGGAGACTTCCAGGATTCAGGATTGGGCTCGCACTGCCCTCTCCCTGGGTAGGAAGGTTCTCTAAACGGGAAATTGAAGGGCCCAGAAGGAAGGGCTCAGGAGAGGACACCAGCGCTTCTTCTGCCATCCCTGGAGCCTTGCCTCCACTCCGCTGCTCCCTGCTGCTTCTCCAGGGCTGCCCTGACCTCCCCTGGGGGCTTCCTTTTTAACATGCACCTCACAGCGTCCTGCGGAGGAGCCGGCAGCTCTGCAGTGGCCATGGAGTGGGAGCCCTGCAGTGAGGCAGAGCGTGCCCTGGCTGGCCTGCCACCTCCCTCTGCCTGCCTGGGGCTGCTCTCTGTAGAGTATGGGGAAGGGGAGGCCCTGTCAGGGGCTGGGGTTCCAGTGGGTCTGAGGAGTGGGGAGTCTGAGCCTGTTTCGTGGAGAACAAAGGGCTGTGGAACCTCTCCAGACAGCCTGTACCCCCCTGGCACAAAGCAGGGGAAGCTGGCCGCATCTGCCCAGCTGTCTTGGTTGGTTGCCCAGCCTTTTTGTTGAGACTCTATTCTCCCACTGGATTCAGGTTTCCCGCAGACTTCTTCCAGAACCCCCCTTCTCACTCGGAGCCCTTGTTCCTTTATGGAGCCTCATCTCCTCCCTGTGTTCCCGTTTGATTGAGCCCAGCCCCCCACTCATCCCGGTCCTCCCACCGAGGGCTCCTTAGTGGGGCTCACCCATCCCTGAGTCCCTGTTCTCACTTTGATCTCTGGCCTCTCATCTAGCCTCACCCTAGAGTCTTTGTTCCTCTCCAGAACCCTGTGCTCCCCCCGAACCCTGACCCCCACCCCCACTTAGCCTGTTCTTTTCAATGGGCGTAGGCCAACCATTACGGACTCCCTCACCCACCTGCAGACTCATCAAGATCCCCAGCCCCCATCATCCCCTTCCTTCTTGGCTCAGAGATGAAGCTAGGACCACGTATCCCACGGTGACCCCTCCACAGGGCTTGAGCCCATCTCCCCAGGATCCCTTCCATCCATGAACTCTCCCTGCTTCCTCCCCACATGTAAAGACTATCTTTCTCTTTACTGACTCTTTCCCTCATCCTGCAAACATGCCCAGATCGCTCTCATCCTTAAAAACCAAACAAAACAAACTTTCCTTAACCCCAGACCCCCTTCCACCTCCTTCCTGTCTCCCCTTCATTTCCAAGTCCTTAGAGCATAGACTCCACCATTTCCTTTCATTCTCCCCTTTACTGGACTGACTTCCACACTCCTGGCCTCGGAAATGTCCTGGCAGTGGTCACCAATGGCCTCTTGAGAGCCCTCCTTGAAAGGTATCTCTCAGTGCTCACCGTTATGATAGTTAACTTTGAACCCTTACTCTCTGTTGGTTCGTTTATTGTTTCCACCAGTGCTGTGATGCAGGCGTGATTATCATTACCAGTTCACAGATGAGGAAACTGTGGCAGAGTTTAACCAGCTTTGCTCACATTTACACAGCTAGCAGGTGATGGGGCCAGAATTTGAATATGGTTCTAACTCCCCAGCCCAAACCGCTAACCTTAGCATGCACTGTGGCACTTGACATTGTCAGCTCCTTCTATTCTGGAAATGTCTCCTGTTTCCGTGACAGGGCGTTCTCCTGACTTCCCTCCCACCCGTCTGCCCACTCCCTTTCAGGTGACTTCATAGGCTCTTCTCCCTTTCTTCGCAGTCCCCCTTTTAAATGTCAGTGGATCCCTGCCCACCTCTCTTCTTTCCTCTGGGCTGTTTCATTCACTCGTATGGATTCAGCTGCCACCCATGACTCCCCCATGTCTGCCTCCAGCTCAGATCTCTCCACTGAACTCCAGAACCAAACACTCAACCACCTTCTCCACAGTTCTTTGCCAGCTCAAGATGCTCAAGCCTGAACCCATCACCTTTTCCCCAAATCTGTTTCTCTGGGATTCTGTGGCTCAGTGAGCAATGCCACCATCCCCCAGGCCCTCAGCCGGCAGCCTCTCAGTCCTCCATGACTCCTCCCCGCCCCTCACCCGCCGGGTCTAATCAGGCTCACTGATGCTCCTGAACACCTCTCATTCCCATCTTCTCTTCCCCCTCATTGTCATTGTCTTAATTTAGGGCTCATCATCTCTTGCCTGGATAACAGCATCAGCCTCTTAATTGGTCTCCCTCTCACCACTTGAGCCTCTGCCCTGCTCCTGGCTCTCCACAATCCAACCTGTTTGGACTGTTGAAGTGCTCTTTCTGAAACACAAACTGATGTCACTCCTCCTGTGGCTCTTCACAGAAGGGAGGGAGGTGTCAGAGGATTTGGGATGTAAGCATGTTAAGAGGATGAAGGAGAAGGAGGGGTGAAGGGTGACTGATGTCAGGGGTTGCCTTACTGCTAGGGGTGAGATTGACATAGGTCACTTAGGCCTCTGAGCTTCAACCTCTTGGTACGTATCATGGGAGCCCTTAGACTCTTTAGATGGCCCTCAGTTAAGTAGCAGAAGGCCCCTGGAGGATGAAGAGGCGTGTCCTGTAGGGGGGACCTCACCTGATCTGGCTTGACATTCCTGAGCGTGGTTTGCTGGAGCCAGGGCTCTGCATCTCCCACTGGCAGTGAAGAAAGAGGGTCCCGGCTTCCCGATTTCGTAGGTACTTGAGGCCCTTTGTCCCTGCAGGTGCCGCAAGATGACTGGGGGGGTTACCCCACTGGGGGCAAGGACGGGGAGATTCCCTGCCGCAGGATGCGGAGCGGCAGCTACATCAAAGCCATGGGGGATGAGGAGAGCGGAGACTCAGACGGCAGCCCCAAGACATCTCCCAAAGCGGTCGCCCGGCGCTTCACAACTCGCCGCTCCTCCAGTGTGGACCAGGCCCGGATCAAGTAAGGACAAGGGAGAGCTGGGGGCTGGCGAGGGGGCAGGAAGCTGATGTTGGGTGCCTACAGGAGATGTGCATTGCGTGGCTACCAGTCAGGTTCACTGCTCAGGGTTCAACTGGGCAGTCTGGCTCTGGCCCATATGAAGAGGGGGTGCCTGTGAAAACCCCTATCTGAATGCCTCTTTAGCACAGTCCTTTACTCGGGAGTCTCCTCCTGGAGATTCTGGGGGTTTCTGAGGAACAGAACCCACTCAGGGACCTCAGTGCTCTCATTTCCCTCCCCCACCTCCTAGCAGACCCCCGTTCTGAATCTGGAATTTTGACCTTTCCCAGCTGCTGTGTCCCACCCCGGATCCACCCGCGGAGCTCCATTCCTGGCTACAGCCGTTCCCTCACCACCGGACAGGTAGGAAGCAGCCCAGCATGCCGAGGGGAAGGGGTGGGGAGGAGGACTTGCTCCCATGCTCAGCCTTGGTCTTAAAAATCGGGAATCTGGCCCTGGAGAGAGCACAGGTCTGGTTCTGGGGGGCTGGGAAGCGTGCCCTGGGATTCTCAGAGCTGAAGCAGACTGAGGATCTCAGAGAGTCACGTCCTTAAAAACCGCCAAGCATCCTCCAAGTGATGTACTTGGAAGGGCAGTGTCAGTTCTCTGAGCTTCCCTAGCCCTGTCCTGGTCTGACTGCTCCAGCCCCCCCGCCCCATGTGAAACGCAGGACTGGCTGCACAGTCTGAAGAGGGCAGAGCTTCAGTCAGAGATGATCACGGCCTGAGCTCTCGCCCCTCCACTCCACCCTGCGGACCACTGGCAAGATACTTTCCTCTCAACGCCTCTGTTTTCTCATGGTGGAAATGACAATTGTAGTGATGCTTATCTCACAGGGGTTTGGGGAGTTCAGTGAGAAAATATATGCAAACACAAGGAAGCTGGCCCCAAACTGGTATTTTATAAGGGTGAGTTCTATACCTAAGTATAGACTTTCCCCTTAACTAAAGAAGGCAGTGCAGTTTAGTAATTAAATGCTTGAGGTGGGTTTGAATTCCAGCTCCACTCCTTACCAGCTGAGTGACCTGGGGCAAGTTACTTGACTTTTTTGAGCCCCACTCTCCCTATTTAAAAATAGGCGTCATAATAGTGTTCTTGGCACAGAGCCAGCACTTGATAAAGGTTAGCTATTTTTACTGTTTGCTGGGGAAAAAAAAGCAATGCAAAAAGCAATGCAAAAGTCTCTCCTCCTTGGCTCTCATTGTTTGTTGCTGCTGCTGTCTCTCAGCATTTCTTTGTTACATTTCCTGAATCAGGGAATCTTGACTGGCACAGTCATCTTTTCACATAAGACCAGCCTGTGTTGCTAAACTTACTTGTTAATGCTTTGTTTCACTGGAGCCATCAGGAACATCTAACANGAGTGTTCTTGGCACAGAGCCAGCACTTGATAAAGGTTAGCTATTTTTACTGTTTGCTGGGGAAAAAAAAGCAATGCAAAAAGCAATGCAAAAGTCTCTCCTCCTTGGCTCTCATTGTTTGTTGCTGCTGCTGTCTCTCAGCATTTCTTTGTTACATTTCCTGAATCAGGGAATCTTGACTGGCACAGTCATCTTTTCACATAAGACCAGCCTGTGTTGCTAAACTTACTTGTTAATGCTTTGTTTCACTGGAGCCATCAGGAACATCTAACACGGCTGATGATTCTCTCCTTCCTGAAACACCTTTCTCCGTTGGCCTTGAGGATGCCACAGCTTTCAGATTCTTCTAGATTCTCTCTCTAGCTGCCGATTCTCAGTCTGTGTCACTGGGGCCCACAAACCCTTCAGGATCTAAACACCGGAGCTTTCCAGGGCTTAGTTCCTGGACTTCTCCTTACACTCACTCATTGGGTGAGCTCATCCAGGCTCATGGCTTTCAAGCTTATTGAGAGCCTGATGACTTCCAAATGTTTATCATCAGCCCACACTCTCCCATAAATACCGGGNGTATATGTGTTATAAGCTAAAACTTATTATAAACTGATAATAGTAATGGAATAATTACTTTGCACACTCGTCTGTCTTTTTTAACCTTTTTAAACTCTTATGTCTCTTAAAGAATTTGAGAGAAAAAGTGTGAAACATCTTTATATTTACTCACATATTTACTGTTTCTGGTGCTCTTCATTTCTTCCTGTGGATCTGAGTTACCGTTGGGTGTCACTTCCTTTTAACCTGAAGAACTTACATTAGTATTTCTTATAAGATAACTCTGCTGGCAACACTTTCTTCAGTCTGTATTTATGTGGAAACGTCTTTATTTTTCCTTTATTTTTTGAAAGATAGTTTTGCTGAATATAGAATTCCTGGTTGATAGTTTTTTTCTTTTAGCGCTTTGACTATACACTGAGTGCTATACACTTTGAACATCACTGCTTTTGGTGTTCATGGTTTCTGACAAAAAGTCAATTAATAATTTTTTTTGGCGTGTAATGAATTGTTTTTTCTCTTGTGGTTATTAAGATTTTCTTAAAAAAGATGTTCTCTTTGTCTTTAGAAAGTTGATTGCAATGTGTCTGGGTATGGATCTCTTTGTATTTAGCCTACTTTGGATCCATTGAGTTTCTTTGACCTGTGGATTAATGTTTTTCAGCAAATTTGGAAAGTTTGGGGCCATTATTTCTTCAGATATTTTTTCTTCCTCTCTCATCTTTTTTCTGGGGCTCCCATTACATGCATACTGGTATCCTTGATGTTGCCCATAAGTCTCTGAGACATTGCGCATTTCTATTCAATCTTTCACCCCACTCTATTCTTTATATTGGATAATTTTACTGATAACTTTTTATGCTGAGCCTTTCTAGCCAATTTTAAATTTCAGTTATTGTACTTTTCAGGTCTAGAATTTCCATTTGATTCTTTTCTTCTTTTAAAACATTTTTTTCTTTATTGTGATTTTCTATTAATGCCATCACTGTTGTCATACTTTCTTTAGATATTTAAATATGATTTCCTTTAGTTCTTTGAACATTCGTATAATACCTACCTTGTAGTCTTTGTATAATAAATCAAACATTCAGGGACATTCACATTTTCTTGTTTATTTACATGTGTCATAAAATTTTTGGTTGAATACTGAACATTTTATTTAACATATTGTAGCAACTCTGGATTCTTATTTTACCTCTTGAAGATTGCTATTGCTTTGTTTATTTGTTAATTCCTGGTCTAAATCTGTGAAATCTCTTTACCTTGCCAGATGTAGCCTCTGATGTCTCCACTAATATTTTTCTTTCTTGATTTTATTTTAAAGCCTGGTTTCCTAGGAGTTGACCGTATCTCTGCATAGCTTAGTGTCCAGCCAGAGACTGATCAGAGGTTGTGCCCAAAAACTACAAGCCAGTAAGGCTTCCTTTCTCTCCTTTTATGGTTCTGTGTGTGAGCTGAGGAATACAGACACTGCTGTTTTCAAGCCTGCTCTGGCTTTTATTTTTCACAGGCTCTCCTATATTTCTTCTGTACATATGCAGAGGCTCTATTGGCCAGGGATATGTGGATGGGCTCAAAGCCTTTCTGATTTTTGTGGTACACCCAGCCTCTAGTTAACCCTGATTATGTGAAGTGCTTATCAAACTCTCTGTGGCTATCTTTCCCCTCTAGAATTCCCCAGCAAGTTCCTGTCTAGTCTGCCAGTCCCATTGCTTCGCCCCAAACAGCGCTGAAACCTCAACCTGTTAGTGCAGCTGGTTATTCTTATTCTTGCCACTATAATGGACAGTGCTCAAAATAAAGTGAGCCCCCTTTGTTAGTCGCAGTTAAGCAGCTGGTTTTCATAGCCTGGTCCACCCTAGTTGAACTATTGCAACTTACGGAGCTGGGAACTTGTGTTATGGGATCAACTCCAGGTGAGGACACTAGAGACTCACTGTTCTTACCCAAAGTTCAGCACTTTTCATGAATGTGTTTCTTTGTTGTATAACTTTGATTGATTTTCAGAGTGATAGAATGGTTGTTTTGGAGAGCTTTGTGCAGCTTTATAGCTGTCTTAGGGCATAGGGTTTGGTATCCTCACTCTGTTGTGTCTGAAGTCAGAAGTCTGGAAAATTCTTAATGACTAGACTACTATTATTATCAACCCACTCCAATATTCTTGCCTGGAGAATCCCATGGACAGAGGAGTCTGACAGGCTACAGTCCATGGGGTTGCAAGAGTTGGACATGAGTTCACAACTAAACCACCATTATTATCTCTTGAAATATCACTTCTTCTACGTTTTATCTGGGCTTCCCTGGAGAGTCCACCTGCAATGCAGGAAACCCAGATCCGATCCATGGGTCGGGAAGACCCCTGGAGAAGGGACTGGCTACCCACTCCAGTATTCTTGCCTGGAGAATTCCATGGAAAGAGGAGCCTGGCAAGCTACAGTCCATGGGGTAACACAGAGTCGGACATAACTAAGTGACTAACACAGACATATTCTATCTAGTCCCGCCTCTAGAACTTCTATTGGTTGTATTTGGGGTATTTTTATCATTTCCTTTTTATATCTTAACCTCTCCTTCATATTTTCCATTTTTTTACCTCTCTTTGCTGCCTTCCGAGTAAGTTCCTCAGATATATTTTCTGGTTCTCTATTTTTCTCTTCTGTTGTGTTTCATTTACTACTAAACTCATTACTTGTGTTTTAATTTTCCCCTCCCCTCCCTCCACCTAGAAATCTGAATTGGTTTCTTTGGAAATCTTTCTGCTTTTTTTTTTCAAAGCTTTTATTCTGTCCTTAGCTTTATTTATCTGTTAAGTTTTAGAAAATTTAAACATAGTTTAAAAGCTAATCTTTAGCCAAGGTAATACTAGCTGCTATAACAGATAAACGTTGAATTCTCAATTGCTTAACTCAATAAAAGTTTAGTTCTTATTTATGTCGCTGTTTATATTTGATACCTATTATGCTAAGTTGCTTCAGTCATGTCCGACTCTTTCCTATCCTCTGGACTGTAGCCTACCACGCTCCTCTGTCCCATGGGGTTCTCCAGGCAAGAATACTGGAGTGGGTTGCCATGCCCTCCTCCAGGGGATCCTCCTGACCCAGGGATCGAACCTGGGTCTCTTATGTCTCATGCATTGGCAGGCAGGCTCTTTTCTGCTAGCATTACTTGGGAGGCCCAGTTACCTGTTGCTGCATAAAAAATTACCCCAAAACATAGTGTCTTGGAACTCTCCTGATGGTCCAGTGGTTAAGAATCTACTTTCCAGTGCAGGAGATGCAGATCTGAGCCCTCGACCAGGAACTGAGCCTGCACAGCACAGCGAAGACCCAGTGTAGTCAAAACCAAACCAATAAAAACATGAGTCTTAAAACAAAAAATGTTTATTATTTCACAGTTTCTATAGGTCAGGAATCTGAGCACAGTTTAGCTGGTGCCACCTGGGTCAGATGTCCTACAGGCTTTATCAAGGTATTGGCCAAGGCTTCAGTCATCTCAAGGTTTGACTAGAGGAAGATCTCTTTCCATGCTCACCTATGGTCAGCAGGCTTCATATCCATAATGTGTGGGACTCACCGTATGGCTCACAATATAACACAGCTCACAGCACAGCAACTTGCTTCCCCCAGAGCAAAGGCTCTGAGAGAGTGAGAGAATGTGTCCGAGATGGAAGCCCTAGTATTTTTGTGATCTAATCTCAGAAGTGACATGCCATTGTATCTGCCATATTCTTTTCATTAGAAGTGGACAAATAGGTCTAATCTGCACTCGAGAGGAGGGGGCTATGCAAGAGTGTGAATGCCAGGAGCTGAAGATTTAGGGGCCACGTCAGATCACACTTTCTAATATGAGTTCATCTTCAATGGAGCTTTATTTGTGATCATCCTCATCAGCTTGGCTTAAGAGTGGGTCCCCCAGATTTTTAGATTGTTCTGTTAGACTGTTCTTGGTCTGGGACCATTTTATGTTAATTTTTAATCTGGGGAGGGATCTGGCCTACGTAGATACAAAATCCTGTGTCTGTGTGAAAACTACCTTGTGAGTATAAATCTTTAGGGAATTTATCTTCTGTCCCCCCTCCTCAGTGCCTAGACTGCTGACTAGCTCCTTTGTCATCAGTCTGTGCTGATAACTGATTTTTTTTTNGATACAAAATCCTGTGTCTGTGTGAAAACTACCTTGTGAGTATAAATCTTTAGGGAATTTATCTTCTGTCCCCCCTCCTCAGTGCCTAGACTGCTGACTAGCTCCTTTGTCATCAGTCTGTGCTGATAACTGATTTTTTTTTTCTAGTTTATCATTTTATCAAAGCTTTCTCCTTTTCTACCTGTATGCAGGTTCCCATTCCCAATTCCATGCTTCATGTGGGCCCAGAGCCTTACTCCTACACCCAAGTGGGTGTTAAAATCTAAGTCCTTTGGTTACTGAGACCAGCTCCCCCTTCCCCCTACCTCCCACCTCCACTGGGCCGTTTGCAGCATTGGCTCACACAGTTAATATTCTGATTTTCCAATCTCCTCTTTGTTTTTGTCCCCTGGGGACTTATCTCGCTTTCTTGTGAGCTCAGCTATGCATATAAAACCTTTGTTATATTTTATCCAGTGTTTTAGAATGTTTTTAAATGACAGAGTTTTCCAAAGTTATCTAAGCCAAATGCTATATGTAAAGTATACAGGATGTTGCCTCGCATCCAACTGGACCCACCAGCACCAGTACAGACAGTTTTCAATTAGACCCAAACAAAATATTTTCTCTTAAATATCCCACAGCCTTGGAAATACTGATTCTGAGTCTGGATTGCAGAAAGGTTAAGCTTCTTATTTCCCAAGAGGATTTTTTGATTTTGACTCACCTGAAAGTAAGTGTCAGGCGGAGCAGGATGGAAGGCTGTATAGGGAAAACAGGAGAATTCACAGCATAATGTTACAATTTCATACTTGTAATGCAGTAAAGATCAGCTCAGATGCAATATTCCTCTGAGAGTCTATAAAAGTCTGCATTTCTCTTGGGTCCTGGTCCCTTGTTGGAACTCTAGAAGTTCCTCTTGGCTAGTAGAGATGGAGGATGTGTGGCCCTGGGGAGTTTCTCACCCCCCTTCTGTCTGCCTTAGATAGAGTTGGTCATGGAACTAACATATGGTTGGGATTTCAAGAGCTTGAGGACCTTTGGGAAAGAGGGGCCTCTGAGAAGTATTGTCATTGTGATCTAAGAACCTCTTGGTACTAATAATAGTAGCAATGTAAATTTATTTATTTTTATTATATACATAAGTATATTAAAATTTTGGAGAAAGAAATGGCCACCCACTCCAGTACTCTTGCCTGAAAAATTCCATGGACAGAGGAGCCTGGGGTGCTACAGCCCACGGGGTCGCAAAGGGTCGGACACAACTGAGCAACTTCAGCTTCTTTCTTTCTATTTAAAAATGTATTTATTTTATCCCTTGTTTTTGGCTGCACTGGGTCTTCACTGCTGGTGCAGGCTTTCTCTAGTTGCAGGGCATGGGCTTTTCATTGTGGTAGCTTCTCTTGATGCAGAGCATAGGTTCTAGGTGCATGGACTCAGTGGATGCGGCTTTTGGGCTTAGTTTTCCCATGGCATGTGGAATCCTCCTGGACCAGGGATTGAACCTGTGTCTCCTGCATTGGCAGGTGGGTTTTTAACCACTGGACCACCAGAGAAGTCTGCTAATGTTTATTAAGCATCTGCTATATGCCAGATATTATACCTAGTGCTTTACACACAGAAGAGGGCTAGAGACACAGAGATAAGCCACAGAGTGAGATTCCTTCCATCCTTGGTGTTCAGACTTGAGGCCAAAATGCTCTCTGCTGGGGTTGGGTCAGCTTTCTTGTGCTTCAGAGGGACCCTCTGGGTTGGATTGGTTCTGGTTGGGGAATATCTTGAGCCTAGCCTAGAAATAGCAGGAGTTAGGTTATCTCTTGGGAGAAGGCAATGGCACCCCACTCCAGTGTTCTTGCCTGGAGAATCCCATGGACAGAGGAGCGTGGTGGGCTGCAGTCCATGGGGTCGCTAAGAGTCAGACACGACTGAGGGACTTCACTCTCACTTTTCACTTCCATGCATTGGAGAAGGAAATGGCACCCCACTCCAGTGTTCTTGCCTGGAGAATCCCAGGGTCGGGGGAGCCTGGTGGGCTGCCATCTATGGGGTCACACAGAGTCGGACACGACTGAAGCGACTTAGCAGCAGCAGCAGCAGCAGGTTATCTCTTGAGCTTTAGGAAATAGCCTGGCACCACTGGTGCTTGGTACCCCAGAGGTCAAGAGATAGGAAACTGAGAGGCAGACTCACAAGGAGTTGTGACTTGTCCGTTGGCTTCCCTTGTACCTCAGCTGGTAAAGAATCTGCCTGCAATGCAGGAGGCCTGGGCTTGATCCTTGGGTTGGGAAGATCCCCTGGAGAAGGGAATGGCTACCCACTCCAGTATTCTTATCTGGAGAATTCCACGGGCAAAGGAGCCTGATAGGCTACAGTCCATGGGGTCACAAAGAGTTGGACACAAATGGGCGACTAACACTTTTTTTGTAATTTCGGTACACTTGTAATGAAGTTCGTTTAGAAAAAAGCTGGAGACAGTATTCCTTTTTAATTACTGGGCCAATATTGGAATCACTGAACCTGAATCTCCAGAAAATTTGGCTCTGACCTTCAAAGCAGTCAAAACGGAGAGAGGCTTAGAGTTAGAGAACTCTGGGTTCAGATCCTCAGAGTGGTGCGCGAGTTAATGTAAGTTTAACAAGTTCTCCAGGAAATTCTGATTCTCAGTCAGCCTGGCAGGAGAGTCCGGAAACGGCACTTTGGTTTCCTCACATACAAGCTGGGCACCTTTGGATAATTCATCTACCCTCTCTGAGCCTTGGTTTGCCTATCGGTAGAATAGGATGGAAATTCTTGCTCAATTTGAGGTAGACTGTAGTGTTATAATATCATATATACTTTGGAGGCCAAGTTTGGAAATGTTGAGCTACCTTTCACACATGGATCAAGCCACTCGTTTCTCTGTTGACTGCACGTAAATAGGATGCCATGACTCTTTCCTGGGAGATGTCACAAGATGCAGCCACGGGATACTTGCTGTCATATTCATCCTCTGGTTGCTCCTGAGGACCTTGTCCATGACTTCATCCAGTGGCCTCTGCATAATCACCCGTGGGGGAATTTCTCTGGGACTCAGTGACGTTGTCATGAGTGGTGGCCTGAGTTTGCCAGGCAGGCCCTGACACCATCACATGGCACAGATGGAGGGCTTACCTGCACCAAGTGCCTCCCATGTTTTTCTTTGAGTTCCCTAAATAGCCCTACGAGTATGGTACCATTATCTTTCCTATTTGACTGGTGATTAAACTGGGGCCCCCAAACTTAAATGACTTTCTCAGGCCACACTGCTAGGAAGTAGCAGAGCCAGCATTTGAGTCCAGCTGAGTCTTACAACATAGCCCTTGCAGACAACCCACAGCCTGTACTCAAAGCGCTGGCTGTTCTAAAGCTCAGGGTCAAAGATGCAACCATCCTGTTCCCTGAGTGTTGAGTTTACCACTAACCCACCTTCTTCCGTACCTTTATATTTTCTTTTTGCCAGTTTTCTCATTCAAAGCAAATGAAGCAACAGCCTCTGGTGTATTTCGTCTTAGTGCAGTGTTATGCAACATGGTTCCATGATCAAAATTCTTGTTTTGCTTTTTCTTAGTTGCTTAAATTCTTTTTTAACACATCACAAAATGATTCTGCATCACAAACTATCAAAACCAAAACCAAGAATCTTGATCTTTAATTACTGAACTTTCCTCAGAGGCGGAGGGCAGGGTAGAAACCTGCAGGCTGAACCAGGCTGAGTCCCTCCTTAGTTAGTGGACAGAAGGTAGGGGAGGGCTTGAAACACTACGAGGTTGATAATTTTTGCTCCATTATGTACTCATTAATTTCGTCCCTTCCACATGATTATATCTCTGTAGGTTGCTTTCAATCATTTTTGTAATGCAGTAGGTCATAAATGGGCTTCTCTGGTGGCTCAGACAGTAAAGAACCTGCCTGCAATGCAGGAGAACTGAGTTCAGTCCCTGGTTGGGAAAGATCCCCTGGAGAAGGAAATGGCAACCCACTCCAGTATTCTTGCCTGGACAATTCCATGGACAGAGGAGTCTGGTGGACTGTAGTGCTTGGAGTCGCAAAGAGTTGGGCAAGACTGAGCGACTTTCACTTTTTCAGGTCGTAAAGGGTAAAAGTTGTTCTTCCCTGCAGTACCCACCCCCCATACTTGGCTGTCAGCTCCCTTGTCCTCTCCCCCGGGGGTCAGGTGAGAGAACCGTGAGGGGATAAGATCAGGTGAGAGAACCGTGAGGGGATATCAGGTGGAGAGGAAGATGGCGCCGTCTGGGAGAGGTATAGCTGGGGCAGAGGGAGGAGTATTTAGAGGAACGATTAGACACCAAGGTTGATCCCAAAGCAGGCCCCGGGACCGGCACAGGGCAGAGGTGCCTCTGTCTTTCTCTGCATAGGCTGGGGGTTTCTTTTAGTCCAAATGCGGAAGCCTCACACTGAGACCCAGCCTCTGCAGAACTAGAGATGTTCCTAAGGCAAAGTGCCTCGGTCACGCCCCCGTTCGAGCACCACGGTAACTGTCCTTCTGGTCCCTGCACCCAGCTCAGCGAGGAGCTGAACCAGCAGCTGGAGGCCGTGTGCGGGTCCGTGTTTGGGGAACTGGAGTCCCAGGCCGTGGACGCTTTGGATCTGCCCGGCTGTTTCCGCATGCGGAGCCACAGCTACCTCCGGGCCATCCAGGCTGGCTGCTCTCAAGACGACGACTGCCTGCCCCTCCTTGCTGCCCCTGCCTCTGTCTCAGGGAGGCCCGGCTCCTGTGAGTATGCCCTCTCCGCCCCTGGCCCAGCCCTAGGCTGGAGAGTGATCTGGGTTCCAGCTCCGGCCCTGATCGCTGCCGTGCTGCTCGACTTTGGGCAGTTCGCCCTCCTCTCTGGGCGGGTGAAGGAGTGATCCGTGGCTCTTTACGTGGCGGCACGTGGGTTAGGCGTGGCTGCTGGGTCCTGTGCTACCCGCGTGGGTGTGGGGGGTGGTCGGCCACAGACTTACCGGGACGGCGTTCCTCACCGGCTGTGTCTCTGGGTTCCCTGGCCGCAGCCTTCAACTTCAGAAAGGCCCCGCCCCCCATCCCGCCGGGAAGCCAGGCCCCGCCCCGCATCTCCATCACGGCCCAGAGCAGCACCGACTCCGCCCACGAGAGCTTCACCGCGGCGGAGGGCCCCGCCCGGCGCTGCAGCTCCGCGGACGGGCTGGATGGCCCGGCCGTGGGCGCGCGCACCCTGGAGTTGGCGCCGGTGCCACCCCGGGCCAGCCCCAAGCCCCCTACACTCATCATCAAGACCATTCCTGGCAGGGAGGAGCTGCGGAGCCTGGCGCGGCAGCGGAAGTGGCGGCCGTCCATCGGGGTTCAGGTATGGCAGGAGGAGGCGCCAACGAAAGCTTTGCTTTTTCTTGGTTGCTTAAATTTTTAACACCATGGATTCTGTATGGCCTTGGCCATGTTGAGGATGGGTTGAGAGGGTCAGTGGGGCCTTCTGGATACACAGACCTTTTCCTCGCTTGCTCTTAGCCTGATCATCGACGGGGCGTGGGGTGGGGTTGCTGCTTCAAACAGGCAGGCCCACATCGTTGTCCCTCATCCTGGCACCATCACCCCTGGCAAGCGGAGAGCAGTGCCCAGAAGTTGTAACCTTAATGCATCTAACCTCCTGGGTGTGCCGTCCTGTTCAGGCAGGTCATATTTGCAGGATCTGCCCTCTGGCTCGAGGCTCAGACATCGCTTGCCCTTCTCCCTTGGCCCTCAAGCGTGAGGGCCTTGGTCTAGCCCTGCCTACTGACACCCCAACCTTGCCACCAGGTGGAGACTATCTCGGACTCAGACACAGAGAATAGGAGTCGAAGAGAGTTCCATTCCATCGGTGTACAGGTGGAAGAAGACAAGAGGTAGGTCCCAGTGGGGATATCTCAGGCCTTGGGGGCAAGGGGAGAAGAAGAGAGAGGGCTGTATAAGGACCTCACAGGCCTGGTCTCCCTGTCACCCTTTCCTCCCGGTCCTGGGGAACAAGCCCTTTTATTGGGGAGGCGTCACAGAGGTCCTTCACAGAGATGCCCCACCCTGGGGCAGTCATCAGATCTAAAGTGAGTTCTCTTAGTTCCAGTGCCTGTCCCAGGTGCTGAGCGGTGGACAGGAGATATACAGAGGCCCAGGGAAGGGGGTGGTAGGGAGCAGTAGCAGGTGGGTGCAGAGTAGGCCTCCAGCAGTTGTGCTTTACAGAGGATCACAGGATTTTTCCAGTCCCTGCTGACTTCCTGTGGTGTACAAGAATGTGAGCTCAAAAAGAAACAAATAAACATGAAGATTGCCTCTCAGGGACCCCTGGTCGATATAACACTCCTCCTCATTCGGCTCACACAAGCATTTAACCAGTCGGGGGTACCTATTATATGCTTGAGTCTGTGTTGTACCCAAGAAATCAACAGCCACTCTCTGGCATTAGGTGGCCTCAGAAAGATTGTTTTCTTAATTTCCAACTGAAAAATTAGCGCTGAGAGCTCTGGAGGGAACACTGGAAGAAATCCCTCTGCTGTTGGGTTCCTGTGGAAGATGCTTGCTTTTCCTTATGACCAGGTGGCAGTGCCACAGTGGCCCATCTGCCTTCTGGGCTGCCCTGCTCCCAGGCCAGTGGCCCTAAGTGTGGTGTCTGGGGACCTTCCTGGGGCTGGCAGTAAGAGTTTCATGGTAATCTGTGTGGCCCAGGCCGTACCCCCCGAAGGAAGAAAACTAGCGTGCTCGTAGCAGTCCTTAGCAGCTCTGTTTCTGGTTGCCACGGTTGGGCTTTTAGACCTTCCCTAAATTCCTCCAGCTATTTCTGGGAACCCCTGGGAGCATCTTGTGCGTGTGTGATCAAGTCTTCTTGAGGTTCCTGTGAGGATTCACCATTTTCCTCCTCTTCATGTTAGCTCCCTGCAGCTCCATATGCTCCTAAGGCTGTGAACGTCTCTATCGATGACAGCAAAAAGACACCCTTGTCGCCCCCATTATTCGTGAAAGCTCCTGTCCTCCAAATTCTTTTAATTTATTTACCTTCACCAGGTCTTAGTTACAGCATGACCAAGGATTGAACCCGGGGCCCCTGCACTGGGAGTGTGGAGTCTTTAGCCACTGGACCATCAGGAAGGTCCCCTTTGAATTCTTAATATACCATAAAGAGCTCAGAAGAGTTGTACTTTATGGCAAACTGAATCCTGCAAGCCCATGACTTGAGTTTCTTGAGAGGTGGGGTAGGAGTCAAGGCTAGGTGCAGCTCTGTGTTCAGAACCCTGCCGCCAACTCTAATGCTGAACCATGGACCATAAACCAAGCCCAAGAGGCCCCATTTGCCTCTTGATGAGGCTTCTTGGTCCCTCATCCAGATAGATCCCCAGAGGTCCCCCATTCCTCAAAACAAACCTGAATCCTGGGAAGAGTATAGCAGGCATGCTGCTGAGACTTGAGCTAAATCATCAAACTCTGTCATTCATTCCTGGATTGATTCATTTAGAAAACACTTATTAAGCATCTGTCATATGACAGCTTCTGTTAAATGCTCCGGGAAGCATGAAAGACATGACTTTTGCCCTCATAGGAGTTATGGCCTAGAAGGGAATCAGGGCAATGAGTAAACAATCCATGAGTGGGATTTCCTTGGAGGTCTAGTGGTTAAAACTGCTTCCAGTGCAGGGGGTTTGGGTTTGATCCCTGTCAGGGAACTGAGATCCCACAGACTGTGTGGTTCAGCCAATAAATAAATACATTAAATAAAGTTTAAAAAGAAAAGAATACATGAGTAAAAATATGGTTACACACTATGGTATAACAAGTAATGGGATATTATTACACATTACAGTGGTCATATGAAAGAAAAAAGCAGGCGCTAAGAGAGAAGGGACTTTATTCAGATTAAGCAGGTGACATTTAAGCTGAGACTTGCGGGCTGACTGGGAACACTCAGGTGATAGCGGGCGGGAGGCTGGTGGGCTTGCGGGAAGCATCCCAGAAAGAGGGAATAGCGCTGTGTGGGCGCGCTGGAGGAGGAAAGAGTGACACGCCTCAGGAACTGAAAGAGGTTCATATGGCTGGTGTGGAGCAGGATGGGGTGGTTGTGAGGCAGTGGATTGGAGAATAGATGGGGCCGGGTCATGTAGAGCATGGGCGTGATAAAGAACTGGAATTTAATTCTTCTTTAAAAAACCTTTTTATTTTATATTTAAGTACAGTAGCTTAGACGGTAAAGAATCCGCCTGCAATGCAGAAGACCCAGGTTCGATCCCTGGGTTGGGAAGATCCCNTCCCCGCCCCCCACCTCCACCCCGCCCCAGAGGGAAGCGTGTGCTTCATAAACAGTGAGGGCTGCTGTTCTTCAATATGAACAAATATTGGTGTTCTTTTCCCTAAAAAGCCAGTGTTCTCTCTGCTCCGGAAAACTGTTCAGCTCTGTGCCGTCACATTTTCTGATGCCTCCAGTGCATGGGCACATTGATGGGAAACAAAAGAGAGAAACTTTCCTGGGAAGCTAAGTGGCATCCCCAACCTAACCTTTATTGGATGCTTGCTGTGGGTCAGGCAAGATGTGAGTGCTTTACATGAATGTAGCTCAATCTTGTAGCAGATGAGAAAGCTGAAGCTCAGGAGAGGTCAAGTGTGGTCAAGGTCACAGGCAGAGCTAAGAGTGTAGACCCAAGTCTGTCCAGTGTCAATCCTGAGCTTTTAGCTCTACAGCCTTTTGAGCCCCGGAAAAGATGGCAGCTCCTGCTCACCATGTCCTCTTTCCAGTCCTCAGGCTGATGTGTCACCTTGAGACAGGAGGAAGAACCTTCCCAAAGGGTTGTCTGCTCTTCTGGGTCACTCTGGACTAGCCAGTTCTCATTCATTTATTCAGCAAGTATTTATCAAGAACCACAGTTGGCCCATCACCGGGAAGATAGCCCTGAACAAATTTCTACTCTTATGGTGCTAGCAGCCATATGGGAAAAAATTAGGTACTCTTGCCTGGAAAATCTCATGGATGTTTCCCAAAGGGTTGTCTGCTCTTCTGGGTCACTCTGGACTAGCCAGTTCTCATTCATTTATTCAGCAAGTATTTATCAAGAACCACGGTTGGCCCATCACCGGGAAGATAGCCCTGAACAAATTTCTACTCTTATGGTGCTAGCAGCCATATGGGAAAAAATTAGGTACTCTTGCCTGGAAAATCTCATGGATGGAGGAGCCTGGTAGGCTGCGGTCCATGGGGTCATGAAGAGTCGGACACAACTGAGCGACTTCCCTTTCACTTTTCACTTTCATGCATTTGAGAAGGAAATGGCAACCCACTCCAGTGTTCTTGCCTGGAGAATCCCATGGACGGGGGAGCCTGGTGGGCTGCCATCTCTGGGGTCGCACAGAGTTAGACATGACTGAAGCAACTTAGCAGCAGCAGCAGCAAGCAAGCAGTTACGTTATAAGGGTGAGTGCTGGAGAGATGACTAGGTGTTAGCCCCTGAAAGAGGGCTGTGAAGAATGTACAAGATCAGAGAACATCTGTGCAGAAGCCTGGAGGAGAAAGAGGCATTTGGAGTGCAGAGGCTTGATCATGCTGGGCTTTTGGGTCAATTTGAGGAAGGTTTGCCTGGGTCCTGAGGGCTGGGAGCCATGAAGGGTTTTGAACAGGAGAGTGACATGAGCATGTATTTTACAGGCTGGTTTGGAAAACCACCTGAAAAGCAAGAGGTCCTCTATCCACTGGGAGGTGAAGAGGGCTCCTGTGCAAGACAAAGTGAATAGAACCTTTGCCCTTGGATAAGTTTTTGACAAATGAGGTGATTCTGATGCTGGTCAGGTTTGGGAACACTAACATCGTTTGACTCTCTCAAGTTTCACCTAGAACTGCTCATAAGTCTGTGATCCCAAGACTTGCCAAGAGAGACATTGGCTGAGTGACTTTATCATCCTGAGGTTCGAAAGTGGGGACCTGGGTGAAGTTTGAACTAGACAATAAATACTCAGAGCAATCCTATGAGGCAGGTGTTGTTATCAACTCCATTTTACAGATGAAAAAACAGGCTTGGAGAGGTTCAACAACTTACCCCAAATCACGAAGCCAGGAAATGGTTAAGTCTAACTTTAACCCTCTACATTATACAGCTTTTTATGAGTCTGCATGTTTTCCCAGAAACTAGGGCAGGCTTGCTGGGGCCCAGAGGTATATGGGAGTGGATGGCAGAGGACAGGCAGCATCTGAGACTGTGCAGGCATCCTGCTGCAGATGTGATGTCTAAAATCTCCCCGTGTGGGGCTGATGGGGGGAGTCTCCTTAGGGTGTTGTGGCCCAGGTTGTTGTGCTGGGCTCCATGGGCATGTGAAGGATTAGATCCCATCCCTGAGTTGCTCCCACCTGGCTTAGTGAGTCACATAAACACAAAGTTATGGCACAAAGGGAGGCCTATTCACCCAGGGGGTTGAAGAGACCAGAGGAGGGAGCCTCTAACAGCCAGCAAGTCTGGGAAAGCTTTCTGCAAGAGAGGCCTTTTGAACTGGGTCTTGCAGGATGAATTAAGGGTTTTGCAGTGAAGGATGAAAAGGGAAGACATTCATTTCAGGCAAACAGACCCACTTAGGCAAAGTCATGGAACAGTACGTGTGTAGTAGATGATGGGAGGAGCAGAGACTGAGAGAGGTGACAGGCAGGACAGGGTAGAGAGGAAATAAAGGAGATGTGGCTGGAAGGGACCCATGAGTGTAAGCTGGAGATTTCATGGTTTTATTTAAGTGTTTGAAAGACATGGACTGAAGGAGACAATGGAAGGCAGGGAGACCCTTGAAGGAGTTGCCAAGGTGGTTCAGGTAAGGGATGATGTTGAATTTGAGAGACACTGGGGAGGCCTAGGTGCTGTAAACTGGATCTGGGGACTAATGCAAAGATGAAGAGGCCTTGAAAATGTCAGTCAAGTTTTGGGCTTACTAAATAATGCCATAAATGGGCATAGGACATTGCAGAAGGAGGCCTGAATTTGAGGAATACATAAAGTGAAAAGGAAACAGAGTGAAAGCAAAACATGGGTGACCAATTACCAAGCACTTAGGAGGAGCTGAAAGTGAAGTGTGTGAAAGTGCGAAAGCCGCTCAGTCGTGTCTGACTCTTTGTGACCCCATGGATTATATAGTCCATGGGATTCTACAGGCCAGAGTGCTGGAGTG
Organism: Oreotragus oreotragus; assembly: GCA_006410675.1. Lineage (NCBI taxonomy): Eukaryota > Metazoa > Chordata > Mammalia > Artiodactyla > Bovidae > Oreotragus > Oreotragus oreotragus. Next base: position 884,278 of record SJYX01007973.1, on the reverse strand, counting down.
GGTAGCCTTTCCCTTCTCCAGGGGATCTTCCCAACCCAGGGATTTTTTTTTTTTGAAATTAATTTTTTTTTTTTTGGATGTGGACCAATTTTAAAGTCTTCATTGAATTTGTTACAATGTTATTTCTGGTTTTTTTCCCCCCGATTTTTTGACTGAGAGCATGTGGGATCTTGGCTCCCAGTCAGGAATCGAAAGGGCACCTGGCACACACACACCATCCCCCCCACCCCCCCAACCCCTGCCCCGCTCCATCCCCAAAGGTAAAATCTTAACCACTAGACTACTAGGAAAGCCTTTCTTTGCCATTTTTTTAAAAACAATGGGTGAACAGATTTTCTGAAATTAGCAGGCAGCAGGGCCAGCATTTGAGTCTACAGCTCACTGATTCCTAAGTCTGTGTCCTGGAGCCCCACTCAGTTCTCAGGCAACAGAACTGCTCGCCAGCATTTGAGACTCAAGGTTCCTCTGGGGAATCTTCCCTGATTCTTCCTGAGGATCCTTCTCTGTGCTGCTTGTGCACACTCCTGTCATCACATTTTGCACACTCTCTCAACGTTTCCTAGACCCTTCTGCTTCCACATTAGACAATTCCTGAGGGAAAAGACGGTTCCAGCTATTTTTGCATCCCCAATGCCTCAGTTCAGTTCAGTTTAGTTGCTCAGTCATGTCTAACTCTTTGCGACCCCATAGACCACAGAACACCAGGCCTCCCTGTCCATCACCAACTCCCGGAGTTCACTCAAACCCATGTCCATCGAGTCTGTGATGCCATCCAACCATCTCATCCTCTGTCGTCCCCTTCTCCTCCTGCCCCCAATCCCTCCCAGCATCAGTGCCTTTTCCAATGAGTCAACTCTTCTCATGAGGTGGCCAAAGTACTGGAGTTTCAGCTTTAGCATCATTCCTTCCAAAGAAATCCCAGGGTTGATCTCCTTCAGAATGGACTGGTTGGATCTCCTTGCAGTCCAGGGGACTCTCAAGAGTCTTCTCCAACACCACAGTTCAAAAGCATCAATTCTTCGGGACTCAGCTTTCTTCACAGTCCAACTCTCACATCCATACATGACCACTGGAAAAACCATAGCCTTGACTAGATGAACCTTTGTTGGCAAAGTGATATCTCTGCTTCTTAATATGCTGTCTAGGTTTGTCATAGCTTTCTTCTCTCTACATATTCAGTTAGGGAACACTTTCTGCTAATAGTGGTTTCCTATACATTTCTTTTTCAAAAACTTATTTACTTGGCTGTTCTGGGTCTTAGTTGCAGCACAGGATCTTTGATCATCATTGTGGCTTCAGGGATCTTCCAGTTGCAGCATGTGGGAGCTAGTTTCCTGACCAGGGATCAAACCTGGGCCCCCTGCATAGGGAGCACAGAGTCTTGGCCACAGCACCTCCAGGGAAGTCCCTGGTTCCTACACCTTTCTTTATTCTTTATCAGTTCCTTTTTCTCCTCTTCCATTGTCAGAACTTAGCATTGAGATCTTTGAGACTGTACAGGAGGGGGATCTAACCTGATAATGCAAGTCTAGTCAAGGCTATGGTTTTTCCAGTGATCATGTATGGATGTGAGAGTTGGACTATGAAGAAGGCTGAGGGCTGAAGAATTGATGCTTTTGAACTGTGGTGTTGGAGAAGACTCTTGAGAGTCCCTTGGACTGCAAGGAGATGCAACCAGTCCATTCTGAAGGAGATCAGCCCTGGGATTTCTTTGGAAGGACTGATGCTAAAGCTGAAACTCCAGTACTTTGGCCACCTCATGAGAAGNCTTTTGAACTGTGGTGTTGGAGAAGACTCTTGAGAGTCCCTTGGACTGCAAGGAGATGCAACCAGTCCATTCTGAAGGAGATCAGCCCTGGGATTTCTTTGGAAGGACTGATGCTAAAGCTGAAACTCCAGTACTTTGGCCACCTCATGAGAAGAGTTGACTCATTGGAAAAGACTCTGATACTGGGAGGGATTGGGGGCAGGAGGAGAAGGGGACGACCGAGGATGAGATGGCTGGATGACATCACGGACTTGATGGATGTGAGTCTGAGTGAACTCTGGGAGATGGTGATGAACAGGGAGGCCTGGCGTGCTGCGATTCATGGGGTCGCAAAGAGTCGGACACGACTGAGCTACTGAACTGAACTGAGGAGGCTTCCTACCAAGGTGTCCTTTAAGCTTGAAAAACAAGCCAGAGCTCCTTTGGTAAAGAAAGGTGGGACAGGCATTCCAGGCAGATGAAAAAGTGTAAATAAAGGCATGGAGGTGTGAAACAGTGGTCTTTATGGGGGGAAGAGGGGGGGTTAGTATGTGTTAGTGCTGCATCATATGGGTGGTGATGCAGAGCTAATTGGGGTGTTATGAAGCCTACGCTCTGTTTTTTTTTTTTCTTCTTCTTCTTCTTTTATATGCTATAAAATAGACATCTGTACAGGGTGCAGTGGGGACACAGAGGAGGGAGTGACTACTTGTACCTGGGGGCCAAGTAAGACTTAGATGTTGGTTGCTGCTGCTGCTGCTAAGTCATTTCAGTCGTGTCCGACTCTGTGTGACCCCATAGACGGCAGCCCACCAGGCTCCCCCGTCCCTGGGATTCTCCAGGCAAGAACACTGGAGTGGGTTGCCATTTCCTTCTCCAGATCTTCCCGACCCAGGGATTGAACCCAGGTCTCCCACATTGTAGGCAGACGCTTTACCATCTGAGCCACCAGGGAAGTCCTCGTTAATCAGCTATGCTGCCGCTGCTGCTGCTAAATCGCTTCAGTCATGTCCGACTCTGTGCGACCCCATGGACGGCAGCCCACCAGGCTTCCCCGTCCATGGCATTTTCCAGGCAAGAACACTGGAGTGGGTTGCCATTTCCTTCTCCAATGCAGGAAAGTGACAAGTGAAAGTGAAGTGGCTCAGTTTCGTCTGACTCTTCGTGACCCCATGGACCGCAGCCTACCAGGCTCCTCTGTCCATGGGATTTTCCAGGTAAGAGTACTGGAGTGGGGTGCCAGGCCAAGCAAGAATTAGGTGTTACTGTATTTTAATTATTTGTATGAGGGGAGAGTGAAGAAGTTGGCTTAAAACTCAACATTCAGAAAACTAAGATCATGGCATCTGGTCCCATCACTTCATGGCAAATAGACAGGGAAACAGTGGAAACAGTGTCAGACTATTTTTTAGGGCTCCAAAATCACTGCAGATGGTGACTGCAGCTATGAAATTAAAAGATGCTTACTCCTTGGAAGGAAAGTTATGACCAACCTAGACAGCATGTTAAAAAGCAGAGACATTATTTTGCCAACAAAGGTCCTTCTCATCAAGGTTATGGTTTTTTCCAGTAGTCACGTATGGAGGTGAGAGTTGGACTATAAAGAAAGCTGAGAGCCGAAAAATTGATGCTTTTGAACTGTGGTGTTGGAGAAGACTCTTGAGAGTCCCTTGGACTGCAAGGAGATCCAACCAGTCCATCCTAAAGCAGATCAGTCCTGAGTGTTCATTGGAAGGATTGATGTTGAAGCTGAAACTCCAACACTTTACTTTGGCCACCTGATGTCAAGAGCTGATTCATTTGAAAAGACCCTGACGCTGGGAGGGACTGGGGGCAGGAGGAGGAGAGGACGACAGAGGATGAGATGGTTGGTTGGAATCACCGACCCAATGGAGATGAGTTTGAGTAAACTCCAGGAGTTGGTGATGGACAGGGAGGCCTGGCGTTCTGTGGTCCATGGGGCCGCGAAGAGTCGGACACAGCTGAGCGACCGAACTGAACTGATGCTAACAGTAGTGTCATTTATTTCCCTGCTTGCGATATGCCAGCAGAGCACTTCGCATACATTATCTCATCAACTCTCACAACATCGTGTGAAATAGGTATTATTACGTCTATGCATAAGAGGGAAGGGAGGCTCAGTCACACGGCTGAATGTCACACATTTCCCAATGTCACACGGCTAGCCCAGATCGGAATAGTTTTTAAGAGTTCTAGATTTTACTCTGCTGAGCCCTTCTTGAGGTCAAGGGTCATGTTTTTTATTTTTCTGTGTCCAGACCAAAGTCTTAGGAGGCGCCTAGTCAACATCCGTTGAATCCTTTCTCCAACCGAAAGCCCGTGGTGACGCCACTGAGAAACCTCCCGGCCGGAAGGGGACGCTGTACGCATCTCAGCTCCGCGCGGCCGGTTGCGGGCGCCTAGCTTCCCCAGTCCTTTCAGCCAATCCTTGCGCTCCGAGGGAGCCGGCGTCAGTGGGCGGGTCCCGGGGCTAGGCCCCGAGGGCCGCTGGGAGAGGCGGTGTCTGGGCTCCAGGCACTCGGCTGGAGGGCGGGGTCCGGACGGTGGTGTGCGGACTTTCGCGCAGGTGAGCACGCGTCCCGGCAGGCGGTCTCTCTTCCGGAGCTGCTGCTGGGCCGCCCGTAGCTGTGGTGACGCCTCGTGGCCTTGACCTCTGAGTTAGGGGAGGGGTAATGCCTAGCGTTGGCTCTGGCCCTGACGAGGCCTGAGAAGAAGAGATGGCCCCTCTCTTCTCCCGGCTCGGTGTGAGCGTCTGAGCGCCCTGCGAACAGTTAGCTGTCAAGGCTTCTCGGTCTTAGGCACGTGGGTGAGGACGGACCCGACGAGGTCAGACAGGTGGGACAGGGGCCGGGCCCGGGGAACCCAGAGAAGGGCGAAGGGCAGACGCTTGGACCCTGACCTCCTTGCGCCCTCATCCCTGGACCGGCCTCAGTGAAGGTCAGGATTGATTTTTCCACCCAGTCTGGTCTCCTTTGCCCTTGTTAGCGGTTCTCAAATCTCGTGACTGCAGTTTCTCATCTCACTGGGCCTCCAGGACCCCCGGCACAAGGGCAGGTTTCCCCGCAACCCGTTTGACCTTTTCCTGCCCAGACTTACTCCGTGCGGGCTGGAAATAGGCCTCACGGTATTTGCCAGACACTTTGGCCTCTCGTTTTGACCCCTTAGGGATGACTTGTTAGAGTATCTAGCTTCCTGTGATCAGCAGAGGCACCTGCTGTGTTCCTGCCGCCTTTTAAGGGCTGGTGGTTGAATGACTGCGGTGGTTTTACACAAACCAGTTGCTCATTCATTCAACAAACTGTTTCAGCATTTAATGCCGGATGGGGTGGAAAGGATGGGAGATGGATAGGCCACAGTGGGAACGCACAAACATTGGCCTTGCCCTTTTGGACCGCAAAGTGTTTTGAGAAATGCACACAAATGGGGTAGGCCAGCCCAATGTGCGACACAGACAAAGTGGTTCTAAATGTTGAATAAATGAATGGATTAAGTTATTTGGGGATGATTAGAATGTGAACCACAGAGGAAGACCTTGGGCTGCATATGAGAGAGAAAAAAACTGTGGACTCATGCTACATCTATTTTAAGACAAATTGGTAACCTGTGCAGAGAGTTGCTGCTGAGGGAAAGTGTTTACTCACAGAGGACTTGCATACAAGATAGGAAAGAAAATGAAGACGTATTAGGTTTGAGATTCTTCAGGGGTGCCTTATCATTTCACAAATCTCTGAATGTATCACAAATCTCAGACCAAAAAGAGAAACTCTTAGTTAGTGAAGTGCCAAGTTGACAGGGAAGAATTGCAGGAAGCTCTCTTCAAGATCAGGATTTGGACAGAAGCCAGTCCATGGGGTCACAAAGAGGCGGACAGGACTGCGTGGAGCCAACTCTGTGCTCATACACACATACACCTATTTGCAATGTGTTCTTTCCTATTTGAAGGGACAGAGGTGTTGAGGATGGAGAGGCCTGGGTTCCAATTAGTGGGTTTGTCATTTCTGGTGATCTTGGGCCAGTTAAGGTTATGTTCCTGAGCCTTCAACAAAAATCTGGACTAGTAGTTCCTTCCTCATAGAGGTGATCTCCACCTGTGAAGGTCAGGTGGCGACTAGTGTGTGAATTGTCTGGCATAGTGCCTTGTGTTAAGACAGGGACTCAGAGCCCAACCTCAGAGCTGCTCCGGCAGTTTTTCCCCTGGTGATGGTCTGTTATAATCTTGGGTCCACAAAATGCTGGGATTCCTCCAAAGAAAACTGGAACCAAAGAGAGGGAGAGAGTCATCTGATCTTTGGTGAGGTAGACCAGAGACAGCTGAGCTGGGGAAACACCTACAGGGGTGCAAAAGGAATGATATTTCAGTTGAGACTTTTGGGCTCATTACTTAACCCTCTGGTAATGCCATCTATCACAGAGTGGACATGTGTTTTAGAGAAGATAGAATATATAGAGTGCTTACCCCAGGCTCTGGCACTTAGTGCACAATTAGTAAACTGATTATCACTCTCATGATAATTGTGAGTAGTCCTTGATAATTGTTAGTAATAATCATTGGAGACTGAATGGCCATTGGAGTGACCCACTTTGTGTGTTTTTACATTATTCTGGTGGTGTCTTCATTTCTGGAAACTCTAGGGCCATGGCTTGTACAGTGTTGTGTTTTATGAAAAAAAAAAAAAAAAAAATGAAAGTGTTAGTCACTCAGTAGTGTCTGACTTCTTGCATCTCCATGGACTATAGCCTGCCAGGCTCCTCTGTCCATGGACTTCTTCACGCAAGAATACTAAGTGGGTTGCCATTTCCTTCTCCAGGGGATCTTCCTGGCCCAGGGATTGAACCCACGTCTCCTGCATTGGCAGGCAGATTCTTTATCAACTGCTATTTATTTGGCAGAATCTCTGGTTGGTGGCATTTGAACTCTTAGTTGCCACATGTGGAATCTAGTTCCCTGACCAGGAAGCGTACCCAGGCCCCATACACTGGGAGCATGGAGTCTTAACCACTGGGTCACCAGGGAAGTTCTGTACAGTGTTTTCTTTTCTTTTTTTTTTTTTAAACATAGAATTTTCATTTTCAAGTTCTAGTGTGTCCAGAGAATGTATAATGGGTTGGTGATCTTTTTAAGAGCTTATTGTGTAAATATGAGGATATGGCTTTGGTTGAAGAGAGTGTATTTTGAAAGGGGTTTGGCCAGCAGATTTGTAGAGGTTCATCTAGTCAGGAAAGTCAGATTCAGAATAGGAAAAAAAAATTCAGATTCTCTTTACCTAAAATCCAGACTGGTTGGGTAATGGACTTGCCTGCCTAAATATGCTCCTTCTTCTTTATGTGGGGCAAATGACAAGAGACTCACGGTGGGATTGTGTGTGGTGGGGGAGGGGTGGCTAGCTCTGCTGATGGAGAAATTGTATAGAGCAAAGGAAGGCTCTTACCGACTCTTGAAATGTTGGCAAACTGTGCAGGGAGGGCCTGGGGTCACCAGCAGGCTTGAAGTTTTATTAGGTAAGGGTCAGAGGGTCTCTTGTGGGGAACACTGCCATACATGGTTGCGTAACTGTCAGAGAGTGTAGTCCATAAAATAGACTCTCGCCCTCTTCCCTAGCAGTGGGATCTTCTGACATTGCCTAGATCGTTTCAGGGACCCCACTGTTGCATAAAGCGGGGTGCCCTCTTGCGTTGCTCTGCATGGGGTGGATGCTCAGTACTGTGCCAGCCGCCTGGCAAGTGGAGCACCGCGGCGGGTTGTCCATGCTTGGTGGGGAGGGCGCTCCTCTCCCTAATGGCCTTGTGCTCTCCTGCAGATGCCATGTGGCCTGTGCTTTGGACCGTGGTGCGCACCTATGCTCCCTATGTCACCTTTCCCGTGGCCTTCGTGGTCGGGGCTGTGGGCTACCACCTGGAATGGTTCATCAGAGGGAAGGAGCCACAGCCTGTGGAGGAGGAGAAGAGCATCTCAGAGCGCCGGGAGGACCGCAAGCTGGATGAGCTGCTAGGCAAGGACCACACCCAAGTGGTGAGCCTTAAGGACAAGCTGGAATTTGCTCCTAAAGCCGTCCTGAACAGAAACCGCCCGGAGAAGAGCTAATGGAGGACCCAGGGCCCTATGGGGCCTTCTGCGGGCCGTGGCTGGGCCTGCCACCACGTCGACGCAGCCCCAGGACCCACGTCTGATTTGCTTCATTGCTGCTTTTGGCCCCTCCCAGCCCCCACAGCCACCCACGTACTGGCTGCTCTGCTATGGCGAGGCAGACACACTGGAAGCGGAGGGGCCAGTGAGGAGGAAGGCCTGGGAGGGTTCTGGCCTGCAGGTTGCCTCAGCTGGATGGTGGCCACGACTGCTGGGGCTTCTGCGCCGCTGGGTGCACCACGGCGGGGAGAGTTACGAAGTGAACACTGGCCGTCAGTCCCAGCGGGGAGGCAGTTTGGCCTCAAGTGGGAGTGGCTGGGATTGGGGTGGTGGGGTACCTCATGCCTAGTTCTGGTTTGCACTGGCAAGAGTTCACAGATCTACCTGGCTCTCTTAACTAGCTTGCCCTATCCTTTGTGCTCATTCTCCCTGAAATCCTGTCCTGGCAGCTCAGGGAGGGGATTCCCCTGGGAAGGAATGCCGTTTTCTGTTCTTGGGAGCCCAGACTGTTCCCCTTGGGGCAGGTGAATTAGCTTGAAAACAATCACCATCTTTCACCCCCCCCCCCATTACTGTATAGTGCAAAACTTGATTAAAGTGGCATCTGAGAACCATTTTTATCTAATCCTATCTTCCAGGTGATGTTTGGGGTCTCCTTAGGAATTATGTAAATGCAGACATCTCCAGGTAGGATAACATTGGCCTTTAACTAAGGACCTCAGGGCCTTGGAACTTTGTTTTGCTAGTGTGATTGCATTGGATCCTGGAGACGTGAGTCCTGGAGGCGGAGGTTCCCATGGGCCTTTTTATCATGATAACAAGAGGCTTATAGACTTTCAAAGTCTAAATTAGAGTAGACTAGGGAGCTTGACAATTAACATCAAATTTTCCAACTTCATACTCATATGCACACATAAAAAGTAGAATATATACATAATATTTGGTAGGGGGTTTGAAAAATGGTTACCCACATTCTGAGGTCTCTAGTACAGATAAAAAGGTAACATTTTGGTATTTTCATTAATTCTTGGCCTAGTTTATTTTAGTTACTTATCATTACTGTTCATGTAATTTTATATTCTCTTTTTACATAGTGTTTCATGTCAGAATTACTTTTCCATCTCATCACATGGTCTTTATAATCCTAATTGTTTTCAGTTGCCCATCAAGTGGGACTGACTATAACATAGTTTGTTTTTTAACTGTTTCCCTATCGCTGGACATTTGGGTTGTTTCTGATTGTTCACTCAGAAATACTGCCAAGAGTATCTTATATGAGGCTTTTCCTGCATTTTGGAATACAGGAAAGGGGTAAGAACAGTAAATGGCATTCTGGATGAAGTGGGATGATTAAGGGTCTTAATGCATAATAACTGAACGTCTGTCCTGAAGGGCAGTTGAAGCTTATACTAAATGCTGCCACTAAAGATGTTCTTGAGGTTGGAGAGGGTGAGAGCAGAGAGCAGACCTGTTGCCTCATGAAGTCAGTCGACCTTTGCCTGGAGTGAGCAAAGGCAAGTAGTGTGTTTGATGAAGAATGAACTACCTTAAAAGGGGGAGGGTGTTTGCCCTGCTTCTTACAGCAGGATCTGAGGCCTGATGGTGTTAACAGGTGGGTGAAGGTAGAGCTGAACAGGTGAGGTTCTGGCTGTGGCGTGGGGGGAGCAGGGGATACAAAGGATGGTAGCCAGAGAAGGAGGGGCAGGTCAAGTCAGTGGCTTCCCCCTCAGTCGCTGAAGCCTGGCGGGAACGTTGAGATGAACTGCTGTTTCTCAGGGAGTAAATTTGGTGGGGAATGGGGTAGCAGCATCTGCTCCTGAAACAAGGATGAGGTTTCTGGTTCTGAAAGCATGTGCTAAAGCAGGTTGGTTGCTGACGCAGGCCTCATCAGCAGGCCAGTGCTGCCCCCCTGTGGCAGTCCCGAGTGCCACCACGCCTGGGATCCCTTCATGGGAACAGCACTCAGGCCCATAGCGGTCAGTTGCTGCTGTTGCTGCTGCTGCTAAGTTGCTTCAGTCGTGTCCGACTCTCTGCGACCCCATGGACGGCAGCCCACCAGGCTCCTCCGTCCATGGGATTTTCCAGGCAAGAGAACTGGAGTGGGGTGCCATTGCCTTCTCCGATGGGGGTCAGTGAGGTGTCTTAAATGAGGCGCTGGAAAGCACGGGCCTGCCTGAAGGGGGCAGTGGCTGTGCAGCTTCTTCCAGTTTGTGCTGCTTGGCCAGAGATGCCAGATTTATCCTTTCTTTTTTCTAAAAGGTAATAGAAATTCAGATTTTTGTGAATTTTTTTTTTTTTTTGGCATGGAAACTTCTGATTTTTAAATGTTGACAGTTTATTTAAAAAAAAAATTATAAGTATGCTCACATACCCATAGGGTTAATTTGACTTAGTGGCTGCCAGTTTGCCACCTGTCAAGCTGCCCCTTGCGTGCTAATGAAATCTGAGAGAGGAGAAACACTTTGGGGCATCCTGCACATATGTAGTTTAATATCAGCCTAAGCAAAACATCAGAGGACAGAAAACATAACAGAAATAACACCAAAAACATTTTCCCATGGACGAGGATGTTTTTGGGTTTTCAGATGTTTTAGAATAACCCTGCCGGCCCTGCCGTACCTCCTCACAGTGCCTGGCAGAGGAAGCCCTGTCCTTGGAAATCCGAGTTGCTCCCTTTTTCTAGTCTCACTTTGTGCCGCCTTTAAGTAACTTTATTTCAGAGGGTTTTCTCTCACTGAATTTCTGCCTGTAGCAAGTTTGTTAATATTCCCAGCTGGCTGTTGTTTCCCACAGGCCGGCTGACCTCTCCTGCTGCTGTGGGGCCCTGAGATAGCGCCTGCTTTCTTGCCTCTGCCCAGGTAATGTTAGGCAGCAGGGTGTTGTTTTTTGTTTCGATGCGGACCATTTTTAAAGTCATTTTTGGAATGTGTTACAATATTACTTCTGTTTTATGTGTTGTTTTTTTGCCCATGAGGCATGTGGGATCTTAACACCCAACCAGGGATCGAACCCACTCCTCCTACGTTGGAAGGGGAAGTCTTAACCACTGGACTGCTAGGGAAGTCCCAGGCAGCAGGATTTCCGTGGATTTGGCAAAGGTAGGCCCGACTGGCTGGGACCAACCAAGGCACAGCCTGGTTTTCTTCCACGCTTTCTGATCCCCTGAAACACGTGAGTAAGCAGGTGTCTTGGGGGCGTGCCTCCCCATCCCGGGCAATAGTGGGGCTTCGTTGCTCTTTAGTCACTGGTCGTGTCTGGCTCTGTGCGGCTCCGTGAGCTGTATCCTGCCAAGCTCCTTTGTCCGTGGGGTTTTTCAGGCAGGAATGTTGGGAGTGGGTAGCCATGTCCTTCTCCAGGTGGTCTTCCCAACCCAGGGATCGAACCTGCATTTCCTGCGGTGGCAGGCGGATTCTTGACCGCTGAGCCACCAGGGAAGGGCAGTGCTGGCGTCAGAGCAGCATTGCCCTGTCTGAGCATGTCAGGGCTCACTTCTCTGCCCTCGGGGGCCTGGTGTCTGGGTCTTTTCCACTCCCTCTCTTGCCTTTCCTGTGCCCGTTGCTGTGTCAGCACAAGTAAGCTGGGCAGCTGCCAGGACAAGCTAGCCGGGGGCCCTCTGACCCCTGTCGGCTTGCCAGGGCCAAGGCTGGTGAGGCTGTCAACTGAGCGAAACACCATGAGATGAGACTCCTCAGAGTCACTTGGGAACCAGGCAGATCAAACGAGGAGGCTTGCTCGTGTCTTATCTCACTTTTCCTTTCCCCGCTGGCACGGGTCTCTGGGCACTTGTAGAATGGTGAGCCAGGGCCGTGTGGCACAGTCAAAACAAAGTGGATCCTCGAGTTTGGCCGATGTGTGACACTGCCTCAACTGCCAGCTGAGTGATGTAGCCTTTCTCAGCTTCAGGTGTCTGTTTTCTGGTAAACAGGAGTAAGAATACCCATTTTTGCTGGGTTGTTGCAAAGCTAAGATATCATACATAAAGTTCTTAGCAGAGCCCATGGCAGTAGGTAGGTGGTCAGTAAATGTTGGCTGCTTTGGTTTTTTGGTAAGAAAAAAGAGTTCCGTGTATCCTTGTAGTCCTGGTGAGCTGGGATCAGGAGGAGCGAGCAAGCAACCGTGGCTGGGAGAGTGATCCCGGACCCGCCCTCATAAGTGTGGCGGTCCAGGGCTTCTTGGGGAGTGTTTCACAGGAGGGACTGCCTTGTCCCAGAACCAGGCTGCCTAGCGGAGTGCAGGCTGCGTTGCAAGTAGGAGTCACTTCAGCGCTGTCTCACGGTCAGAGGTGGGCAGTGGGGAGAGAGGTGTGGGGCGCACCCGAGAGTCGCCCCTCAGGATGGCTGGAACAGGGAGCCTTGGGCTTGGAGGCATGAGAGCGGCGCGCCCTCCACCCCTGCTGGCCTCGGAAGGATGGGCATGCCGCTGTCCTCCCTGTTGTGTAAACAGTGAGAAGCCGGCTTAGAGCTTCAGAAACATTCGAGTGCTGTTGTATCCCGGCAAAATCCCCCTTTTATCGAATCGGGACGGCAGCCAGTCTGATAATGGAATAGACATCAATGCTCCTCTGTGCTTTTCCTGAACAGTCTCTCGAAAGTCTGCTAAGGAGAAGTCACTGGGGGAATCAGCTTTAAGAGTAAAGAGGCATTATTAATAATTAGTATGTATCATTTTGCTTCCTGTCCCACGGGTACCTTGATGTACTTCAGTCAGTTCAGTTGCTCATTCGTGTCCGACTCTTTGCGACCCCATGGACCGCAGCACGCCAGGCCTCCCTGTCCCTCACCAACTCCCGGAGTTCACTCAGACTCATGTCCATTGAGTCAGTGATGCCATCCAGCCATCTCATCCTCTGTATGTACGTAAAAGCTGTTTATTCCTTTTGCGTTGAGTTTGTTAACATTAGTTATCTGTTGATCAAGTCCTTCTTAGTGCGGAGATAAATCTTGGCTTTGTTTTTTGTTTAAAAATTCCAAATGGGTCCTCCACATATTTTTGATATTTTTAAACATGTTTACTGGAGTTCCAGAAAGGGCAGTTCTTCTCTCTGGAAGAGTCTAAGCCCTTTGTGTCCTTACGCCTGTCTCCGCTGCCCCTGTTCCACTTCTAGCCCCAGCTCCACTGTCCATTTCTGTGTGGCTCCGGGCCGTCGCTGCTTAGCGCAGCGGGAGAGTTGTATGTAACCATGTGGCCTGGCAGTCTCCATGTATAGTTTCAGATGCAACCTTGAAGGTGACTTTTTTTCTTATGAACCAGCCTCCTCAGCCCCATCGCTGCATCCCTCTTGACCCTTGCTGCTTGCTTTCTGCCTCCACCACTACAGTGCTGAAGCCAGTTTGGCTAAAAGCCTTTATGATTGCAAATCTGGTGTCCATTCCTAGCCATACTGTCGCTTTGTGGTGCCCGGCACGCTTCATGGAATTCTGTCTCCATATCACTGCCACCTCTGTTTCCCTTTCTAGCTGTCTCTTCTGCCATTGCCGCCTCCTGGTCTCCTAAATACGTCTTCCTCCAGCTTCATCCATGTTTGCTTTCTTGCTGGACAGTTTCAGCCTCACCTGTGCCTTGAGCCACCTGCTGATCTACCTTGAAGACTCCCAGATGTCTGTCTCGAGTTTTGAATTTCACTCCCCAGGCTCCAGATCATTCTCCCAAACAGCTCACTATGTATCTCTGTGTCTTGATTTGGATGATGATTAAAGGCGTTGACGTGGGTTTGCAGCTTAACTGTGTAATCTAGTTGTGTGACCAGGGAAGTCACTTCAGCTTTCCTAAGCAGCGTCTGTATAGTGGGGATGAAGATGGAGTGTTTGTGAAACCTCAGCGCAGTGTTAGCATAGATTCTGACTCCTTTCTCCTGTTGCTCAGCTGGGTTCTGACCCTCCCGCCCCACCCACCTGTGGCGGCTTCTCTCATCTGTTTTTTGCATCTCGCTTCCCTGCCCTCATCACTTCTGGCCTAAACTTTTGGTCTCTTCCTGAAAATTCTTCCCATTCCTACCAGCATTTTCTCTCTCAAACACGCCTCTGATGAGGTCACTCCTTAAAGACCTCCATGGCTTCTGTCACCTGGGCCCCGGGTGTGCCACACACGGCCTTTCGCCGTCTTGCTCCCGCCTCCCTTGCACCGTCTCTGGGACAGAGTCTGGCTTGTGCCACCTCCTGACTGTGTTGCGCCCGTCTGGATCCTGAGGCCCCTGTGTGCACTGTGCAGCGGGCCTCCTGGGCTGCCTGGTGAAGTCTGTCCCACTCCAGGACGGCCCAGGAAGTTGAGCAGAGACTGCCTCTCGTGCCGGGGTCCACTCTGCTCCCACGGTATTTACACAGGGCGTTGTGTTGGTTGTGTGTCTGTTCCGCTAGACTGTGAGTTCCTTGAGGGCAGGGACAAAGCCTTGCACAGAGGCATTTCCAATAAACGCTGAATGACTTCAGAGGCCCCTGAGTGTGACTCTGGGATGGAGCACGTCCTGGGGCTGGGTGTGGAGGCGAGCCTCTTGGGAAGAAGGAGCGAGGCTCCCAGATATCTGTCTCTGGTTGCGAATACAGGCCCTCCCCCGCCCCGGGCCCCCCAGGTGTGTGCTCTGCGCTGCCTGGCAGTCTTGAGCTCACCGCAGCCCTGTTTCCTACGGCTTTGCCGTCAGGAGGCTGGTAATGAGCTAAAAGGAGCGAACGCACTGGCTGAATTTTCCCAGGGGAAGTGGGGCTTGGACAGAGGGCAGGCTTTCCCCACTGGGTAGGACCTGGACCAGCCTAGCCCATGATGAATTTGACCTTGATGACTCTGTAGAGGGGAACAATGCCCTCAGGAAAGCATTCAGGAAACTCTTCGTGTAGTGGTGATCAGAGTCGTACAGCAGCTCAGCAGGGTGGATGGGAGTCCTCCAAGGCCCCCGCAGGGCCCTGGGTCAGAGCCTGAGGAACTGTAATGCCTTTCCCAGCTGGGGCTCGCTCTCAGCCTCTGTGAACCCCTGGGCTGACTGAGGAACACAGATGCCGGAAGGCGTGGGAACGCCCGGGAGCCTGAGGGCACCCTTGCTTCTGGAGTGTATCTGCGCACTCTCTCTCTGTTCTCCCCTTCATGCCTCCCCTCTGGCTGTGGCCTGGAAGGGGAGGGTGGGCTCATAGGTGAGGTGGAAGCCTTGGAAACAAGAGAAGGAACAGGCTTTGGTGTCCTCAATTTTTTTTCCCTTAATTAGCCTTTTTATTTTTGGCCACACTGTGCACCATGTGGAATCTTAGATTTCCTTCTCTCTCTTTTTTTTTTTTCTTTTACTATGTCTCACGGCTTGCAGGATCTTAGTTCCTTGACCAGGGATCGAACCCGCACCACAGGAGTGAAAGAGCCAAGTCCTAAGCACTGGACCGCCAGGGAACTCCCGGGGTATCCTCATTTTATCAAGGAGCTGGCCTGGAACGTCTGGTGTTTATCTGAAGCCCTCTTTGTTTGCCCCTCCTCCCCAAGGAGCGCAAAGAGAGAGGAGAGGAATCCCGGTTCTGCTTCTGTTCACTCAGGGTATCAAGTCCCAGAACGGGAAGCAGCTCACCCGAGATAACACTGGGCATTCTTGGCAGCGCCGGGCTTGCGGCCACCCCACCACCCCTCCCCTTCCCAGTTTGCTTCTCGTCGTCACAGCAAACTGGGGTCCACTGGTCTGCCCACCGGTTGACCTGACCAAGGGAAACACCCTCGGGAGTGTGCTGGCACTGGGCGCAGAGCTGGCACCACCGCGGCCCCTCTGCTGCCGGCTGGCGTGACTTATCTCTGCAGCCTGCTTCTCCTGCCTTTCCCTGTTTGGTTTTCCTGGCACACAGAAAGATAAACCTTTGGGGCAGCTCTGCCCCTTTGATGCTCTCCAAGCTGTTTTCCCCACGTGTGGGAGGGGAGGAGGTCACGGTCTTTCCCACAGATGGAGGCCTCTGTGTCTCTTGTTTGGTCAGTTGATGACAAGGTGGATTGTTCTGCTGTTGTCCCTAAGCCCCTGTCCTTGGCTGGCCCCTGCCTCACTGTCCTGTGCCGGGACCTCGATGGGCTCGGATCCCAGCCCGCCCCCTTTCCCCTCTGAGAAACTTGGCTGTGCAGTTAGACTGCTTGGGTTCACAGCCCAGCACTGCCACTGACAGCTGTGTGGCCTTTCCCAAGCTGCTGTTTGGTGGTAACATATTATTACCTCGGGGTTACTGTGAGGATGGAGAGAAAACACCCACAAGGCATTTGGCACAAGAGACTTACGTGTAGTTAGCACTTAGGAAAAGTTGGTTATTTTGATTAGTGGTAGTTAAAAAGTATGTGTTTATTTGGCTGTGCTGGGTCTTAGTTGTGGCACTTGGGATCTTTAGTTGCAGCACATGGGATCTGGTTCCCCGGCCAGGGATCGAACCCAGGCCCCCTGCATTGAGAGCATGGGGTCTTAGCCACTAGACCCCTAGAGAAGTCCCCTGATTGGTGGTAATTTTCCATCCTGTGCATCTACCCACACGTCAAGACTCAGGTCTCTGGCCTGACTGGAGAGGGGAACCGAGGCCTCCGGCAGTGCCGTGGCAGAGAGCTGGGAATGATGAAGGGGCCCAGTCCTCAGCCCTGGGGGCCCTTGGCTCTGCCATCTGATGCTGCCCTCCTGCTGTTTGCCTCCCCTGCCCCCATCCCTCAGTACTCCTTCTGTCTTCCATCCCCAGCTCTGGGGGTCCCTGATGCCCACACAGCCCTGCCTTGGTTGGCTCACAGATAGGCTTGCAGGCAGATGGGGTTTCCGAGCGGCTAAAGGGCTAGGGTTCTGCTGAAGGGGCCCTGCCTGGGTTGCCATGGCTCTTGGAGCACCAACCCATGGTGAGGCTCGGCTGGGAGTGGAGAGGAGTGCCCCCAGACCCTTCCTCATGATCCCCTGACGAGGCAGGGGAAGTGTCTTAGCTTGCTAGAGCTGCTGCAACAGAATACCACAGAAATGTGTTCTCCCAGAGTCTGGAGACTTAAAGTCCAAGATCAAGGTGCCGGCCAGCAGGGCGGGTTTCCTCTGGGGCCTCTCTCCTTGGCTTCAGAGGCCGTGCTCTTGATGCCTCCTCACAAGGTTGTCCCTCTTGGCCCCTGAGCCCCTGGCGTCTGCGTCTAGATCTCTTTTTCTAAAGACCCCGATCAGATCGGATTAGGGCCCACGAATGGCCTCATTGTCACTTAATCACTTTGTGAAAGGCCTTGTCTCTGGATGCAGTCACACTTTCGGGTGCTCTGGGGAAGCGGTCAGGCCTTCCATGTATGAATTTGGGGGGACACAAGTCAGCCCATACCAGAAGGACAGACAGAGCAGCGACTCAGAAGAGGGGGAATCTCCGCTGGGGAGAGTGGCTGCGGCAAGAGCCTTGGACACAGGTGTCCTGCCTCCTGAGGGCAGGTCCTCGGGTGAGGCTGGGCTGGCTCCTCCACTCCCTCATGGAAGCCTCTGAGCCGACAATCCCTGTGATCTCTGGGGTGAAGGAGCAGTCAGCGGGCTGGACCACAGGCACGGGTCCTATCCTTCCCTTTCTTATCGGAGCCTGGACACCCTTCTGCCTCTAGGCAGCTGTTAGAGGCCAGCTGTCACCCCTGAGTCTCCCCGTAGGGGCACTTTGAAGGGAACAGCTCCAGCCGTCTTGGTTTTAGCTGAACTCTGCAACTGTGGGCCTTCCATGGTGGTAGGATAGACAGCACTGGGAATCCAAGCATCACCCCTTTTTTTTTTTTTTTCCCGGAAGATTTCCCTGCCCGATTGGTTTGCTTCAAGCTGATATTCTGGTGAAGACTTTTCCCTTGAGCTGTGTGTTCTCTGGTGAAAAGCTGAGCGTGGGGGGAAAGTGGCTCAGAGGTTTGCTGGAGTTCCGAATTGGTCACAGATGACAAATCCAGGAGCCCACATCCTTGTCACTGTTAGGCCGCCCCACTCGGTGCACTAGAGATCACTGCAAGGGCCTCCCCTGGTGCCTTGCCCCTCCTCAGCCCTCGGTACCTCCCTCTGGGGTCAGCAGCCCTGGGTCTGACGTGGCCGTGGGTTCCTGGAGGGTCCAGGAGCCAGCTTTGGAGGCAGGCATGATGTGATGGTGCTTTCGGCCAGGCTGCCAGCGGCCTCCTGCCCTGCCCGCTCTTCGAGTCCTGGGATGGCAGAGGTTTCCTGCTTCTTGGCAAAGGGCTGGATGTGGGGAACCACCCTCGTCGACCTTGTTAGTCTGGGGAACCTGAGGCAGAGAAAGCCCAGAAAAGTTGAGAAGGAAAAGCTGCTTGCTCCCTGAGTTCAAATGAGTGTGAGGCTGGGTGCTCCATGATGTCTCATTTAATCCCTTCCAGGTAAGGACACTGAGACACAGAGGCTAAGTCACAGGTGGAGAAGGCAGTGGGAGGTATGCCCTGGGCTGGTGGCTTTGGGTTCTGTACCCCCAGGAAAGCTGTCTGTCGCTCCCTTCACCCTGTGAGGGTGGAGGGTGGAGGGTGGGAAAGTTGGCGAGGGCTTCCTCCCCTCCTTCCTTCCATCTCCAGAGACCTCTTTGTTCTGCCGGATTCCTGGACTCGCGGAACCTGGGGCTCCTGCTGGCTGAGCTGCTGGCTTTCAGGTCTCCCGAGGCTGAGGGCGATGAATAGGTTGTCACTTCTTGACCTCTCCCTGCTTCCCACAGCAGCCGCCCCCTCCCACCAGCGACCACAATGGCCTGAGGCTGATTCAGTGCCCTGGTATTGAAACTGTAGAACAATGCTCACAGTGGCAGGCTGCTGGGGGCAGAGGTGCAGCCCCCTGCCCCTCTCCAGGGTTGGAGGAATTTCAGTGTCTGGAGGGTTGGGTGGGTGTCCTAGAGCGGGTGTGAGAGGAGGGGTTGAAAGGTATCCTCCCCTTTCCTCTGTCTAAACCTATCTCCCGGTGCCAAGCAAGGCTGGGGAGGTCTGGCTCAGCCTCTCATTAGCTGAGTGACCCTGGGCCAGTGACTTAGCTTCTCCTTGTGCTTGTCTTTATTATTTTTTAAATTGTTTTTTATTGAGTGTAGTTGATGTCCAATATTACATTGCAGGTGTACAACAGAGTGATTCACACTTTTTAAAGATTATATCCATTTATAGTTATATTAAAATATTACTGCAAGGAGATCCAACCAGTCCATCCTAAAAGAAATCAGCCCTGAATATTCACTGGAAGGATTGATGCTGAAGCTGAAACTCCAATACTTTGGCTGCCTGATGCGAAGAGCTGACTCATTGGAAAAGACCCTGATGCTGGGAAAGATTGAAGGCGGGAGGAGACGGGGATGACAGAGGATGAGATGGTTGGATGGCATCACTGACTGGGTGGACATAAGTTTGAGTAAACTCCGGGAGTTGGCAATGGGCAGGGAAGCCTGGCATGCTGCAGTCCATGGGGTCTCGAAGAGTCGGAGGCGACTGAACCAAACTGATATGATATTAGCTATGTTCTATGTGCTGTACAACATATGTTTGTCGCTTACTTATTTTATACACAATAGTTGGTACCTCTTAAGCCCCTACCCCTATCTTGCCCTTCCCCACTTTGCTCTGCCCACTCGTTTGGGAGTGCCTGTGTGTTTTGTTGTTTTCCACCAGTTTGTTTTATTTTTTAGATTCTGTATATAGGTGATAACATACATACAGTATTTGTCTTCCTCCGTCTGGCTTATTTCAGTCGTCGTCTTTAACTTGAGGATTTACTACCTCTGTCACCAGACGGTCGAGGGGGAGAGCACTAAGCTTGACTCCATGGAAGACACTCCGGACGCTTGCCCTGCTAGTTGGCAGGTGATCTTGATCTCTTTGGCCAGCTCCTTCTAGGGGAAATAGTGCTTGGGGAGGCAAAGCCTGGGAAAGCCTTTTCTGAGCCGCTGAAGCTCAGTGAGGGTAGAGGCGTCCCCGCCTCCCCAGCTTTTGCTGTGCTGTGCTTTGCTTTTTTTTTTTTTTTTTTGGACAAGGAGGAAGCTGAAGGAATTGTGATTGTCCCCTCTGGGGAGATAAAGTGGAAGGGTAGACTTAATAAGCATTCATAGCCTATTGAAGGTTATCCTTTGGAGTCGAGTGACCTGCGGACAGGGGAAATGTGTTTACAGTGCACCCGAGGTATGCGAGTAGCCATGGGAAGGCCTTTCCCAGCAGAAGGCCTGGGATCCTGGAATTGGGCGCAGGCAGGCAGGGTTGGGGCGGGGTGCGGGGGGGTGGTGGTGACTGAGGAAGGCTGCAGACTTTTTAAGAATAGGTCCTCTGTTGTGCCTGGGCTGGGGCGCGTTTTGGCCAGGAGTCAGGTGAGACTGGTGGCGTGGGGGTGGGGGTGGGGAGAGGGTTGAATAGAGCCTGGGCCTGGGAGGTGGACTCTGCCCCTGCCCCCAGCCCTGCCTTGCTGTATTTTCGGAGACAGCACAGGAAGTGGGCCTTCACAATGTCAGGATACAGGAAGCTATCGGACTATTGAAGGCCACTTCCTGTGAGCTGGTCATTCACATACATTTGTCACCGGTTATCAGGCCTGTTGGGCCCTGCCATTGTCTGGAGGGGCTACAGAAGCCAGGGGGCCGCCAGCAGAGGCCCCTGGACACAGAATGCTCTATTGTGCTGAACTGGCAGCACCCCGCGGGGTGGGGAGGAAAGTGGTGGGTGAGGAGGGGTCGCCTGCCTGCCTCTCATTGTCACCGGTTGCACAATGGGCTTGGGGGCTGGGGTCCACTCTTGCTCCTGGGAACTTGAACTTCTGGGAGAAAGGATGACTGTAGCGGAAACCTGACTTCAGGTGTGGTGCCCAAGAGAGCTGGAAAGGAGTTCAGGCACTTTGTTAGCAGGTGGATTTTCTAGATCTCTACCGAGAGCCAGAGTGAGAAAAAATGGCCTTGGAATCAGGCAAACCTGAGCTTTGAAGTCCTACTCTGCCCTCCTCGAAGGTGTGACTTTGGGCAAGTTGCTTCACCTCTCTGAGCTTCAGTCTTAACTCCTGTAAGGCACGAATACTCATATTACTTGCGTAACTTGTTGAAGTCCTTAGCTTGGTACCTGGCAAGCTTTGGATGTCTGGGCAATGTTCGTGCCCTCTCCACCCTCATCTCCTTCCCTTCCAGCTCACTTCTGCCCCTGCTGTCTGGTTCTGCGGCGAGTGAGCGAATCACCGTGCAGAGGGGGTGAAGAGGCATTTTAATAGTCCAAACAAAGCAGAGCTCTGCCTTCCTTTATGCCAAGAATATCAAATCAGCTGTTAATTATCTGCACTAATGGCAGGCGCAGAAGCAGATAATTTTTCTTTGGCCATGTGCCTTTGGCCTTGTGTGTGGGTCTGGGTGTGTCTTAGTTCTAGAAATGCACTTCAGGCCAAGTAATGAGGTTGTAACAGGACAGACCTCGAACAGGAAGAGGCTCGTTAGAGCACCGTCTGGCAGCCCACGGCTTTGCCCTCCAAACCCTGATCTGCCAGTGCCAGGAAAGGGCACTTGTTCCTCAGCCACGTGGTGAGGTGGAAAAACCGTGGACGCTGGAGTCAGACACTTGGGTTCCAGCCTTGACTCTGGCCCTAACTAACTGTGTGGCCCTAGGCAAGTTACCAGACTTGTTTTGAGTCTCAGTCTCTATAGTGGAGATAATCGCATTGACTTTGCAGGGTTTCTGGGAGGATGAAGTAAGGTAGATACGCTTTTCTTTCTCTTCTTCCCCCTCTTGTCTCTGTCACTCCAGCCCTACCTTGAACAGCGAGCCCTTCTGAGAGTTGGCTGACAGTGTTCCACGGCCCCCATGCATGTACGAATCCCGACTGCCTCGACCTGGGGGAGCGACTACCGCCATGAGACTCTTTACCCCAAAGGCTGCTGCTCTAGACTCTCTTCCCCCTTTGTCTCCTGTCCTTGATGTAGACACTAGAACCGTTCACGTGGCCTTGCTGGCCTCCAGTATCAGCTCTGAGGCTTCTGGATCTTAGTCGTCTCACCCCAGCTGCACCTTCCCAGTTGATGTCATTTTAGGACCTGCTTTGCTTTCTGACCTGCTTTGGGCTTCCCTTGTGGCTCAGCTGGTGAAGAATCCACCTGTAATATGGGAGACCTGGGTTCGATCCCTGGGTTGGGAAGACCCCCTGGAGAAGGGAAAGGCTCCCCACTCCAGTATTCTGNGACCTGCTTTGCTTCCTGACCTGCTTTGGGCTTCCCTTGTGGCTCAGCTGGTGAAGAATCCACCTGTAATATGGGAGA
The DNA here is from genome assembly GCA_006410675.1 of Oreotragus oreotragus. Classification (NCBI taxonomy): domain Eukaryota; kingdom Metazoa; phylum Chordata; class Mammalia; order Artiodactyla; family Bovidae; genus Oreotragus; species Oreotragus oreotragus. The sequence continues at coordinate 862,215 of SJYX01007973.1, read as the reverse complement.
CCTGGGTTCGATCCCTGGGTTGGGAAGACCCCCTGGAGAAGGGAAAGGCTCCCCACTCCAGTATTCTGGCTGGAGAATTCCATGGACTGTATAGTCCATGGAGTCGCAAAGAGCCGGACAGACTGAGCGACTTTCCCGTTCACGTTGCTTCCTGACACCCCAACGAGCCTCGTTAATGTCCCTCTCCTCGTCCCCAGAGGAGCTGCGCTGGGTTTCCGTACTCCTGAGCTGCGGGACTGGGGTCCTGCTCTGAATATATGCATCTCCTGAAACTCCAGTTCTGAAATCTGTCTGCCTTGAACATCAGACTGGCTGAAATCATTAGTGTTGGGCTGGATCTTGCCTTTGGAGGAGCTCACCCTCTCTGCCCATGTCCCAGCTTTCTGTCCTTTCCCAGCAGCTTGCACCAGCAGTGAGGTCCAGCTTGCCTCCAGCGGAGGCCAGTGGTGTGGGCCCCTGTGCTTGCCCACCTTGGGCAGGTGCCACTCTCACAGCAGTCAGAGTTCAGAGGAGCGTGGCAGGTGCTAAGGTTAGGAGTGGGCCTGGGATCTCACAGGAGGCCAAGTTGTCTTCAGACTCGGGAGATATCAGGGTGCTCTAACTCGGAGTATATTCTGTCTCCATTGCATGTTTCACAGCTGGGCACCCTGCAGGAAAGAAAAGAGAAAGGGCTGACTCAAGCGCTCTGCGTAGCGCTCTCCCGGTGGCTCAGTGGTACAGAATCTGCCTGCCAGTGCGGGGGACTCGAGAGATGCAGGTGTGATCCCTGGGTCAGGAAGATCCCCTGGAGAAGGATAACGGTAACCTACTCCAGTATTCTTGCCTGGAAAATTCCGTGGACAGAGGAGCCTGGCAGGCTGCACCCCATGGGGTGGCGAAAGAGTCAGACACAGCCTAGCAACTAAATGACAACAAGCATCTAGTTTGCTTCCAGCGGCCAGACACCCCCCAGCCCCTTCTCCACCCGAGCCCAGGGCCAGCCCCTTCCTCCCCAGGATAGAACAAGGCATTCTCTTATCTCTCATCTGACCTCTCCTCTCTGTCTCCCTGCTCACGCAAAGTTAGGTCAGGGGTGTGTTGCCCAGGCATCAGAGGGTTTCCAAAGATACTGGCAACTGCCCCTACCATCCGTTTCTGCCTCTGCCTGACTCACTGCCGGCGAGGGGCTGGAGGTATCTGGGGACACATCTCGACCCAGAACAGTGTGCTGCCCGTGCCGTTGTTGGGAGAAGTCTCAAGGGACGGCCCCACTGGAGCTCCCCCTTCCAGCTTTTCTTTTCCCTGGCGCTGCTCCTTGTTGTCCTGCCCATCCTGCAATGGAGGGGAAAGGGTACATGGGGGCTGGGCAGGGCCTGGTGCGAGTGGCCAAAATCCAACTTATGCTTCTCAGGCAAAGAAGAGCCTCATGGTTCTCAGAGCTGCTTCAGGGGCAGACCTGAGGGTCCCTAGCGCACCCACTCTCCACTTTGTACCTGTGTCTCGCTCTTTGCACGCTCTTTGCACACTCCAGCCTATTTCGTTGCAAACTGGTTTCTTCACATGGACGCAAACAGAGCGGCTGAGAACTCCCAAGTCTGACATGTTACAGCAACAACTTAGATCCTTTGTTTCCGAACCCAGAAATCCCAGAGAGGAGACGCACTGGTGCTTGACTAGTAGCTGGCGCCCGGGGGAAGAGAAGCGTTTGGTGAGACACGGTCGCTTCTGCAGGGCCTGCAGACGGGACCGCGGTCTTCAGAGGAGGCTGATATTAAGGGGAAACAAGTGTGCTGATGCCTCTTGGGCAGGGCAGGGTTTGCCACGTGGGCTCAAGCCTCCCTGCTACAGTCGTTTCTTAGTAGAAATGCACTGGCTTTAGAAATGGAACTGGGGGCCTTCCCTGGGGGCGCAGTGACTAAGACTCAGCGCTCCTAGTGCAGAGGGCCCAAGTTCAGCCCCTGGTCAAGGAGGCAGACCTGCATGCTGTGGCTAAAGATCCCGCGTGCTGAGATGAAGATCGGAGGTCTGCTGGTGCCAAATAAATACTTGGTTTGAAAAGACAAAGAAGAAATGGAACAGGGGTGGGGCTGACGAGAGGGCTACTGGGACCTTGGGGTTGAAGTGGCTGTGAGAGGTGGCCCAGCTTGGCTGGCATCCTGGATGCTGTGTGGCTGTGGAACCAGAAACTTGCCCTCTCTGAGCCTGACCCCATCTCTATCATGCCTGAGACGTGACCTTCCCTGGCCTCACCAACCTGTGGCTGCAAACAAAATCACACTGGCCTGAATGTCGCGCTTTTCCTGCCTTGTAGTTCCGCATCTCTGGGACTTCTGTCTATCCAGGGTCCCTAGTAGATCTCGCATGTGCTCATAGTCTGTCGTTTCATGACTGGCTCTGGCCTTCCAGCCACAGGAGGGCTATGGAGCCCCTGAAAGAGCCCCTATTCTCTGCCTAATGCTGTCTCAGGGCCTCCAAACTTGCAAACTGACTGGCTACATACTTCTGGCAGTCCTCACAGAAGATCCACAGGGATTTCCATGAAGTGAGGAGACGGTTCCTCTCCCCAAATCCAGATCGTGCACATCACTGCTGGGCCCCAGAGCAGTGTGGCCTGTGAGCTTTCTCTCACATGATCCCTTGGGAAAGAAAGCCCCACAGCCAGGCGCTCTTCTTCTCTCCCTGAGATTCTGACCCAATCCCAGGAGCTGGGCCGGGGGAAGGTCATCGTGCTCTGGCCCGCTTCGTCCAGGAGCCTGCTTCCCATATATGCCCCCATGTCTGACCCACCTCTTGTGAAGGGGTGCTGGGGAGAGGAGGCGCTGCCCATCCAATGTGTCAGAGACAACCCGACTTGGAATCCTGACTTAGCCTCCCCTGGAAGCCCTTCTTCAACAGAATAGCAGTTCCCTTGGAGGGTTCATCATGTCGAGTGCATGCTCAGTCATGTCCAACTCCTAGCGACCCCCCGCCCCCATGGACTGCAGTTCACTAGGCTCCTCTGTCCGTGGAATTTGCCAGGCAAGAATACTGGAGTGGGTTGCCATTGCCTACTCCAGGGCATCTTCCTGACCCAGGGATCAAACCTGCATCTCTGTCGTCTCCTGCATTGGCAGGCGGGTTCTTTACCAATTGTGTCCGTTAAAGGAGACACATGATAGGTGCTCCACAAATTACTTCCTGTTATTTAATCCAGCAGTTCACTGGTCTCCTTTCGGGAGGCAGTGGATGATAGCACCTCTCATTTGTACAGCTGCTAGGGAGCCAGGGCAGTGGCCCCAGGGAGGGACAGGAAGGTCTGGCTGCCTGGTCAGAAGAAGTCAGTGTGCCTCCAGGCTTGAAGCTCTTCCGTGGTCTTTTGGGGTGAGCTTCCTGGGCCTCAGTGTGGTGGAATCAAAGGTCCTGGCTGGTTGTTAGGTGTGTCAGAGTTTGAGGTGACATGGGCTGAGACTTCAGACTTAGGAGGAGTGCGAGGGAACATAATTTTGATTGTCCTGAAAGCCCTTGCTTCACCTGGACGAGTGTGTGGGTCTACCCGGCCGAAAATGAGAGCTCGGTCAGAAATCCCCTTTGCGGCGGTCCAGCAGCTGGCCGCTTAGTCTCTGCTAGGACGTTTCAGAAAGTAGATCCATCAAACAGGAAAAATGTGTGCACTAGATTCAAAGACATCGCATGTGTCGGACTGGTCATCTAACAAGGGGGACGTCCCTGGTGGCGCCGTGGATAGGAATCCCCCTGCTAACGCAGGGGACAAGGGTTCAGTCCCCGGTCCGGGAAGAGCAACTGGGCCTGTGCGCCACAGCTGCTGAGCCCGGGCTCTGCAACAAGAGAAACCACCGAAGGACTAGCCTGCGCACTGGAAGGAAGAGGAGCCCCTACTCCCTGCAGCAAGACAAAGCCTGCTTGCAGCGGTGAAGACCCAGCACGGCCAAAAATAAAGCGACCTAACGGGCAGCGGGTGAAATAGTAAACTGCATGAGAACAGGGTGGAAGAGCTGGCTTAAAGATAGCCTCAAAAACTACCTTGGGAAATGTGGGGACAGGGACTCAGGGAGGCAGGTCGGGGGAGGCACGGAGAAGGCCCTGGGGGATGTTAGGGATCTCCCTAAGGGGAGGGTGTCTTCCCCCATTAAATGTTCTGGGCTCTGGAGGCCAGACCTGATGCCCCCAGCCCTCTTCCTGTTCCCTGGGAAGGGTCCTTGGGGAAGGTTCTGGCTGGATCACTCAGTCCCCAGCAGAAGCTGGGACCAGGTCATTGACCAGAGAAGGGAGCAGGCAGGATAAAGAGTCCCCGGGAAGCTGCTCCAGGAACACTGACGCTAGTGGCTTCCCAGAGGAGATGGCTTGTGTCCTCAAGAAGGTTCCAGAGGTGCCCTTTGTCCCCAGACCTAAGACCGGGAGGTGGCTGCCATGACCTGCTGTGTGTCCACCCAGCCTTCATTTATCACAAAGAAACCCATGAACCCCGGGATCAGTCATGTGCACAGCGTGAGAGGCCTATCACGCACACCCGGGGACCCCTCCTGCACACACACCCCCGGCACATACGCTTCCTTCCCATCTTGAGCCACTCTCCTCTGAGATACTACATCCCCTCCTCCTCTGCCCTCACTGCCCCACCCCCACCAGCCCCACCCCTGAGAAAGTGCAGCTCAGGGGTCCCCAGGGCTGCACAGGAAATGCTTTGTACACTGTGGGTCAGCCAGGCTATTTTCTGTCCCAGAGCTGGAGGGAGGTTGGGCCTGGAACAGCCAGGCATGACACAGTCAGCTGTTTTCTGCCTCTTTCTCTGCCTCTCTACTCTGCAGTCAGTGTTGGTCTCTCAATGGCTCTATCTTGTCTCTGTATTTCTCTTTCAGGCCTCAGGGTCTTTTTGACCCAATGCCCTTTGACACCTTCCGGTATTGTCTAGTCAAGGCTACGGTTTTTCCTGTGGTCATGTGTGGATGTGAGNGACCCCCGACCCGGGGCCACACTCTGGACCTCTGCCTGCATGCAGACTCCAGCAGCCGCTGCACCTGTCTCTTATACACATCTAGATGTGTATAAGAGACAGGGCTATGGTTTTTCCTGTGGTCATGTATGGATGTGAGAGCTGGACTATAAAAAATGCTGAGCGCCGAAGAATTGATGCTTTTGAACTGTGGTGTTGGAGAAGACTCTTGAGAGTCCCTTGGACTGCAAGGAGATCCAACCAGTCCATTCTGAAGGAGATCAACCCTGGGATTTCTTTGGAAGGAACGATGCTGAGGCTGAAACTCCAGTACTTTGGCCACCTCATGAGAAGAGTTGACTCATTGGAAAAGACTCTGATGCTGGGAGGGATTGGGGGCGGGAGGAGAAGGGGACGACCGAGGATGAGGTGGCTGGATGGCCATCTCGATGGACGTGAGTCTGAGTGAACTCCGGGAGATGGTGATGAAGAGGGAGGCCTGGCGTGCTACGATTCATGGGGTCGCAAAGAGTCGGACACGACTGAGCGACTGAACTGAACTATTGCTTATACACCCTTCATATTTCGGCCCAGTTCCACTTCTTCCAGAAAGCTTTCCCTGACTCCTATCTAATCAGGACCCTCCCACTGTATTCCCAGAGCTCTGAGCAGATGCCCTCAGAGCACTGGGCTGATGAGTTGGTCTCCACCTTCTGCTGGACTGTGAGAAACGTGAGCACAGGACCTCTGTCTTCATGAAACCTGGTTTCTCAGCATCGGCACACACAGACATCCATCTGCACTCATATCCATGTGCATTTTGCACACCTGCGTCATTTACTCATTTGCTCTCATATTGGGGGCCAGGATGTGCAGGGGTTAAGAGCCCAGACTGGAGTCAGACCATCTGAATTAAAATCTCAGCTGTGTGACCTTGGGCAAGTTACTAAACTCTTTGTAAGATGGGGCTGAGATCAGCACCTGCTCCAGTGAGTTGTTGAGAGGATGAAATGTGTTAACACACGTAGCACTAAAAATAGTGCCTGGCTTGTAGCAAGTGCTCCCAGATGTTAGCTAATTATTATTTTCACTTGTAAGATAGAGAAAATCTCAGAATATTGTATCAATCTGGAAGGAGTGTTTTGATTAGTTGTGAGGATGTGAGCCTGCTTGTTGAGGGATAAGCCTTGTATAACAAAAGATGGTTGCTACACAGCCTTTTAAGAAGGGTGGATTTGGGCAAACTGCAGGGCTTTTGTTCACCTGGGTGAGCTGTGCAAGTTTGGGGCCAGAGTGGAATTGCTGGAGACAGGAGAGTCTGGGCATGGTAAGGGGGAAGGACAAGAGGATGCATTAGTGCCCTGTTGCTGCTGACGCAGATGACCATGAACTTGGTGGCCTAAAGCGAGTGTGCTCTAGTGGTCCTGGGAGTCAAAAGTCTGAAACTGGTCTCACTGGGCTAAAATCAAGGCATCCTCAGGCTGCATTCTTCTTTGGAGGTTCCAGGGGAGAATCTGTTTCCTTGCCTTTTCCAGCGTCCAGGAGCCACCTCCATTCCTTGATACATATCTCCCTTTCTCCTTTTCCCGTCTATAAAGCCAGCCGGAATCCTTCTCATATTACATCACTTTAACCTCTCACCTGTACTGTCTTTGTCTGCTTTTTATGACCCCTTTGATAATTCAGGATAATCCCCCACCTTAATGTCAGCTTACTAGTAACCTTAATTCCATCTGCAAGTTAATTCCCCTTTGCCATGTAGCCTGACATAATCACAGGTTTGGGGATTAGGACATGGATATCTTGGGAGGGGGACATCATTCTGGCCACCATCGAGGACTCCTGGTGTCGTAGGAAGGAGACTGGAAATAAGCATGTCTGACGGGTACTTGGAGGATCTTGCTGTGGGGTGTGCATGTGGTCTGTCTTCTTTACAAAATATCCAGCCATCAGATGCTATGCGGAAAGTATTTTCTTTAGGGTAAATGGGAAGGCATGTGGACTCTTGCTTCAAGGGTTGGCATGAGGGAAAACCCCAGGCTTCCTACAACAGAAGGAGCTGAAAGTTGGGTCACATTCATTCACTCAACCTGTATGTGCTGCACTAGACTCGTAGCCCTCAGGTCATTCACAGTCCACTGGGCAAGCGCACAGACAGGTAAGATCCCTCTAGGACAGGAGGATCAGTGATGAGAGTCTGCACACAGAAAGCACAGAGGCGGCATCAGCTTAGGTTGGAGAGAGGAGAGGCCAGGAAGAATTTCCCTGGGGAGGTGACCCCCTCATCCTAGGTTGGCAGGATAAATAGAAATCCCCCAGGTTAAGAGGGGAAGTTTATTCTGGGCAGCATGGACTGTCAGGGCAGAGATGGAAGGTGTGAGCCCGTGTGAAGTGTGTGTGTGTGTAACTCTGAGCCCAATTCCTGGCACTCAAGTGGCATTCAGGAAATATTTCTGGAATGAACTCTTCATGTCGTTGCTATCCTGTCTGTGTTTCTAGGCAGGCCGTGGCCTTGCCTAACATAACCAGATAGGAGGTACCTCCTTCTGGGGAAGTCCCCCCCTCCCCCCACCCCGCCCCAGAGTTGCCATGACCTACCTGCAAAGTCTTTTTCAGGGTCTCTCATTAAGAAAAACAAGCACAGTTGTTTCAACAGTACTTCATATCTGAAGAATACTTCACCTTTTACTGAATCTCTGTTTTTTTTTTTTGGCTGTGCTTCATAGCACGTGGGATCTTAGTTCCCAGACCAAGGATCAAACCCACACTCCCTGCAGTGAAAGTGCAGAGTCCTACCCACTGGATGTCTAGGGAGGTCCTATGGAGTCATTTATAATTCAGCGGATTTTCTTTCAGCTAAAGAAACTGAGGCTCAGAGACTTAACTAACCTTCCCAAGGTCACAGAGCCATGCAGTGGTGGGGGAGGAGGTTAGGGGCCTGGACTCTGGCACACCTGCTCCTCAGCCAGGTCCTGGGCTCCTGCTAATGGCCGGGTGTCCTGCCTCCTCCCCTCTGGTGCTGAGGCAGCTGGGACCCAGCTCTGAATGGCCTTGGGCTGCCATGGCTGGCCCTCCTTCCCTGGAAGGGGCTTCCTGAAGGTGGAAGTGGGCCCCGAAGGCCTAGAGAGTGTGCATTGTTCATCTGCACCTGGAGGTGAGCTCACGTCGGCGGGCACCAGGCCCGGGGGAGGGCCTGAGCAATTGTCTTGGCCCAGGTCGCTGCCTCCATCTTGGCCCCTTTCCTGGGAACAGGTCCCTTCCCTGAGTCCTGGCTGGACAGTCAGGAGGCCAGGAAAGCCCCTCAGTTTCCCTGTCTGAAGGCTGAGTTAGATCAGCGTTTCCCTTAATGTGGTACAGGAACAGAATAGCCCTCCTGTGGAATACCCTCCAAGGAAAGGGTTGCATGGTCAAACAAGGGGAAAGCTGATGCTCTCTTCCTCTCCGGGACCTTCACAGCACACGCTGGCACGTCAAAAGCTCTGCTGCTGCTGCTGCTGCTAAGTCGCTTCAGTCGTGTCTGACTCTGTGCGACCCCACAGACAGCAGCCCACCAGGCTCCCCCGTCCCTGGGATTCTCCAGGCGAGAACACTGGCGTGGGTTGCCATTGCCTTCTCCGTCAGAGGCCCTGAGAGGCCTGAAATGAGGGAACCGGGTTAGCCAGCGCCTCTCGCTGAGCCTTCCTCACACTCGCGTCCTTAGAGTGCTCCACTGACAACACCCGGGAAACGTGGGAATCAATGCGCTCCAGGCTCACCTCTCCTCCCACACTGTTAGCTCCTCGAGGCAAAGGTCTAGGGCTGACCTCTGCTGTGGAGTTTTGGCTGCCTGGCACCCCTCTCTTGGTTTTGAGGGAATCTCATGTGAGTCTCGGAAGGAAGCTGAGCCCCATCCCTCACTACGGAGGTGTCCCTTTGCGAGGTAGTCCTCCTTTGCCCTTTCTGGGAGCTCAGGTGGGGATGTATCATCAGGCTCAGGACTTTGAGTCCAGAGAGAATGGCCCAGGGTCTGTTCAGGGGGGCTGAGCCTGCAGCGGCGTCTGCCCTGGTCTTCTGTCCACAGTGCCACCTCAGCTGGAGCCCCCGCTGCTGAGCCTCCTCGGATTCCTGGGGTGGGGTGGGGGTCCCTGAGCCTCATTTTTTAAAATGTATTAAAATGTAGTTGATTTACAATGTTGTGTTAATTTCTGATGAACTGAAGTGATTCAGTTATACACATGCATGCATCCTTTCTCATATTGTTTTCCATTTTGCTTTATCACAGGATATTAAATATAGTTTCCCGTGCTATACAGAAGGACCTTGCTGTTTTTCCATTCTCTATATAATAGTTTACTAATCCCAAACTCCTCATCCACCCCTCCCCCCATCCCTTGGGAACCACAAGTCTGCTCTCTATGTCCGTGAGTCTGTTTCTACTTTGTAGATAAGTTCATTTGTCTCATATTTCCGAGAAGGCGATGGCACCCCACTCCAGTACTCTTGCCTGGAAAATCCCAGGGACAGAGGAGCCTGGTGGGCTGCAGTCCATGGGGTCGCACAGAGTTGGACACGACTGAAGCGACTTAGCAGCAGCAGCAGCAGCAGCAGTATCATATTTTAGATTCAACATATAAGTGATATCATGTGGTACTTATCTGACTTCAACTTAATATGAGAATCTCTAGGTCCATGCATGTTGCTGCAAGTGGCATTATTTCATTATTTTTATGGCCAACATTCCATTGTACATAAATATATAAAGAAAAGATGTTACACACATATATATATACACACACATTGTAAAGCAACTGCACTCCAATAAAAAATAACAAGTGAAAAAGTAAAAAGAAACCTGAAACCAAAAAAATGAACAGAAAACATATGATTAACTTGGTGATAATAATGGCAAATGCTCCCGAGGGCTCACTGCACATCTGACAATTTAGCTCCCCATTCAACCCCTGTAACAACCTTTGAGATGGGTATTACTACTTTTGCTATTTTGTTGATGAAATGACACTAGGCTTTGCAGAGGTTAAGAATCAGACTGTTTGTTCCAGGGTCCTAGCACTCAGACACTCTGCTCTCCTACCTTCTGAGTTTTGATTCCGTGGGCTACTGACAGGTTGAGCAGACGCTGGGGACAGACACAGGCCTCAGGGAACAAGAGGGGTGGTGGGAGCACAGGGAAGAGTCTGGAGGGCACAGCGGGGCTGTGGGGTGGCTGAGAGGGGCAGAGGAGCCCAAGGGCCTCAGAGGTGCAGGCTACCCCAGCGGGGTCTACAGTGTGGGCTGAGGAAAGCTCATCTGACTCTCTCAGCTGCTAGCTTCCGCATGCCTCCCGTGCCCCAGGCACTGCCCTAGGTAGCGGACGCAGCGGGGAGTAAGATGGGCCAGGTTTCTGTCCTTTTGAAATTTATTTTCCAGTGGAGGGAGACAGACCCTAAACCTAAGCACAGCTATCGTGTAACTTCGGACAGTGATCAACCGTCAAACCCAGACCTCCCTTAAGGGGATCTTTCAGAGGGTGCGTGGATGACGCAATGCACAGGTGGACACGTCACCTTCCAGTGCTCCCCGTGGGTCTGTGCAGTGTGAGCATCAGGCGAGCACTGTCCGGAGGTGGACCGGCTGAGGTAGGCCAAGCATTTGGGGTATGAATTCTCAGGCCAGGACCCTGGGTGCACAGCTGGGCAAGAGCAGAGCAAATATAGAGCAGAGTACAGTAAGGGAAGCTGAGTGAGGACTGTGAAATCAGAGAGGGGGTGTGAGCGATTGTGGTGCAGGCTAGATCCCTAGTCAGAGAACAGTCTGAGGAACGCTTCTTGGAGAAGGTCTGGGCCAGGGAGCTTAGTGCCAGGGATCAGAATGATGCCAGCTGAGAACAGGATCGCGCAGGGTAGCATGTGGAGGAAGAGTTTTGAGGCAGCACCTCGCTTCAGTGGAAAGGAGAGGCCTGCCTGGCTCATCATGTCTGTCAGTCACGGAGTGGGAGGGGAGTGGCACTGAGCACCGGCGCCTTGGGGGTGCTGGTGGGAGCCGTCCACCTTGGTGGTGGGTGCCAGCTCATCAATAACATTCTCTAGAATTGCCACTGTGTGGCAAAAATGAAAAGCAGGCTGAGTTCTAGCCACTTTTATTATTTTAAAACTTGCTACCTGGAGAAGGAAATGGCAATCCACTCCAGTATTCTTGCCTGGAGAATCCCATGGACGAAGAAGCCTAGNGACGGTAAAGTGTCTGTCTACAATGCGGGAGACCTGGGTTCCATCCCTGGATCAGGAAGATCCCCTGGAGAAGGAAATGGCAATCCACTCCAGTACTATTGCTTGGAAAATCCCACGGACAGAGGAGCCTGGTAGGCTACAGTCCATGGGGTCGCAAAGAGTCGGACACGACGGAGCAACTTCACACACACACAAAGGGAATATGAATTACTGCTTTTCACTAATATCAGATAAAAAGAGGCTTTTTTCCTTTGATTTTTTCTAGACATATTAATTTGTATTAGTTAATGCAGTTGTATTCCAGGGACTTCTTTCTTGTGCACCAAACCCCTACTCCCCCAAACACCTGCCCCTCAGTAATGTCTTGGAAATGACGTTTTGGGGATTGGTATCTCTTTTCCAATACATATCTTTATTGGTAACTTCTGATCATCCATGCTGCCATTTTAGTTTGAATTAGAAGTGTAATCTTAAAGTCTTTTTTTTTAAATTGCACCAGGAACATAAGGTTATCAACTTTATAGTGTAATGAGGCAAGCTTTAGAATTAGGCTCATCTGGATTCACGTTACACTTTCACCACTTAACTAGTTGTGTAACTTTGAGCAATTTATTTAGTCTCTTGGAGCCCACTACTTCATTCAATACCAGTAATGTCTCTTCTGCTGATGGTGTTGGGGATTGGAGACAATGCTTGTAAGAACTCTGGGTGTGTCTGACTCATAGTAAATACTCGGTCCTTTGTGGAAATTGTGCCAGTTAAGGAAGATATTCTGTCTCAGCTGTGAAAAATTACCTGTTAGACTTTGATAGTCATTGTGCTAAGTGCCATTTATTTTCAGAATGCTACCGCCCACCCCCATTCCATACCCACCTTGGGTCCCGTGCTAGGGGTATACTTCTCTGAGTCTTGAAGCCACCTTTAACTATCTTTGGTCGAAGGAATAGTGTGGTGTATGTCAGTACCGGGCAGCAGCTTTAAGAGGCCATGTGTCAGCTGCCACAGCCTCTCTTTCTGGCTCACTGATTGAGGAAATATGTTAAGCTGGAGCATCCCAGCCTGGTTCCCTGAGGACTACAGTGAGCATAGTCCTCTTGCTGATCTTGCAGTGTGAGGTATAAATAAATTTTTATTGTGTTATACCACTGAGATCTGGAGGCTGTTCCTTACTGTTACGGAACCATACTCTGAATGATACAGGACTACTCAAAAGTTGTTTGCAATTTTTTATGTGAATAAAACAAAGTCTTTTACCTATTGTAAATGAAGATTTTACCTTTAGAAAACACAAATTGCTTATCTTAGTTTTTTACCTCAAAATTAATCTTCAACACCATGGCCTTTGAAAATAGAATATATTTTGTGAGAATGTGATGCTTAAAAGGCACATTGGGATCTAGTAGTTAAATTCTTATTTTTTTCATTTATTTATTTCATTGGAGGCTAATTACAGTATTCTGATGGCCTCTGCCGTACATCAGCATGAATCAGCCATAGGCATACATGTGTCCCCCCCTCCTAAACCCCTCTCCGTATTGTGGCACACAGGCTTCGCTGCCCCTCAGTGCATGGGATCCTAGCTCCCCAGCCAGGGCTGGAACCCACGTCCCCAGCATCGCAAGGCAGATTTCTAACCACTGGACCACCAGGTAAGTCCCTGGGAGTTACGTTTTATTTGTCAGAAATTTTTACGACTTCAAGCCCAGGAGCATCGCCTCAAATAATTCTGAGAGAACTATTCTGAGGAGGCAAAGGGGGAAGTCAGGATATACAGGAGTTTTGTAACAAAGGGCAGATAGTCTGATCATCAAAAGATATTGTTAATTAAAACCAGATATCTTAAGGAATCTAGTACTTTTCTATGTAAGGGAAGATGCAAGAGTCTGGGCTCATGGAAATTATTTCTTTGATGTGCACCTCAGCTATCTGGGACCAGTACCCTGTATTTTCATATCTTGAGTGTCCTCAGGGTTTGCCATGGGGAGTGGCTGCAGTCTGATGGCTGTCAGAAGTCAGGGGTTCTTCTCCTTCCTGAGTTTCCTCAGGGCTCACGAGCTCCTGGTGGAGGGCTGCAGTTGCTGATGACTGCGACATCCTTTGTTTAACGATATGGCAGGCAATATCCCATTTCTCAAGGTGGACAGACCCCATGACTTTCAGAGCTTTCCCTCATCTGTGCAGCGGAATGCTGGCTGCAGCCTCATTTATGTGTCTGCATCAGGCACTCTGGCATCGAGTGAGCAGCCCACCATGGGTCTTCTTTGAACAAGAGCCTGGGCATCATCGGAGAAAAGGTGAGGGGTACTGGGGGACTGATTATATGGCTCCTGGACAGTAACATTAAGATCAGCTCCCCCAGAAAGAGAAGAAATGCTATCCCAACCTTTTGGAGGGGGAAGTTGTGGGTGGAGATGGAAGGCAGAGGTGGCAGTGGGAGGAATCAAAGGACCTGGGCTCTCTCTGGGCAGGGTCAGAATTGCTGAGGATGGTGGGACTTGAAATATCCTCACCGGGTGCAAATCCTTTGGGGTTGGCTGTGGGGGCTGTGACCCTTGATGAGAGGTCAGACTCTTAGAGCTGAAGAGGGGCCTATGGACCGCAACTCTCATATGCATAGCATATGGGGATGGTTTAGCCTAAGGGGACAAGGGGTCGTGCCTACAAAATGAGAGTGATGCTCCCTGTTTTACTGTCACAGTGGCGGTCAGTGCCCACTCCACTCATGTCCTCTGGACCCTGACTATTCCCACGCATACTGTTATTCAGCTTGTGTTTCTCTGCCTGAGGACTTTCTCTGGCTGCAGGACCATGCTCAGCACCCTCACGGGGCAGTCTGAAGGCTTGGAGAGCTAAGGGACCAGGAGCAGCATCTTAGCTCTCAGCCAGAGCTGGGAGGAAGTGGTGGGTAAATACTGCCGCTTCCTTGTGTGATTCCTGGGCACGATTCTGTTCTGTGTGTGTCCCAGAGTCTCCAACAGGACTGAGCCCCGACTGCCCATAGCAGTCCCAGCTTCTTGAGTCAGAGTTCCTTTCCTTCTTCCTTCCCCTGTAGGAGCTTCCTGGGATCAACGCCAGAATAAACGACTTTGCATTCAGATCCTTACCGCAGGATCTGCTTTGGGGGATATAGAAACTAAGACACTAATAGCTTCCTGATAAAAATGGCAGGTTGATGGCAGCTCCCACTGTAGCCCCAAGAAAGTAATACAGTGAACCTGTTAAGTGTCTCGTGAGCTAAAGACCCCTGTGAATGCAAAGGGCTGCAGGACTATCTAGAGTGTGATTCGGGTCTGGCAAGTGTAGATTCAGATCCTAAACGTGCACCAGTCACCCTGTGGCCTTGGGTGTGTCACCCTGAACCTCAGTTTCCTCATCTGAGAAAGGTGACGGGCAGCAGTCCTCACTTTTCATGTTCTCTGAGGACTGAAAACGGTGATGCTGGTAATAGGCCTGGCACAGAGGCTGGCCGAGAAGCAGGCACTGGTGGATGGGCACTTGTACCCACAAAGGTCAGGGCACTATGTGTGTGGAGTTAGTGATGGTGCTTGCAGCCTGGCAGCCCCTGAGGTCTTCTCTTTTCAGTAAAGGCAGATTTGAGGTTGGGAGCTTCATCCCTGGAGCGGTCAGGGCCTTGCTGTTCCCCTCTGACTCTGAACCTGGCCTTTTGGCTGGAATGGCTTCCCAGGTAGGCCTGGCCCTGGCCCTACTCCTGTCTCCACCGCCCCAGCTGGCACCCTGGCAGCCAGGCCCGTCTGTGCTTATCAGCTCCCGTGTTGACTCAGGATGGGTACGAGCCTCCTGCGCCCCCCTGGAAAACAAGAAAACATGTTTTGCCAGTGGCGGGGCGGACTGGGGTGGCCTCTCTGGCTCCGGGCTGGGCCCCCAGCAAGGCCGCCAGTGGGCAGGCAGCCTGTTGTTATTGGAGTGGAGAGCTGGCTCCCCAGCGCCTGTTTCCTCCAGCTGTCCAAGCACGGCAGGCTGGCAGGCTGGGGAGGAAGCTCCCGGTCTGCAGGCCGCAGCTGAACCCCCTGTCACAACATGGGAACAATGGCCTGGAGGGCTGGAGGGTGCACACCAGAGCAGCCCCGTCTGTCCCGGGCTCCCACCAGCGACAGGGACAGGTTGCTGCGAGGCCTGCTTCCCCACCCCTGTCTTGTTTTCCACCTTGCTGGGCACATTGTCTCCCACCACGGAGCCAAGGAAAACAGTGGCCTCAGGAAATGTCTCTGGGCTGTTGCTGGGGTTCTGCAGCTCTGGGAGGCAGCAGAACGGGAGGAGGGGGCCACAGCGGGACCAGCATTGCACAGGCTCGGTTCTGCTTGGGACTGTAGCTCATGAGTCAGGGGTCTCTTTCCGTGAGCACCTTGAGGACTTGGTCTCCTTGCATCTTTGTGTCTGAAGGCCCAGCCTAGGGCCTGGCACAGAGCAGAGAGCAGAAATGATTTGTTGAGTAAATCAAAGGAAGATTGAATGTATGAACAGGTCAATTTCTAGCTTTGCTACCTAATGGCTATGTGACTTTCAGCAAGTTACTTAAAATCTCTCTGAACTTTGCCTTCTTCATCGGTAGAATAAGTACCTCCTAGGCTTGCTGTGAAAATGAAATGTGCTTCTAGCATCTTATTTTTCTCCTGGGGAAAATAAATAAATCCCACAATAAATCCCATAGACTGTAACCAGCATTAGTACATGATGGGTGCTGCTGGTGTTATTGTCAGTGTGTGATTTAAAGGAAGCTGCAATATTAGCAGTAAGAGGTCTATAGTCCTGTTTTCTTGGGTTCAGGAAGGGGGTTGAGCAGAGGCTATCCTGCCTGGGGCCAGGAGTACCTGTCCCCCCTATTCGCAGACCTCTGCACTGTAGGCTGGCTCCTGGGAGCCTGGCCAGCCTTGGTAGCCCTTGGGGGTGAGGCAAGTGCTTTGGGTTCACTTGAAGGGCTCATGTGAATCAGGCTGTATAGTCTCTACCATCTGTTACCTACTTTAACCTTCACAACAATCATTCGAAGAAGACGCTGGTATTCCCACCTTACAGATGGGGACACTGAGTCTCAGAGAGAAAGAGGCACACAACCAAGGTCACAGTGCTGGCAGTTTATAGAGAGATTTGGATCTAAGTCTTAGAAATGCCAAGTTATGTTCATCCGATTGTGCCTCACTGCCCATAGATAGTGGAGAAGGCGATGGCACCCCACTCCAGTATTCTTGCCTGGAAAATCCCATGGATGGAGGAGCCTGGTGGGCTGCAGTCCATGGGGTCACTCAGTCGGACGACTTCACTTTCACCTTCATGCGTTGGAGAAGGAAATGGCAACCCACTCCAGAGTTCTTGCTTGGAGAATCCCAGGGACGGGGGAGCCTATGCCGTCTATGGGGTCGCACAGAGTTGGACACGACTGAAGTGACTTAGCAGCAGCAGCAGCCCATAGATAAAGTGTACTACATAGAACCTTGAACTGTTGGTGGGGTTTGGTTTTTCAATGACTTTAGACTAGGGACTATAAGAAAAAAATAAAGATGGAGGTTGAGCATAGAGCAAGGGATGGAAACTGAAGAATAGAAAGCTGAGAGCTTTTGGGGAGTGGTGTTCAGAGTAGGAAGGATGAGGATGGGTTTACATATATTTCAGGCAGACTAGTGCTATAGCAATAATACCAGCAATAAGAACTCACTCAGCTCTCCATGGGGCTTCCCACGTGGCTTAGTGGTAAAAAAAACTCTCTTGGCAATGCAGGAGACCTGGGTTCGATCCCTGAGTCAGGAAGATTCCCTGGAGGAGGAAACGGCAATCCATTTCAGTGTTCTTGCTGGGATATTCTCAGCAAGATGGATGGAGAAGCATGGTGGGCTACAGTCCATGGAGTCACAAAGAGGCAGTCGTGACTAAGTGACTGAGCACACACGTGCGTGTGCACACACACACACACAGACACTCACAACTCTCCACGGCTTAATACAGGTAAAGTTCATTTGTTGTTTATTTCATAGTGGGGGAAGGAGGGAGCTATTTTATGCAGTCCTTCAGGGACCCAGGCTTCTTCCAGGTTGTAGTTCCATTGTCATCTAGGGTCTGAGTCCTCCACTGGATCCTCTCTGTCCTCCAGCAAACAGAGAGATCATGGGGAAGGCAACCCACTCCTAACTGCCATGCTCACAAGTAACTCCTATCACTTTCATCATACACATTTCATCTACCTATGGGTGAAAACTAGTTGTGTGGTCCTACCCAAATGCAAAGAGGCTAGAAATGGGGTCTAGCAGTGTGTCCAGAAAGAAGCTGACAACATGATATGGGTGAATCCTAGCAGGCTCTGTCACAAAAATATCAGTGCTTTGAAAAATATATGTAACTAACAATCACTAGGGTTTCCCTGGTGGCTCAGATGGCAAAGAATCCACCTGCAATGTGGGAGACCTGGGTTCCATCCCTGGGTTGGGAAGATCCCCTGGAGAAGGGAATAGCTGGAGAAGGGAATGGCCACTCCCTCCAGAATTCTTGCCTGGAGAAGTCCATGGACAGAGAAGCCTGGCAGGTTACAGTCCATGGGGTCTCAGAGTCGGACGTGACTGAGCGACTTTCACTTCACAGCCATCACTGAATTCTTTCCATGTGCAAGGTCTGTGCTAAGTTCCCTAGAGAGATTATCTCATTTAATTTTTACTTAATCCTTTCAACAACCCTGTGAGGTAGGTTCTAATAGAGATGGTGCCCTACTTACAGCCCAGGAGACTGGCAACCATCAATCTGCTTTCTCTCACTGAAGTTTTGTCATTTCCAGAATTTCATAAATGGAATTGTATAACTTATCATCTTTCGTGTTTTTTACTCAGCTTGTTTTAAAAATTCATCCATGTTGCTGGTATGATCAATCTTTTATCCTTCCAGGTGGGTTTTGTTATGGTATTTCATTATGGTTTTAACTTGCATTTACTTCCATTATCTTCTCATGTATTTCAATTATTACTTTTGATGAAATCCCATTTATCAATTTTTTCTTACATGGTTTGTACTTTTGTGTTCTAACAAATCTTTACTCAGCCCGAGAATTTACCTTCTTTTTGCTTCTAGAAGTTTTTATTATTAGCTCTCATGTTTAGGTTTTTTACCTACTTGGGGTTAATTTTTATGTATGGTGTGAGGTAAGGGCTCAGCTTCCTTTTTCCCTTCAATATCCAGTTGTTCCAGGACCATTTGATGAAGAAACCATCCTTTCCTCACTTGCTTATCTTACATCTTTGTCAAAAAGCAACTGACAATGTAAGTGTAGATCTATTTCTGAATTTTCTGTTCAGTTCTGTTGATCTACTGTTTATTGCTATACTAATACCACACCTTTTTAATCACAGTAAGTCCTTAAAACAGGTAGTGTATGTCCTCCAACCTAGTTCTTTTTTTTTTTTTTTAGGAATATTGCATTTTGAGACTCTGTTATTAGGTGCATTCATACTCATTTAAGATGGACATATCTTCTTAAATTTGTTTGTTTGTTTGTTTTTTTTTTTTGGCTACACTGTGTGGCATGTGGGATATTAGTTCTCCAACCAGGGATTGAACGCACACCCCCTGCAATGAAAGTGTGGTGTCTTAACCACTGGGCCACCAGGGAAGTCCCTTGAATTGGTGCCTTTACATTGTGAGATGCTCTCCTATTCCTGGTAGTCTTCTTTGTTCTAAAGTATGTCTTGTCTGATATATATATATATATTCATTCAACTATCTGTTGTATTTGTGTGGTATATTTGTCCCATTTTTCCTTTTTAGTTAAAAAAATACAAATCATTTTTACAGAAGTTTTAGGTTTACAGCAAAATTGAACAGAAAGTACAGAGTTCCCATATACCGCCTTCCTTCTCCCCTCCCCACCTCCAGTCTCTCCCACTATCAACATCCAGAACCAGAGTGATACACTTGTTGTAATTAATGAACCTACATTGATACATCATCATCACCCAGAGTCTGTAGTTTACATTAGGGTTCACTCTTCCTGCTGTATATTCTGTGGGATTTGACAACTGTATAAGGNTCCAGAACCAGAGTGATACACTTGTTGTAATTAATGAACCTACATTGATACATCATCATCACCCAGAGTCTGTAGTTTACATTAGGGTTCACTCTTCCTGCTGTATATTCTGTGGGATTTGACAACTGTATAAGGCCATGTATTCACTATTAGAGTATCATACAGAATATTTTAATTGTCCTAAAATCATCAGTACTCTTATTTATCCCTCTCTCCTCTCTAACCCTTGGCAACCACTGATCTTTTTTCATTGTGGCCATAATTTCACCTTTGCCAGAATGTCCTATAGTTGGAATCATACAGTATGTAAGCTTTTTAACTTCTTTTACTAGGTAATAAGCATTTAAGTGTCTTACATGCCTTTCATTGGCTTAATAGCTCACTTCTTGTTAGTGCTGTATAATATTCCATTGTCTGAATGTACCACCACTCACTTACTGAAGGCTATCTTAGCTGTCTCCAAGTTTGGAAATTTTTAATAAAGCTGCTATAAACATCTATGTGCAAGTTTTTGTGTGGGTATAAAGTTTCTTTGTTTTTCATTTTGTGGACATAAGTATTTTTTTATAGTTCTTTTTCTTCTACATGCATATACATTCTTTATTTTATATTGGAATATAGCTGGTTAACAAACAACGTGAAACCTCCCTCCCATCCAGGCTGCCACATAGCAGTGAGCAGAGTTCCATGTGCTATACAGAAGGTCCTTGTTGGTTATCCATTTACCGTAGTGTGTACATAGACATAAATTTTTGACTTCTTTGATTGTGACATTGAGAAGGAGTGGAGAAAGGAGACATCTTTGCCTTATTCCTAATCTGAGTGGGAAAGTTTCTAGTTTCTCACCATTAGGTATGTTTCCTGTAGGTTTTTGCAGATACTCTCTGTCAAGTTGAGGTGCTCACCCTCTGTTCTGAGTTTCTTTCGCTTTGCTTTCTTCTTGCTTGCATAGTTTCTGAGGAGTGGCAGATGTAATTCTGAACTTTGCTCCTCCTAAGGAGGTAAGGTGTTTTTCCCTTCTGAATTCTTTCAGGATTTGTTTTTCTTCATTCTTGATTTTCTGCAATTTGAATATGATATTTTCCTTGGCAGTTCATATGGTAAAGAATCTGCTTGCAATGCAGGAGACCTGGGTTCAACCCCTGGGTTGGGGAGATACTCTTGAGAAGGGAATGGCAACCCACTCGAGCATTCTTGCCTGGGAAATCCCATGAATAGAGGAGCCTGGTGGGCTATAGTCCATGGGGGTCGCAAAGAGCTGGACACGACTGAGTGACTGACACACACTTGCCTTGCTGGTGTTCAGTCACTCAGCCGTGTCTGACTCTTTGCGACCACACAGACTGCAGCACACCAGGCTTCCCTGTCCTTCACCAGCTCCTGGAGTTTGCTCAAACTCGTGTCTACTGAGTCAGTGATGCCACACTTGCCTGGTTTTAGTATTTTTGACATTTATCTTGCTTATTGTTCCCTGAGCTTCTTAGGTCTGTGGTTTGGTATCAGACATTAATTTTGGGGAAATTCTGAGTCATTATTGCTTCAAATAATTCTTCTGTTCTTTTATCTTTTTCTTCTTCTTGTATTCCCATTATGTGTATATTATACTTTTTGTAGTTATCCCATAGTTCTTGGATATTCTATTCTGTTCTTGGTTTCAGGTTTTTTTGTTTTTTTTTTTTTTGTTTGCTTTTCAGTTTTGAAATTTTCTATTGTGTTATCTTTAAGCTCAGAGATTCTTTCCTCAGCTGTGTGCATTCTACTTATAAACTCCTCAAAGGCATTCTTTAATTCTATTATACTTTTTTTTTTAATCTCTAATAGTTCTTTTTGATTATTTCTTAGCATTTCTGTCTCTCTGCTTACACTGACCACCTGTTCTTGCATCTTATCTCTTTTATTCACTAGAGCCCTTATCATATAATCATCAGTTCAGTGCAGTTCAGTTCAGTCGCTCAGTTGTGTCCGACTCTTTGCAACCCCATGAA
>SJYX01007973.1:804412-819872 GCA_006410675.1 Oreotragus oreotragus | reverse complement strand
GAAATGGGAATACCAGACCACCTGACCTGCCTCTTGAGAAACCTATATGCAGGTCAGGAAGCAACAGTTAGAACTGGACATGGAACAGCAGACTCGTTCCAAATAGGAAAAGGAGTACATCAAGGCTGTATATTGTCACCCTGCTTACTTAACTTATACGTAGAGTACATCATGAGAAACGCTGGGCTGGAAGAATCACAAGCTGGAATCAAGATTTCCAGGAGAAATATCAATAACCTCAGATATGCAGATGACACCACCCTTATGGCAGAAAGTGAAGAGGAACTAAAAAGCCTCTTGATGAAAGCATAAGAGGAGAGTGAAAAAGTTGGCTTAAAGCTCAACACTCAGAAAACAAAGATCATGGTATCTGGTCCCATCACTTCATGGGAAATAGATGGGGAAACAGTGGAAACAGTGTCAGACTTTATTTTTTTTTGGCTACAAAATCACTGCAGATAGTGACTGCAGCCAAGAAATTAAAAGATGCTTACTCCTTGAAAGAAAAGTTATGACCAACCTAGATAGCATATTGAAAAGCAGAGACATTACTTTGCTAACAAACGTCCATTTAGTCAAGGCTATGGTTTTTCCTGTGGTCATGTATGGATGTGAAAGTTGGACTGTGAAGAAGGCTGAGTGCTGAAGAATTGATGGTTTTGAACTGTGGTGTTAGAGAAGACTCTTGCGAGTCCCTTGGAGTGCAAGGAAATCCAACCAGTCCATGTTAAAGAAGATCCATCCTGGGTGTTCATTGGAAGGACTGATGCTGAAGGTAAAACTCCAATACTTTTGCCACCTCATGCAAAGAGTTGACTCATTGGAAAAGACCCTGATGCTGGGAGGGATTGAGGGCAGGAAGAGAAGGGGACAACAGAGGATGAGATGGCTGGTTGGCATCACTGACTCGATGGACATGAGTTTGAGTTATCTTTGGGAATTGGTGCTGAACAGGGAGGCCTGGCATGCTGTGATTCATGGGGTCACAAAGATTCGGACACGACTTAGCGACTGAACTGAACTGACTGAACTTAATACATAGGAATAAGCAGAGCCCTGGAGCTGTCCAGCTGACTCACATATCTGTTAGTAATAAATGCCACTGAGA
The DNA here is from genome assembly GCA_006410675.1 of Oreotragus oreotragus. Classification (NCBI taxonomy): domain Eukaryota; kingdom Metazoa; phylum Chordata; class Mammalia; order Artiodactyla; family Bovidae; genus Oreotragus; species Oreotragus oreotragus. The sequence goes on along the minus strand of SJYX01007973.1, from coordinate 818,764 downwards.
TTGCATGCATGCCTTATAATGTGGTTAAAGACTGGTCAGTACATTTCTTCCCTTCATCAAACTCTCTATATACTACTTAGTTATTAAAACAAACAAACATACATAAATCTTATACCATCATTTTTCCTGCTTAGCATCTTTCAAAGGCATGCCATCATAATTAGACTATAATCATGTTCTTTGTAATAGCTAATGAGAATTTTAACTGCTTCTCAGTTATCTTATTTTTATATACACAGATCATCTGGGCCTTTTTCCTTTCCTAGAACATGCCAAGCCCTTTCCCTTCTCAAATGTTATTATATCTTTCTGAAAGTATATTCTATGCTTTTCTCTCCATGCTCCTCAGCCTTCATGCCTTAACTTAAAAGTCATCTTCTCAGAAATGTCTGTTCTGACATCTTATCTAAATAGGATCTCTCTGTCAGTCTCTGTCTTATCACTGAACTATCATTTTATACATTTTTAATTATCTTGTTATTCATTTGCTTGTTATCTGTTCTACTACAGTCTAAGCCTTGTGAGGTCAAAGCATGAGTTTCATATATTTACTTATTGATCATCCAGAGACTGGCACAATACCAAAAACTTACAAGCATCACAGATTCTATTGGATAAATTGGTTTTGTTACAAAAACTGAGGTAGATAAATAAATTCCAAAATATTATGCAGCTGACAACCAAGTGCAGCATGAGAATGTCTATTGAAGTGTTTCTGTTACAAACATGCATGTTTTATCTGTAATACATCTCACCTTGATTTTCTTGGTTTTTGCAGTTCCCAAAACTAAGATCATGACACCTGGTCCCATCACTTTATGGCAAATAGATGGGGAAACCGTGACAGACTATTTTCTTGGGCTCCAAAATCACTGCAGATGGTGACTGAAGCCCTGAAATTAAAAGACATTTGCTCCTTGGAAGAAAAGCTATGACCAAACTAGACAGCATATTCAAAAGCAGAGACATTACTTTGCCAACAAAGGTCCATCCAGTCAAAGCTATGGTTTTTCTGATAGTCATGTATGGATGTGAGAGTTGGACTATAAAGAAAGCTGAGTGCTGAAGAATTGATGGTTTTAAACTGTGGTGTTGGAGAAGACTCTTGAGAGTCCCTTTGACTGCAAGGATATGGAACCAGTCAATCCTAAAGGAAATCAGTCCTGAAGGACTGATGCTGAAACTGAAACTCCAATATTTTGTCCTCCTGACACAAATAACTGATTCATTGGCAAAGACCTTGATGCTGGGAAAGATTGAAGGCAAAAAGAGAAGGGGATGATAGAGGAAGAGATGGTTGGATAGCATCACCAACTCAATGGCCATGAGTTTGAGCAAGTTCCTGGAATTGGTGATGGACAGGAAAGCCTGGTGTGCTGCAGGCCATGGGGTCACAAGAAGTCAGACAGGACTGAGTGACTGAAATGAACTGAATTGAACCAAACTGAACCAAATATCGAGGAAACCAGTCATTGAATTATCCCATAGTAAATGGCTAATTAATTAACTAATGCATGACTGTAAGAATTGCATTTTTATTACTTGGAGTATCAGGTTTCAACCTCAAGGACTTTATAAATAATTATTAAAATTTCACAAGCTAAATTTATAGTGTTATTTATTTATTTGTACAGATACTTTCATGGTTCTCTACTGTACAGCTTGACCAACTTTAGTAGATATCTCTAGTCACTTCAGTTGTGTTCAACTCTGCAGTCTGTGGACTTATAGGCCTAATAACTAACATTTAGTAGTATTTAAATTTCAATTCTTTAAAACAATTTCATATTTTATATTAATTGTTATCACAACCCTTTGTCAACTACAATAGACTAGGTTTTTCTATATTAAGCAGCAGCATAAAATATTTAAGGACTACAACAGCAAATACTTATTTCTAGCCATATGTCTGTCATCAGTTGTCTTCGGCTCTTTTTCACATCATCTTTATTGCGGGACTTGGATTAAATGAATAGCCTCTTTCTGGAACTTTATTGGTTGTCATTGCAGAGTAAATCTAAAATGTGAAGAAATATGAGCCATCTTTTAAATCTTCTGCTGAAGATACATGCCACTTCCATTCCTATTTCAGTGGACAAAGCAAGCCATTCTATGAAGTGTAAAGTCATTGGGACAAATATAAATAATTTTCTGTGAGGAAGAGGGATTGAATGTAGGCAATGATAATAGATTTATGACATTGTTGCCAACTTATTTCCACTGCATGATTACTATTTTACTATCTAGTGTTGTTTTACTTTAGCTTTCTGAGATAAGCAGTTTGGTTCTCTTTTTTGAATGTCTGTCACCCTTCTAAGATAATTCTGATATTTCAATTGCCCATATAATTTAATGACAACATCCACTGCTATTGTCTGTTTTTCCCCAAATTCATGTGCTGAAATTCTAATGCCCAATGTGATGGTATTAGGAGGGTGGAACTTTTGGGAAATGATTAGTTCAAGAAGGCAAGCTCTCATGAATAGATTAGTGCACATATAAAAGATACTATAGTGAGATCTCTTACTCTTTCCACCATATGAGGATACAGCTAGAAGTCTGCAAATCAGAAGAGAGTCCTCACCAGATCATGCTTGTACCCTAATCTTGGATTTCCAGTCTTAAGAACTGTGAAAAAATTTGGTTGTTTATAAGCCATCCACCATGCCCAAATCTGAGTCTTTGGAATGGATATAATAAAAACTAAGAATAATCTTTCATTGATAGAATCTTAGCTTTAATAATACAAAACATTACCTGTAAGCACTATTATTTCACACTGATTTTCACCTGACTGATTGGACACTAGAAGCCACCTAGGAAGAAAGGTGATGATGCTAATTCTATCAAGAGTCAGAAGGTATTTAGGGTTATTATTGTATNTGATAGAATCTTAGCTTTAATAATACAAAACATTACCTGTAAGCACTATTATTTCACACTGATTTTCACCTGACTGATTGGACACTAGAAGCCACCTAGGAAGAAAGGTGATGATGCTAATTCTATCAAGAGTCAGAAGGTATTTAGGGTTATTATTGTATTTATATTTCCTGAAATAATAATAAATGATAATATTGCAGGTAAATTGTGTTCTATCTTGAAATAATCCACAGGCCAAATTGGCACATTCTGGTGTATGTATTTTGCTCCCCTCTTAGTATAAAGTTTGAAGGTGTAGGTTTCATAAATAATGATGTAGATAAGGGGCCATCAGTCCATCTACAAAGGTAACATTAATATGGATTGAAATAATCCTTCAAAGAAAAACAGTTCAGGAATTTCCCCCCTAGATTCCTGAGCTGTAGGGCCGAAAAACTTTCCTTACTTCCCTTCTATTAATAGGTTCTTTAGATGGCCTAATAATTGTGTTGACATAAGACAGATGAATAGGAGAGAAACAAATTGTATATGAGACTCCCTGGCAGTCAGGATATTGAGGTTTATGTACCATTCTGCGTTAAGGAGAAAGGATTCAAACAGGGCAGGAGACAATTCACAGAAACGTGAGAAAAGCAAATGTTTAGTAGACAAATGTTTGCCATGCCATGCTGGTAAGTCTTTTTGATATTAAGTGTATCTCTGGTAATAGCTACAAATAAATAGATACCCTCTGAAAAAATATAATGCGGTGAGTTCTGAATGTGTAAATATCCTCTGAATTAGCAGAAAGTAGTGAGACAACTACCTTAGACCAAATAATACGGTGATTAATCCTCTTGTAATTCCTTTAGTCTAACAGCCTTAACTCCAGCCATCAGAAGTAGGGCTTCCTGGTGCAGTCGCCGTATCCAAAATCCTTGTAAGCAGTTAAGTGGGACATAAAAGGTTTTTCCTGATTCTGCTGAGTCCCAACTGTCTTAAGTCTTGAAATAATTCACAGTCCAGGGTGTTACATTCTTGTATAGTGAATTCTGCTCCACCTCTGAAGTTTCTAGGTTTTGACCTGTGAACATAGAGAATTCTGAAGACAGAAATTTGGTAGTCCAGGAAAAATCATAGATATGCTGTGCTGAGTTGTGTCTGATTATTTGCAACACTAAGGACTGAAGCTCACCAGGCTCCTGGGGAATCCTCCTGGCAAGAATACTGGAGTAGGTTCCCATGCCCTTCTTCAGGGGTTCTTCCCAACCCAGGGATCAAACTCAGGTCTCCTGCATTGCAAGCAGATTCTTTACTGGCTGAGCCACCAGGAAACCCCAAGAACACTGGAGTGGGCAACCTATCCCTTCTCCAGGGGATATTCCTCACCCAGGAATAGAATGGGGTATCCTGCATTAGAGGCAGATGCTTTACCAGCTGAGCTACTAGGGAAGCCCCAAATTATTAGATATTAGGATTCAATACATAAACAAACAATGATTATCAAAATTGAATAAGTTGGATCAACCAGTTAGCTTGCACCTGGTACTAACCAGCTAGTCCAAATCTTGGTTCATTCATAAAAGGAATTCACATATCTCTGCCTAAAAATGGTATTTATTTCCCTGGAAAACTTAGGGAAGGTAATGATGGCACACTATCTGAGTAGATCAGTCAAACTGTTTTATCAGTAGAATAATGAATATGCTCAGTAGTTTGCTATAATATCCAGATTATGTATTTCTTTATTAATGATACAGCTTTTGAATCTTCCAGCTGTCAGATTCTTTAGATGGTTTATCACATGTTATAAGTAGAATTTGTCAGCTCAGTCAGACATAGACTCTTCTTGTCAGGAATATGATCATCCTGTGGAAATGTATGTCTAAGAACCTGCTGTTTAGGGTAGTGGGAGCTGAAAAGAGATAAGGGTGGTCTGAATAATCAGGATAATGGATCCTGATTCAGCTGGGAAGAAGTTCCATCAGGTTTCTGTTTAGGGAGAACTGAGGAAGTTGTATTCAATATTGGAACATTCTCTGAAGTGGTAGAATGAACTGAGACAACAACCTTAGGCCCAGTTTATGGTGCTTAATTAAAAGACGCTTACTCCTTGGGAGGAAAGTTATGACCAACCTAGACAGCATATTAAAAAGCAGACATTACTTTGTCANCAGAAAGTGAAGAAGAACTAAAGAGCCTCTTGTTGAAAGTGAAAGAGGAGAGAGTGAAAAAGTTGGCTTAAAGCTCAACATTCAGAAAACTAAAATCATGGCATCCGGTCCCATCACTCCGTGGCAAATAGGTGGGGAAACAGTGGAAACAGTGGCAGACTTTATTTTGGGGGGCTCCAAAAATCCCTGCAGATGGTGACCACAGCCATGAAATTAAAAGATGCTTGCTCCTTGGAAGGGAAGTTATGACCAACCTAGACAGCTTATTAAAAAGCAGAGATATTACTTTGCCAACAAAGGTCCATCTAGTCAAAGCTATGGTTTTTCCAGTAGTTATGTGTGGATGTGAGAGTTGGATCATAAAGAAAGCTGAGCACCAAAGAATTGATGCTTTTGAACTGTGGTGTTGGAGAAGACTCTTGAGAGTCCCTTGGACTGCAAGGAGATCCAACCAAACCATCCTTAAGGAAATCAGTCCTGAATATTCACTGGAAGGACTGATGCTGAAGCTGAAACTGCAATACTTTGGCCACTTGATGTGAAGAACTGACTCATTGGAAAAGACCCTGATGTTGGGGAAGATTGAAGGTGGGAGGAGAAGGGGATGACAGAGGATGAGATGGTTGGATGGCATCACCGACTCAATGGACATCAGTTTGAGTAAGCTTCAGGAGTTGGTGATGGACAGGGAGGCCTGGTGTGCTGCAGTCCATGGGGTCTCAAAGAGTCGGACACGACAGAGCGACTGAACTGAACCCTCAGAAGAGAAGGCCAGGAGACTTGAGAGTCACCTGGTGATGGTGGGGTGTGCTGGGGACTCTGGATGGTGAATAGTAACTCAACATACGTCGGATGGATGGAAAGTGTGAATGGCACTGGTGGGGTCAGCTCTCAGGCCCAAGGTGGGATGCTCAGGGCTGGAATAGTCCCTCATCTGTGGTCCTGGCCCACAGCCTGGAGAAGTGGGGCCAGGACTGGAGGCTCAGTCCATGCTGGGATGACTGGTGGCATTCTCTGGTTGCTCTGACCTCCAAGCCACCCTTAACCAGGCCCTGGAAGGTGCTGGAATGCAAGGCAGTAAATAGGTGGAGACCACCCCTCCCTGGGACCTTTGCAACCATCCACTCCAAGCTGGGATTGACACAGGAGATGGCCTGGGTGGCAGGCAGACTTTCCTAAGCATGGGTGTGCTTGGATATCTACTGGATATGTTAGCACTGAACTAATGTATTACTGACACTGTCTCCTTTTATCTCTACAACAGTCCTAGCAGTGGATACTACTCTGAGACCGGGCTGAGTATGTTCCTCTTGCCCCTCAGGTCTGCTCTGTGCCCTGGGAGTGCGAGTTGTACTGCCTCAATAGGCTTCCTTGGCGTTGTTCCTGGTTGTGCTGGGTCAGTGGGAGCCACTGGTTGGGTGAGCAGGAGATGGGAGAGTGAAGCCATGTGTTTGATTGCTGTGCTTCGATGCATCCTTGCAGCTCCTGTGTAGCAACCCCATCCATTGCTACCCTGGTACTAGCCCCAGTACCCTTTGCGGGTTTCCTTAATCATGCCCATACCTTTGGGGCTTCCCAGGTGGCGCTAGTGGCAAAGAATCCACCTGCCAATGCAGAGACACAGGAGATGTGGGTTCGATTCCTAGGTTGGGAAGATCCCCTGAAGGAGGGCATGCCAACCCGCTCCAGTATTCTTGCCTGGAGAATCCCATGGACCGAGGCACCTGGTGCGCTATAGTCCATAGGGTCACAAAGAGTCAGATACGACTGAATAACTAACGCTCACTCACACACACACACACACACACACACACACACACACACACACACACGGCCCATACCTTCAAAAATAGTCCCTCAAGGAAAACTCTTTGCAGTGTGCCATCTTATTTCTTTGAGATCCTGACTAATTTCCATTGTATTCATGACAAGACTGAGGTTCTGAAAGCCTGCTCAAGGTGCAGTGTGGTGAAGCTGTGGTCCTGAAGTGGTTAAGCTATGATTCAATCTGGGAGGTGGGTGTCAGCCCAGCCCTGGGCCCTTTAAACTTGGCTGGCTTATCCACCTGGGTCATGGCCACACAGGAGCGCAAAGGTGAACCCCAGCCTGTTCTGTCGTCGCAGTGACCGTAACCTTTCCCTGCCTGCATTAGCTCTTGGCTCACTGCCTCCTGGATTTCTGGCTCCTGGCCTTGGCTTTGATACTTACTAAATGTTCCTCTGGTTAGTATAACCTTGTGTCCCCTTTTGCTTTCCATCCTGACCTGGCTTGGGTGTTGGGTGTTCCCTAAATTTCAGGTCAGCACGTGGTGCTGGGAGCGGGGCTGGGGACCACCTGGGCTTGGTTAGTGCAGGGCATGAGAGGATCTCTGTCTCCCCCAGACTCTGAGCTCCTTGGGCTCAGCTCCTACTCCCCGGCACAGTCCTTGTGTCTGCCGGGGAGTCTGGGATGGAGAAAATGCTCAGGGCAACGGAAGGAGCTGGATAGTACTTGGGTGAGGCTGGGCTGCATGCTGTTGGAGAAGCCTGTAGTGAGCACACAGGAGTGAAAAGTATGAGTAACAGGGATTTTGTGTACATAGGGTGGGGCACCGCTTGTGGAAGGCAATGATCAGGTTACAAAGGAGGAGGGCGGTGTGGTTTGTCTTTACAACCAGAGGGCTGTGATTGTGTGTGCTCAGGGCAGAGTCTGGTTGTAAAGTAGCGGTCCTGTTGTAGAGGGAGCACAGCGCCCTCTTGTGACCACATATGCAATCACAGCATATATATCTGTAGGATCGCACCTGGGTCAATCCAGCCCAAGCCTGGAGCTCTGTCCTCTTCTGAGGGCTACCTTCTCTGCCCTCAGGGTCTTGTGGGTGGGTTTGGTTTAGTTGGTCTGCCTGGAATGTGGGAGACCTGGATTCGATCCCTGGGTCGGGAAGATCCCCTGGAGCAGGAAATGGAAACCCACTCCAGTACTCTTGCCTGGAGAATCCCATGGAGGGAGGAGCCTGGTAGGCTACAGCCCGTGGGGTCGCAAAGAGTGGGACACGACTGAGGGACTTCACTTTCATTCAGGGTGTGTTGAGCTTGCTGTGCCTGGGGTCATGCAAATAGAGCTGCTTGGTGGCATTTGGTGGAAGATTTGGGCTGGTGATATGATCTGGGAAAGTGTTAGTCGCTCAGTCATGTCCGACTCTTTGCGACCCATGGACTGTAGCCTGCTAGGCTCCTCCGTCCATGGAATTTTCCAGACAAGAATACTGGAGTGGGTTGCCATTTCCTTCTCCAGGGGATCTTCCTGACCCAGGTCTTCCGGACCAAACCCTGGTCTCCCGCATTGCAGGCAGGTTCTTTACTGTCTGAGCCACCAGGGAAGTGGGTGGGAGCTTGGGAGAAAAGAGGAGAGCCGACCTGTATAAAACACAGCCTTTATTGCTTTCAATGAAAATGCCTTGGGGATGTTCCTATCAGTACATCCATCTCAAGTCCCTGAAAGGCTGGCACCAGACTGAGCACAGTGCGGAAGGAAGATGGGAGCAAAGCTGCCTGAGGCTGGAGGAATGACTGGGGGCGTGGGGCCTCCTGGAGGGCAGTGGTGACCCGGGGGCTCCTTCCCTTCCCAGGCTCTCCAGGCCTCCACCGCTGGGCCGACACTTCCTTTCCACCCCAGGAATCTGGGTGCCGCTCCAGAAGGAAGATGCCCTTTGGCCGGGTGCATCCAACCTAAGGCAAGCATTTTATGGCCTCTGGGCATCTGCACTTGCTTTCCCCTGCTAAGAAGCTCATCTTACCTCCCTTAAACATTCCTCCCTCGGGGAAGCCTCTCCTGATCACTCTTTCCTAGGTTAGGGGAAGCCCTGCCAAGTGTCACGTGGTAGGCAGCAGTTAACTGGCTTGTTTCAACATCTGTCTCCCAGGAGGGCTGCCACTGGGCCTGTGGTGTTACCTATACCGGCTAGACAGCACAGTGCTCAGCGTTCAAAAGGAAAAAAAAAAAAAATAAATTGCATACTGTAGTGAATTCAGAGTCGGGGCATGCAGCACCCGTAGGACCCCTCCCCCGGCACCATACGCCCCTGCTGCTGTCCCCACGGGCAGCCCCAGGACGGCCCCCAGCCCCGCGGTCAGATGGGGGTCATGGTGGGCGCCGAAGCACAGAGCTTGTTGTCGCGGGAGTCCGGGCTCAGGTCTCCGGCCTCCAGCAGCTTGTGGTGGCAGCGGCAGGTGGGGGCCCGGCTGGCGGGGGGGGCGTGGCCGCGGCCGCCGCGCGGGCTCTTCCTGGGAAGGCTTCGCATGACCCTGTGGAAGATGAGGTAGCAGATCTCACAGAAGGTGAGCACGATGCAGACGGCGGAGGCGCCCACCATGAAGTAGGTGAAGAGCTTCTTCTCGGTGGGCCGGGCGATGTAGCAGTCCACGGTGTTGGGGCAGGGCGCCACGTTGGCGCACTGCACCAGGCGCGGCATGCCGAAGCCGTACCAGAGCGTGTGCAGCACGTAGAGGAAGAGGAACTCGATGAGGAGCTTGAAGACGAGGCTCAGCAGGTAGGTCCACCAGAGGCCGCCGTGCTTCTTGCCCGTGTCGTCGTAGAGCTTGGCGCACTGGTCGCCGTGCTTCTGCCGGTTCCGCCGCTCGCGCTCCTCGCGGTAGGCCACGTGCAGGATGACCAGCAGCGACGGGCACGTGGCGAAGATGAGCTGCAGGGCCCAGAGGCGGATGTTGGAGATGGGGAAGAACGCGTCGTAGCAGACGTTGGTGCAGCCCGGCTGCTTGGTGTTGCAGTCAAAGTCCTTCTGCTCGTCCCCCCACACGCGCTCCGCGGCCACCACGTAGACCAGCACGCGGAAGACGAACACCACCGACAGCCAGATGCGCCCGAAGGCTGTGGAGTACTTGTTGACCCCGCTCAGCAGGGCCTGGAGCGTCTTCCAGTCCATGGTGCCTGGGGCGGGGCGCCGGGGCCGTGCCCACCTGACCGAACAGGAAAAGCCCCATGTGAACCAAGAGGCCCCAGAGAACTTCTCCCTGGAGGAGGGCATGGCAAGCCACCCCAGCGTTCTGGCCTGGAGGATCCCCATGGACAGAGGAGCCTGGCGGGCTACGCAGTCTAAAGGGCCGCAGAGCTGGACACGGCTGAAGCGACTTGGCACACACACAGAGCTTTTACTGAGCGCCAGATGCCAGTCTAAGCTCTTTATGTGGATGGATTCGTTTGCTCATCCCAACGACTCTGAGATATCAGGACTATTCTTACTTAGCTACAGGGTGGAAACAGGCACAGACAGGTAAAGTAACCCGCCCAAAGTAACAGAGCTAGTATGCTGGCAGGAGGGGAATGCACACTTGCTGATAACAATAATTATTACTTATTGAACATTTACGATGAGGCCAGGCCAGAAGCTAAACACTTTATGTATGAAAGTGAAAGTGAAGTTGCAAAGTTCTCTCTTTGCAACCTCATGGACTGTAGCCCACCAGGCTCCTCAGACCGTGGAATTCTCCAGGCAAGAGTACTGGAGTGGGTTGCCATATCCTTCTCCAGGGGATCTTCCTGATCCAGGGATTGAACCCAGGTCTCTGGCATTGCACGCAGACGCTTTACTGTCCGAGCCACCAGGGAACTCATTTAATCCCTTATAACGACCCTGTGAGGTAGGCACTATTATGCTTCTCATTGACAGATGAAGAAACTGATAATCAAATGAGAAAATGATCGCAAAACACTCAGTACACAGTAAGTGCTCAGTAAATGCTGGCTACTCACTGTGCTATGATATCTAGAGTGGTCAAGTCACTCATTTAAAACTAGAACTGAATTCAGAGCTGGGCTCTCTACCAGAAGGTGTTTCTCCCCTTCTCCGATAGATGTCTGCCCCAGACCAGGTTCTCAGAACTGACCTTGTTGATGCCACACTACCATCCTGTGAACCTGGGGTCATGAACCCCATTCTTCGGAGAGGATACTGGGGCTCAGAGAGGGGAAATCAACCTCCCCAAGGTCTCACAGCCAGTGGGTCGTGAAGTTGGGAGACCAATTCATGCTGAGGGGGTGCATGGAGAGGGTGATGGTCTGGTTCCTGGGGACATCAGTTCCAAGGACACCCGCTGCAGGCTGTGCTGGAGCCTGAGGGAGCCCCAGCCACCCCAGCCATGCGGGAGGCCAGGGCTTTGTGGTGGGGAGCCATGCTTTGTTTAGGTTCCCGGATCACACATTTTTCTCCCAGTCCTGGCGTGACTCAGAGGGTGTGGATGGGTGGGTCTGTCTGAGTGCACCTAGTATCTGCCTAGAGGGTGTAGGAGCCTCTCCATGCGTCCATGTGGGCCTGTGAGCTCCTGGAGCTGCTGTGTGACTGCATGTGCACAAGGACTGCAGGACCATCCCTGTATCGCTGCTTCTCAGCCCTCCACTGCCGCCACCCTGCTCCCAGCCACCATCACCCTTGCTGGTATTATTGCCACAGCCTCTTGGCTGGCCTAGAAGGCTTCTTGGGCTGCCCTTGTGGCTCAGCTGGTAAAGAATCTGTCTGCACTGCGGGAGACCTGGGTTCGAGCCTTGGGTTGGGAAGATCCCCCGGAGAAGGGAAAGGCTACCCACTCCAGCGCTGGGGCGTAGAGAATTCCATGGACTGTATAGTCCACAGGGTTGCAAAGAGTGGGACCTAACTGAGGCACGTTCACTCACTTGGCTGGCCTAAGTGTCTGCTCTCATGCCTCCCGCGTTCACTAAGCTGAATCATGTCACTCTCTCATTTAAAACTTTCTGCTAGGGCTTCGTGGCTGGCTCAGCGGTAAAGAAGCCGCCTGCCAACGCAGGGGACGGGGGTTTGCGATCCCTGGTCCAGGAAGATGCCACATGCCGCAGAGCAACAAGGCCCATGTGCCACAACTGTTGAGCTTGTGCTCTGGAGCCTGGGAAACGCAGTTCCTGAGCCCTAGAGCCACAGCTATTGCAGCCTGAGGGTCCCGGAGCCTGTGCCCTGCAGCAAGAGAAGCTACCACAACGGGAAGACTGCACACTGCGAAGAGTAGCCCCTGGCTTGCCACAGTTAAGGAAAAGCCTGCGAGACAGAGGCCCAGCACAGCAAAAACAGCAACAACAACTTTCTTCCAGCTTCTGTTACACTTAGAATAAAACTCTGGATTCTACGTCCTCACCCTACGCCCTACGCTCTAACGAGTGCCTCTGGGGCTTTGTAATTATCCCAGTTGCCTGGAGTGCTCTTCCTCCAGAACCTTGCATGACTGGACCCTTGTCATCACTGAGGCCTCTGCTACAACATCTTCTAATTAGAGGCTTCCCTAGATACCTGCAGGCCCTGCCCTCCCAGTCTTTCTTCTCCTGTCCCCTTTATTTTCCTCCTAGAATTTAATTACCATTAGGAATTAAAGTGAAAAAGTGAAGTCGCTTAGTTGTGTCCGACTCTTTGTGACCCCATGGACTGTAGCCTATCAGGCTCCTCCAACCATGGGATTTTCCAGGCAAGAGTACTGGAGTGGGTTGCCCTTTCCTTCTCCAGGGGATCTTCCCGACCCAGGGAATTAGGAATTAAAGGATTTATTAATCCTCTACCTCTCTGAATTTTCATGAATCTCTGTTCCACAAGGGCAATTATTGTATATGCACTGGCAGTAGCATACAATAAAACAGCATATAAAAGTGTCACTCTGCCCCGCACCATCGCCACCTCCCCCTCACCAGTTCCTTCCAGAACTTTGGGGAGGGGCAGTGGGATGTATATGGAACCTGGAGCCACATCTGGATTCAAGCCTCAGCTCTACCCCTTCTCCTTGGGTGACTTCCCAGGTAATCTCTTTGACTTTCTTGCCTTATCTCCAAAGGGAGAAAATAATTTCTATTTTCTTGAGCTGTTATAAGGATCATAAAAGACCATTCCCTCCGCAGCCTGCCACTCACCTGGTGGGAGTTCAAGAAGACTGCAGTGGAGGTTGGAACCCCGTCTGCCAGCCTGGGGAGGAGAGGGGCCCTGACAGGTGTCTCCACCTGAGCCATCCCAGACCGGCCCACCTGGGGGCTGTCCCTCCCTGGCCCGCACCTTCCACCCTCCAGTCCTGTCTGCCCAGTCCTGCCTGACACGCCCTAGGAACGCGACTCACCGGCAAAGAATTTCCCTCCAAGCCGAGGCTGGGGACTGGTGGAGCCGGTTCCGGTCCCCACTGCCGTCCCCAACAGCAGCTCCCTGCGATCCGCTTTGCCCATGCCCCGGGACCCAGCCGAACCCAGCTTTCATTGCCCACTCCACAGTGCCCACCGGTCGGCCCCACTCCCCGGGGCCGAACCCCTCTCTCCCCACCCGCCACCCCCAGTTCCCGTCCGTTCCATTAAGTTTGCGCGACGTGGGAGGGGGTTGTCCAGGAACCTTCGGCAGCTGGAGCCCCCACCCCGCCCAGAACCGAGGGGGTGAGAAGGCAGCTGGGGAGTGGGGTCGGGGGAGGTCCCTCCATCTCTCCCCATGCTCTCACCTGCCAGGCTCAGCCTGGCCGGAAGGCAGGAGCAAGCCCCAGCCCCGCCCAGGGTCCCCCGGGGGCGCTCAGCGCGCGTGGTCGCAGGGTGGGGAGGCACCCCGAAGCTTACCCGCAGCGGCGCGGCCAGCGGGGGAGCCAGGACCCCGCGTCCTCAAGAGCCGAAGCACCGGTGGGCAGGGAGGGAGCCGCGTCTCTGCAGTCGCGGGGAGGCGCGTGGCTGCAGGCACAGCCGGGGGCGGCTTGGGGGAGGGCGAGTCGGGGGAGGAGCTCGCGAGCCGCCCGCGGCGAGGGTCGGGTTCTCGTCCCGACGCGGTGCCTGGCTCCTCCGGGGACCTTCGTCGGGGCTTGACGCTCGCTCTTCAGAGCCTCGGTTTCTTCTTCGTGGGCGAAACCGGGCCATCGGTGGCCCTGGGCAGGGCTGTGTGGCAAAGGCTCCAATGAGATTCGGGGCGTGAAGCGCTCCACACTAAGTGCCAAGTGGTCCCCGGGCCGACTGCAATCGGGACTCGCCCACGTGTGTTACCACGGCGACTGCGTCCGCGCCCTGCGGGTCACTGTCCCCGCCTGGCCCTTGGCCTCGACCCTGCGTGGGCAGCTGCCCTCCCCGACCACGTGCGTGGCTCAGGCTCCGCGTCCTGGACTGGGGGCAGGGGCACTGGAGAACCTCCCAGTGCTCGCAGGGGAGGGGGCGGGCAGGACGCCTGTGCCCGCAGCAGGAAGAGGCGCTCTGCTGTGGAAAGGAGATGGAGCGGGGTGCACCCTCTGTCCAGGGGTGAGGTGGGGATGGGGGGAGGTTGTTACCTGGAGTTATTGCGAGGGGCAGATCTTGTTTGTGTGTGCGGGGAGAG
>SJYX01007973.1:792476-804304 GCA_006410675.1 Oreotragus oreotragus | reverse complement strand
ATCTGGTGTTTAAGCGGGAGGGGAGGGCGCCTCGCCGGTGCTTTAGGCCCCCTGGGGAGCGGGCGGGGCCTGCGGGTTGGACTGGGCTGAGATGGGCTGGGCTCTGAAGACAAGGCCGCTTTGTCTCTTGACTAACGTGTCCTGACCGGGAACCTATGGGAGTCCCTGGGCCTCAGCCTTGTCGGGGAACCTCCAGGGTTTCCGGCCTCCTGAGGAGTCTGGATCTTAGTCACCAAAGGGCCCAAGGACTGAGATGATGTTGCTAGCAGGAGGGTGACCATGGCTTCTCCCCAAGACTGTACTGGCTTAGGCCTGTGGCCTTGGTATAGTCAACAGCACCCCCTCTTACTCTCAAAAGTACCCCCAAGCTTGGGAAGATTACACCATCGCCCTACTTACTACTCCTAGTAGAAAACGATCACTGCCTTGGGGCTCAGAGACATCTTTGGTCCAAGCACTATTGCGCAGGCTTTGCTTCATCCTCACGCTGCCGGATGAGGAAGGTGCAATCCTTCCCACTGTTATGAAAGAGAAAACTGAGGCACAGAGAGGCTAGGTGATTTGCCCAGGGTCACAGAGACAAGAAGGAGCAGAGCCAGCTCCGGAGGCTGCAGCTGTGTTGAGTTTCTGGGTTGGGCAAAACCACAGGGCTGAGGCCATCAGAGGCCTCAGGCCGAGGCTGAACAGCACCCTGCCACCTCTGGCGCTGCGTTTCAGAGCAAGCCTCGTTCTCCACTTCCTCACCTCCTGGTCCCTCTTCAATCCTTTTGAACAATGTTCCCTCCCAACCGTGTAACTAAAGACAGCCCTGTCAAGGTCAACAGGGATTCCCAGGTGCTAAATCCTGCAGTAGTGTCTCTGTCCTCCTCCTGTATCTTCAGAAGTACCTGACACAGCTGACTGCTCCTTTCCTCTCAAAACACTTTCTTCCCTTAGCTTCCTTGATTCCTAGTTTCCTTGTACCTTCTCATCGTGGTTTCAGCCTCTCCTCTCCTGGGAGAATTCATCCCCTCCCAGGCTTGCAGTACTACCTGCTGGATGCTGAGTTCCACGTTTCTAGTGCCAGTCTTGATGTCTCCCTGGACACCAGACTATGTACCAGGGATGCCCACCTGACCAGTTCTAGTTATTGTTTTTTCCTTCCTGAGATTAACTGCATATTCCACTTGATAGATATTCCTCTTTTTTTTTTTCATTTACCCTATGGAGGTATGCTGGCTACATAGTTTTGCACTTGGCTATTTTCATGTGACAAAATATAGGACATTTCCTCTGTCAGTAGGCATAGAGCTATCAAATCAAAAAATATTTGAATAGTATTTCATTTCCCCCTATAGTGTATGTAAAGCTGTTTCTTAAAAAAAAAAACAAAAAACTGCATAGCATATGTGTTATATTTAATCACTACTGCATTGATGAAAATTAAGGATGTTTTCAATCTTGTATTTCTTTCTGTTGTAAACATCATTGCAATAAGTACAGTTAGACAAGCATCACTGAACACATTTTAAAAATTGTGTCTATAGGATATTCTTGGAAGTGGAATTTTGGAGTTCAAGTATGCTGTTTAAAAAATTTTTTAAGTATTTATTGAATTTGTTACAATATTGCTTCTGTATTATGTTTTGTGTTTTTGGCTGCTGGCAAGGTATGTGGGATCGTAGCTCCCTGACCAGGGGTTGAACCTGTAACCCCTGTGCTGGAAGGCAGAATCTTAACCCCTGGACCATCAGGAAAGCCCCTCATTTAAAATTTTGACAGATGTTGCCAAATCTCCTTCATAGATGTGTCAGTTTATGCTACCATCAGATGTAAGAGATGCTTGTTTCCCCATATTATTATCAAAATAGAGCATTAGCAAACTTTATGATCTTTGCTAGTAGTATCTCATTATATTTTTATTTTGCATTTCTCTTATTATGAGTGAGAATGAGCATCTTTGCATACACTTAAGGGCCACTTGTGTTCCTTTTTCTGTGAACTGTCTTTTGCTTTTGCCCATTTTTCTGTTGGGTGGTTGTGTTTTTAAAATTATTGATTTCCTAGTTGCGCTTTACATATTAAAGAAATATACCTTGTGTCTATAATGCAAATAACAAAGATTTCACCCTCCCCTCTAGGTGTGACACTTGTATTTTGTCTTTGTATATGGGGTTTTTGCCATGCAGAATTAAACTTTTTTTTTTTTTTTAATGTGGTCAAGTCGTGTCAATCTTGTCTTTTATGGCCTCTGAATTTGGTTATAATTAGACATGCCTTCCCCATTCTGAGAACTGAAAAAAGTTCTTCTCCCATGGTTTCTTCCAGCTAGAGTAGTGTTTTAATGCTATATATCAGATCATATTACTCCCCTATTAAAATCTTGGAGAGACGTACCGTTCTGTTTATTCTGACACCCAGTCTCCTGACATCGCCCTCAAAACCCCCGGTGGCCTAGCCCCGCCTCACCTGCTGCCCGGGCACACTGGCCTCCTCTCTGCTCCACAAGCTGCCGTGTTCGGGCCGCCCTTCTGGCCTTTACGTGCCGCTCCTTCTGCGTGGACTGCTCTTCAGTGGGCAGCTTCCTCCTCCTTATTCGGTCTCAGCTTCTCACAGGGGTCTTCCCTGGTCAGCCCGTCTGAAGAGACCTCACCCACTTCCTCAGCGCTCGCTCTTCAGAACCTCCCTTGGGATTATTTCCAGGAGAGCAGGGAGCTCCCTGGTTGTCGTCGTCAGTTCCTTTTGTAAAGTAAAAGGTTGTGTGTGAGGACTGTGGGTTACTTGGTGGGGTGGGGTAGCTGTGTGTCAAGGGGCGGCTTGGAGCACAGCTGTGTAGGTTCGGTGTGTGTGTGTGGCTGTGACTGTGTGGAGGTGACTGGTAGGGTTTTGTGAGGTTGTGTGCATGTGTGGCTGTATGTGTGGTGGGGTTATTCTGGCCCGGTGACCAGGTGACTTGACTGCCCAGGTCCTATCACTCTGACCTTGCCGGATGCCCTTGCTGTTTCTGGAGTGAGCTGGAAGGGTCCCCGTTCCAGAAGGAGGCCCTCCAGGCCGTGCTGCCAAGCTCGGGGGGTGTGTGCAAGGCCATCTAGGGCATCCTCCTGCCTTGGGGTGGGCCTGTGTTGCCCCTGGGCTTGGCAGCTGCCTCTGCCACCGCCGTTCCCCTGCGGGCTTGCACCTGCTCTCCGGGGGTGGCAGGCCGGAAGCCTTCCACTGTGGTCTTCCTGCCCAGGCTGGGCTCAGCTGCTGATGCCCCCTGAGTCTGCAGCTCTGCCGGGGCCCTGAGCGGGGGCTTCTCTCTCCTGCTGGGGTTTTCCTGTGTTTGTGGGCAGCCCTGAAGGCCCTCTCCACCCTTGAGCACAGAGATGGGGCAGACGGAACCCTCTGGAAAGCAGGTTGGCTGTGGGCAGAAAAGGGCTAGTCCCAGAGCTGGGCTCGAATGCTACTTTCCTTTCAGGACTTCCTGAGTGACCTGGGACTTCTCCTGCTCAACTTGATCCTCAAACACAGGTAATCCGGGGCTTCTCTGAGTTGGGGAAGGGTGTCCTGGGACCCCGTCCCTTCTCACCCACCCCAGGGCCTCTCACCATGCCCTCTTTCTTCTCTAGTCATCATCCTTTTGTTCCTTACCCAGTCTTTCCCATGACAATAAGCATCCTGGTATTTCTACATCCTAACAAACAAAACTCCCCTGACCACATATCTTCCACCCTCAGCCTCATTTCTTTCCTTTTTTTTTTATTTTTTAATAGCAAAACTTCTCAGATGGGTTGTCTTAATGCCTCACCACCTTTTATTCTCTCTCTGGAACTCTAATCAGGCTTTTGCTCCACATTATTCCAGCCAATGTTTCCATAGCTCAATCCCTCAGTCAAGTTTCAGCGCGTATCTTTCCTTGTACTCCCAGGAGCGTTTGATGGCCAGAACATCAGTCTCCTGACTTTTCTCCTTCCTTTCTGGTCTTTCTTTCTAGGTCTTCTTTGCTGATCCCACCCTCCCCCACCCCCGATCTCCCTGACTTCTAAATATCGGCTTGCTTACTCCTAGGACTCCTCTGTCCTTTCTCACTCTCTCGGTACTGTCATCCCTCTCAGGGTTCAAAATATCAAAATTAGGCTGACAGCTCCTAAATACTTATCTCCAGCCCAGACCATTTCCCCGAGTTCCAGATCAACCTCTCCCCTTGGACGTCTAGCAGGTACTGCAAACTTATCACCTCCCAAATTCAGCTTCTTCTTAATAGAACTGCCAGGTTTAGAAACAAAGCCAAAGCAAAGCAAAAACAAAAACCCAAACTCAGGACACTCAGTTCAATTTAAATTTCAGACAGTCCGTGAAACATACTTAGAGTAAAAAAAAATTAGTTGTTTATCTGAAACCGAAACTTCATTGGGTGTCCTGTATTCTATCTGGCAACCTATTCCTTGGATTCCTCTCCAGCTCTACTCATGGACTCTTGGAGTAAACAGCACTTTTACTCAGCGACCTGTTCAGGCCTCAGATGGACTCACGGTGACTCATTTTTCTCAAACCGCACATTCAATGTTGGTGAATCTTTTTTTTTTCCCCCTCTTCTTTCCTTTCTTTCTTTTTTTTTGAGTTTGGAGCCAATAAAGGTTTATTGCAAGGGCCGAGCAAGGAGAACAGGTGGCTCACGCTCAAAAAGCCCAAACTCTTGATGTCCATGAATTATTTTGTTGTTACTTTCAGATTATTTTCAGAATCGAGAAATTTCTCACTGATCCATTAGTGTTATTCTGCCAACGTTAAAGCCATGAATTATTTCTTTCCTGCATTATTACAATAGTCTTACAGCTGGTCACCCTGTTTTATCCATTGCCCCATGTATCTACTGCTCACACAGCTAGTAATTTTTGTTCAAAATGATCCACTGTCTTCTTGATCACTCAAGAGTGACAGCCAAAGGCTTTAGGGTGGCTTTCAGGACCCTATGTGAGCTGATCCTCTTCAGGCCTCCCTGGAGCCTTCTGGCCTCATTCCCCACAACTCTTGGCTCTCCCCTGCCCTTCCTCATTGATGTCCTGCTGTCCTGGGTGTGCACTGGACCTTCCCCAGCCTCAGCACCTGCGAACTCACCCCTCCTTCTAGCTGGCACACTCTCCCCACAAACCTCTGCCTGGCTTGCTCCCTCGCCTTCCCTGGCCTCCCCACTCACGTTGCAACCCACGCCCTCAGCCCTGCTCCTTCCTCTCCTGCCGTACTTTTCTCCTTAGCACTATAATCATGTAGCGAATTTTGTATTTTGCTTATTCTTCTTGTTAGTTGTCTCCCCATCACTACAATCTACAGTCATTTTTGTCTTGTGTCCACTGGTGTAGTCCCAGTGCCTGAAACAGGGTCTGGCACTTTGTAGACCAAGGCACAATAAGCCCCAGTCCTGGGCCAGCATGCGACCACTGTTTAATGAGCCCCTTCTAGCTTATGGTCCCAACCTCTGGCCCTCCAGAAGTCTCTGACCATGCACCCTCCTCCAGGAAGCCTTTACTGACCGAGCCTTGTCTGTCTCCCTCTCTTCTTGCCACCAGGCCCAAACCCTTGGTCCTCAAGGGTCAGGTGGGCCCTTTCTTGGGGGCCGGGTGAAGCCAGTTGGGGTGAGACATGTGCAATATGCCTGAAGTCAGCAGTCCCCTGCAGGGTGAGAGCTTTGGGAACCTTGATCCTGGGCCAAGGAGGTGATGGGCATTGGGCACCAGGGACTAGAGCCTAGGATGGGTCTGGGTTGCAGGGCTGTGGTTCCTGAACTCACTGTTCCTGCAAACTGAGGAGGACATGAGCTAGGTGCCTAGATGGGTGGCTGGCCATTAGCTGAGCTGGGAGCAGGAGAGGAGCAGGGCAGGTGGGGAGGGGACAGCGGCAGTGACCTTGCGCCTGGAATTTGCTGAATGGTATTTGTTTGTGATGGTATTCCGATGCATACCTTTTGATAGGGGCTGTTGGAACATTCTGACATGGCCTGTAGAAACCCTTTGTTATGATGGAAGCCCGTAGAAGGCAGTTTTGCCCGCATCCCCTACTCCATCCATAAACCTCACTGAACTTGCAACACTTGGCCTGTTCTGGACCCTCAGGGCTGGGGTGTGCTCAGGACTGGTTGCTTCGACACAGCCAGGCTGTCCTCTACAGCCAAACGCCCTACCGGGTGGTCTGACTTCCCCAGGGAACACACGTGCATGGGCCTCTGGAGGCAGCCGGATGTGTGGGCCTGGGCCTCAGAAAAGAGAACACTGGGAATGCTCCTGGCTTGCTTGTGCAAATGCAAAATGGCGCAGCCTCTGCCAAAAGCAGCGTGGTGTGTCCTCAAATAGTTAAGCATAGCATTACCACTTGACCCAGCAAGTCCCCACCCAGGTGTATACCTGAAAGATCTGGGAACAGAGACTCGGACAAATACCTGGCATGAACGTTCACAATAGCACTGTTCACAATGGCCAAGGGTTTGGAAACAAACTGCGTGTCCATCAGAGGAGGAACAGATGGACAAAACGTGGTCCCCCATACAATAGAATATTGTTGGTGCTTAGTCACCGCGTCATGTCCAGCTCTTTGTGACCCAGTGGACTGTAGCATGCCAGGTTCCTGTGTCCTCCACTATTTCCTGGAGTTTGCTCAGATTCGTGTCTATTGAGTTGGTGATGCTGTCTAACCATCTCATCCTCTGCTGCCCCCTTCTCCTTTTGCTTTCAATCTTTCCCAGCATCGGGGTCTTTTCCAGTGAGCTGGCTCTTCACATCAGGTGGCCAAAGTACTTGAGCTTCAGCTTCAGCAACAGACCTTCCAGTGAATACTCAGGGTTGGTATCCTTTAGGATTGACTGGTTTGATCTGGCAGTCTAAGGGACTCTCAAGAGTTTTCTCCAGCACCACAGTTCGAAAGCATCAATTCTTCAGCATTCGGCCTTTTCTGTAATCCAACTCTCACGTCTGTACATGAGAGCCATAAAATGGAGTCAAGCTCTGAGACATGCTACAATGTGGATGAATCTTGAAAACGCTATGCTAAGTGGAATACACCAGACACAGAGGACAAATATCACATGATTTCATTTAAATGAAGTACAAGATGAATTCATAGAGACAATAAGTTGTCAGCAGTTACCAGGGCTGGGTGGAGGGGAGCGTAGGGGTTATTGTCTGATGGGTGGAGACTTTTTGCAGAGGTGATGGAAAAGTTCTGGAAATACAAGTGATGGTTGTATACTTTCAACACTATCGAATTTTACACTTGAAACTGATTAAAGTGGCGATGTCATGTTATATGTATTTTCTCACAATAAAAAAATGAAGGTGAAAGAAAAAGGGGAAAGAAATATGGGTTTGGGAGTCAGTGCTGTCCAGATGGTGATGAAGGCCATGGAAGAGGGCATGCCACTGAGGGCTGTGGGTGGACAGCCTGGCACAGAGCCCTGAGGACCTTGCCCGTGAAGGGGGCAGGAGAAGGAGATTGAGGGGGAGTTATTGGAGCAGCAGAAAACTGGATGAATGATGGTGTTCTAGAAGCCTGGATGCATTAGTCAGTGCCCTGGATTGCAAATGACAGAAACCCACCTTGAGTTAGTCTGGGCACAAAGGGGAATTCATGGGTTTGCAGAAATGTGGGAAGGGCAGGGATACCTGAGGGCCCCACAAACACCTGGCTAGAGGCAGGTCTGTTTTCTAGGACCTGGCTCCTGCCTGGATCACCCCTGCTCCTCTGGGACTGCTGCCAGCTTCCTCTCTCCATGTGTGGATGGGCTTCTGCAAAAGGCTTTTGCTCATGGTCAGCAGCAGCTCTGAGTGCACACCTCCCCAGGATTTGCTGCTACACACTTACCTTAGGAAGGATTCAAGTAACCCAAGAAGAGCCCTGAGTGGCCCCACCTAGAGCACATATCCACCTTGAGGTAAGCACGCCAAGATGCATGATGGGCAGTTGCTGTTCAGTACAGTTCAGTTCAGTTGCTCAGTCCTGTCTGACTCTTTGTGACCCCATGGACTGCAGCACGCCAGGCCTCCCTGTCCATCACCAACTCCCGGAGCTTACTCAAACTCATATTCATTGAGTCAGTGATGCCATCCAACCATCTCATCCTCTGTCATCTCCTTCTCCTCCTGCCTTCAATCTTTCCCAGCCTCAGGGTCTTTTCCAATGATTCAGTTCTTCCCATCAGGTGGCCAAAGTATTGGAGCTTCAGTTTCAGCATCAGTCCTTCCAATGAATATTCAGGACTGATTTCCTTCAGGATGGACTGGTTGGATCTCTTTGCAGTCCAAGGGACTCTCAAGAGTCTTCTCCAACATCACAGTTCAAAAACATCAATTCTTCTGTGCTCAGCTTTCTTTATAGTCCAACTCACATCCATACATGACTACTGGAAAAACCATAGTCTTGACTAGGTGGACCTTTGTTGGCAGAGTAATATCTCTGCTTTTTAATATGCTGTCTAGTCATAACTTTTCTTCCAGGGAGCAAGCATCTTTTAATTTCATGGCTGTAGTCACCATCTGCAGGGATTTTAGAGCCCCCCAAAATAAAGTTTCTCCCTGTTTCCATTGTATCCCCATCTATTTGCCATGAAGTGATGGGACCAGATGCCACAATAGTTTTCTGAATGTTGAGTTTTAAGCAAAATTTTTCACTCTTCTTTCAGTTTCAACAAGAGGCTCTTTAGTTCTTCTTTGCTTTCTGCCATAAGGGTGGTGTCATCTGCATATCTGAGGTTATTGATATTTCTCCTGGCAATCTTGATTCCAGCTTGTGCTTCATCCAGCCCAACGTTTCTCATGATGTACTCTGCATATAAGTTAAATAAGCAGGGTGACAATATACAGCCTTGACATATTCCTTTCCCTATTTGGAACCAGTCTGTTGTTCCATGTCCAGTTCTAACTGTTGCTTCCTGACCTGCATACAGATTTCTCAGGAGGCAAGTCAGGTGGTCTGGTATCCCTCGTTTCTCATGATGTACTCTGCATATAAGTTAAATAAGCAGGGTGACAATATACAGCCTTGACATATTCCTTTCCCTATTTGGAACCAGTCTGTTGTTCCATGTCCAGTTCTAACTGTTGCTTCCTGACCTGCATACAGATTTCTCAGGAGGCAAGTCAGGTGGTCTGGTATCCCCATCTCTTGAAGAATTTTCCACAGTTTGTTGTGATCCACACAATCAAAGGCTTTGACATAGTCAATAAAGTAGAAGTAGATGTTTTTCTCGAACTCTCTTGCTTTTTTGATGATCCAGTGGATATTGGCAATTTGATCTCGGGTTCCTCTGCCTTTTCTAAATCCAGCTTGAACCTCTGGAAGCTCACAGTTCATGTACTGTTGAAGCCTGGCTTGGAGAATTTTGAGCATTACTCTACTAGCTTGTGAGATGAGTGTAGTTATGTGCTATTTTGGGCATTCTTTGGCATTGCCTTTCTTTGGGATTGGGATGAAAACTGACCTTTTCCAGTCCTGTGGCCACTGCTGAGTCTTCCAGATTTGCTGGCATATTGAGTGCAGAACTTTCACAGCATCATCTTTTATGATTTGAAATAGCTCAACTGGAATTCCATCACCTCCACTAGCTTTGTTCCTAGCAATGCTTCCTAAGGCCCACTTGACTTTGCATTCCAGGATGTCTGGCTCTAGGTGAGTAATCACACCATCATGATTATCTTGGTCCTGAAGATCTTTTTTGTACAGTTCTTCTATGTATTCTTGCCACCTTTTCTTAACATCTTCTGCTTCAGTTAGGTCCCTATAATTTCTGTCCTTTATTGAGCCCATCTTTGCATGAAATGTTCCCTTGGTATCTCTAATTTTCTTGAAATGATCTCTAGTCTTTCCCATTCTATTGTGTGCGTCTATTTCTTTGCTTTGATCACTGAGGAAGGGTTTCTTATCTCTCCTTGCTATTCTTTGGAACTCTGCATTCAAATGCATATATCTTTCCTTTTCTCCTTTGCCTTTCACTTCTCTTCTCAACTATTTGTAAGGCCTCCTCAGACAACCATTTTGTCTTTTTGCATTTCTTTTTCTTGGGGGTGGTCTTGATCCCTGCCTCCTGTCATGAACCTCCATCCATAGTTCTTCAGGCATTCCATCAGATCTAACCCCTTGAATCTATTTGTCACTTTAAGTAAGTAAGTAAGTAAAGTCACTCAGTCATGTCCGACTCTTTGTGACCCCATGGACTGCAGCCCACCAGGCTCCTCAGTCCATGGGATTCTCCAAGCAAGAATACTGGAGTGGGTTGCCATTTCCTTCTCCAAGGGATCTTCCCAACCCAGGGATTGAACCCGGGTCTCCTGCATTGGAGGCAGACGCTTTAACCTCTGAGCCACCAGGGAAGTCCTATTTGTCACTTTAGCGCCCCACATTAGAGGGAGAGGAGAATCCTGAGTGGACAGGATACACTGGGGCAGAGGCTGAAGAGGAAGGGCTGCTTAATCTCTAAAATGACTCATGGTTTAAGGCAAGGCCGGGAGCACCCACTGGGCTTACTCACAAAGGAATCTTTGGTGTGCTTGGCAAGGGAAGGTGTGAGTGGGGTGCTGGGCCAGAGCCTGGCTCGTAGCTGGTGGGAATCAGAGGGAGGTGAGCATGTGGAGACAGTATGTGCAGACCTCTGACTCAGGAGGAGCAGTTGTGCAAGGCAGTAGAGAGATGAGGAGAAAGTGTCAGGAGACAGGGGTTCAAAGAAGGGTTTTGGTTTTGGTTTTTGGATGGGAGAGAGATGAGCATGCTTGGATGCTGAGAGAGCCAGGAAAGAAGCAGAGGCTGAAGAAATAGGAGAGTGAGGAGGTGGGGAGGTAGGGCATCTGAGCACGGGGTGGGGGGAGATTCGAGTGTCGGCAAGAGCAGGCTCACCCCCTTTTCTGTGCTGGGGGGAAGGAGAAGGACCTGTATAGATACGGTAGGTCTGTAGGTCTGGTGACCGTGTATAGGAAAGCATTCTTCTCAGACAGCTTCTGCTTTCTCTGAGAGGTCGGATGAAAACAAGCTGGAACTGGCTAGAAGGCGCAAGCAGAGTGGAGAAGGTTGAGAAGGCTAACCCATGAAGAGCAGCAGACAGAGTGAAGCAGGGAGGATAAGGAGAGTCACGTGGACTGAAGAACATGAACTTGCAGCTGCCTGGCTCTGGTGGCCTGATTCTCATCAGCAGAGCCCAGCGCAGGGAATGGAGGTGGGACGGCGTGGTTGGATGGATCTGGGCTGCGGGCTGGCCAAGCAGGAGGGGCAGAGGGACAATAAGGGTACTGGTGGGAGGGCAGTCCGTTCCAGTTTCATCTCAGCGAGTATTTCTTACCATCTGACTATGCACCAGGCATGGTACGGGGCCTAAGGACACATCAGCAAACCAGGTAGATTGTGTTCCTGCCCTCGGAGAGGCTGGCCTCTAGCGGGAGTTCAGTTCAGTTTGGTTCAGTGGCTTAGTTGTGTCCGACTCTTTGCAGTCCCATGGACTGCGGCACGTCAGGCCTCCCTGTCCATCACCAGCTCCCGGAGTTTACCCAAACTCATGTCCACGCAGTCAGCAATGCCATCCAACCATCTCATCCTCTGTTGTCCGCTTCTCCTCCTGCCTTCAATCTTTCCCAGCATCAGGGTCTTTTCAAATGAGTCAGTTCTTTGCATCAGGTGGCCAAAGTATTGGAGTTTCAGCTTCAGCATCAGTCCTTCCAATGAACACTCAGGACTGATCTCCTTTAGGATGGACTGGTTGGATCTCTTTGCAGTCCAAGGGACTCTCAAGAGTCTTCTCCTACACCACAGTTCAAAAGCATCCATTCTTTGGCACTCAGCTTTCTTTATAGTCCAACTCTCACATCCATACATGACTATTGGAAAAACCATAGCCTTGA
>SJYX01007973.1:749147-789703 GCA_006410675.1 Oreotragus oreotragus | reverse complement strand
GAGTGGGGTGCCATTGCTTTCTCCAAAATATACACTACTATCTAATGAGAAACTACTACATATCACAGGAAACTCTACTCACTGCTGTGGTGACCTAAATGGGAAGGAAATCCAGAAAGAGGGGATGTATTCACATGTATACATGTAACTGATCTACTTTGCTCTGCAGCAGAAACTGACACAGCATTGTAAAGCAGCCATATTCCAATAAAAATTAATTAAAGGAAAAGAATATGGAACCAATCTTCCACGGATATCAAGGGATGGCTGTATAAACTGTACCCTAAGGATGTCTTGAATTCATTTAATTAGGGTATCCTTATTATTTCTTTGTCCTAAATGTTCCTAGACTGCTTTTAAAATATGTTCTCAAAAAGAGTTATACTTAAAAACAACAACAAAACACTTTCAGTTCAATTCAGTCGCTCAATTGTTTTTGACTCCACGTCCATGGAGTTGGTGATGCCTTCCGACCGTCTCATCCTCTGTTGTCCCCTTCTCCTGCCTTCAATCTTTCCCACTGTCAGGGTCTTTTCCAATGAGTCAATTCTTCACATCAGGGGGCCAGATTATATTGTAGGCTGGATTAATTAAAGCAATGACAACAAAACACACAAGCAAGGAGACACTTTGCTGAACTCCCTGGGCTAGGTGTGGTGGAGGATTCAGAGTCAGATAAATGAGACATGGTCCCTTTTGTCAAGCAGCTCACAGACCATTTACTCATTTAACAAACATTTACTGAAAGCAGCTGGGGAGCCGGACGACTCAGCGTCCTATGTGTAAAGGGCTCACAGACTGATGGGGAGAACAGACCCCTCCAATTTGGGGAGAACAGACCCCTCCAATTTGGGGAGAGTGGCTGAGGTGCAGTGAGGCTGGCACACGGAGGAGGTTAAGGCTGTCTCTGGGGTTTGAGGAAGCGTCCCAGAGGAGGGAGGAAGGGCATTCCAGGCAGAGGGAACAGCATGTCTGAAGGCTGGAGGCACGACCGAGTGTGATGTGTCTGGTTGAGGATCCTCAAGCCCTTTGGTGTGTTATTGGTAGTACCAGGAGAAAGGGGGCTTCCCTGGTGGTTCAGACCTGTCTCTTATACACATCTCCAGCGCCTAACCAGGTCCGGCCTTTCAGGCCATAGCAAAGATTTTATCATCATTTTTACAATCATGATGGGAAGTCACTGGGAGGGTTTCAAGGAAGGGAGTGACTTGGTTTGATTTACATTTTAGAAAGATCTCTCAGGCTGCCGTATGGAGGAGAAAGTGCGGAGGAGCCTGAGCTGGGGCAGGGAGCCACTTCAGGTATCCAGTGTTCAATGAGGTGGCTCTCAGAGGTGGCAGGAAGGGAATGGACTTTGAACACATTTTGGAATTATATCCAGCTTGACTCGCTAATAGTGGGGACGTGATTATGAGGAAAGAGACATCTAGGTCTTTGAATTGAGCAGCTGGGTGGATGGGAATGTCATCTTCCAAGATGGGGAAGACCAGGACAGAACATAAATCTATCCTCTTTTGGGGGATTAGGAGTTCTGTTTTGGATGATCAACAGGAAGTTGGAAACTGAATCTAGCACTCAAGGGAGTGGTTAGGTGTGAACTTATAAATGTGAGAGTCATCAGTTAGAGATGATTTTATGGATGTTTCTGGACAAGATCACAGAGTAGATAGAGGAGAAAAGAGGGTGGAGAACTGGGCCCTGGGGCATTTTGCGTTTAGAGATCAGCAAGAACAATTAGTGAAATCAAGAAAGGCCCATCAGCGAGCTGGGAAGAAGTGAGGAGAGGGTGCTGCCTGGGAGCCAAGGGGAGATGGTGTTTAAGGAGGAAGCTCTCAATGGCCAAGTGTTGCTGAGGGAGTAAGATGAGGATGACCAGTGGATTTGACAACAGTGTTGGCCTCTTGGGATCTTGATAAGGGCAGTCCTGATAGCAGTAGCTAAAGAGATGAGGAAGTGGAGATGTCAAGTGTAGACAGCTTTTAGAGGATTTTGGTTTTTTGTAAGTGGGGTAGTAGCTGGAGAAGGATATTTTAAAAAAAAAAAGAGAGAGAGGGAAATGTTATGATATATTTACAGAGAAGGAATAGTGAGGCAATAGCTGTGGAGCACAGTCGGGGGTAGGAGTGGGTGATAGGTGATGGGGGACAGTGCCCCATCACCTGCAGCAGGGGCTACTAGGAGCACGATGCTTCATCCATGTTAAGGGGAGAAGGCGGACTTGGTGTACGGGGATAAGCCAGTGCTTGCCTACTGCTTCTATTGCCCATTGGCATAGGATGCCTGGCTGTCTGCTGAAATGGGAGATTAAGAGAATGGGGGCTCGAGGTTTGGGGAAAGAGAGGTATGATAAGGTCATCTTGGAGAATAGGGTTAAAGTTTAGGAAAATGTAGAATTTCTTAGACGTGTGGAGTGCCCACTTGAGCTTTGTGGCCAGAAGTTGCACCTGAAACCAGCCAGTCCAGTGATATTATTCTCCAGATATTCTGGAACAGGGGCCACCTGGAGAATTTAACTGGAGTTAGGAGGGAAGGTGGGGATGTGAAGGGGGTGATGGACGTTGAGATAGTGGGGTTATTGGCCAGTAGATGGGGCAGAAAGATTGCTGGAGAGGGACAAGAGAGAGGAGATGGTGCAGTTCTCATTACAAATGGGGTCTAGGCTATGAGCACGCATGTGGTGAGGTTGGACAGGTGGAGAAAAAAAGATTGTTGGAAACGAGGAAGTCCAGAAAGTGAGAGGTCAAGGTTTTGGGTGTGAACAATAATAAGTGTCTTAGCAGTGAGCCGGGGTGTAATATGGTCGATGAATGAGAGGGGGTGTCCAGGCGTCTTATTTGCATTTTGACACATCTGAAGCAGAGGTTATCAGCATCCCCTGCACAACTACTCCTCCGCACGGTAAATGGCACCACCACCCAGAACCAGACACTTGGGTGTCACTTTGATTCTGATCCCCACACCCAACCAAGTCACCACATCGCTTCAATTCTGTCTCATAAGCATTTCTTTGATCCAGCTGTTTCTTTCCATCACTCCTGTGCACACCCTGGTTGAGGCCATTGCTCTCACTTGGACTATTGCATCAGGCTTCAAACAGAGAGCCCTGCCCTGGCCCCTCCGCACTGTGACCAGACCCTGTAAATTAGATCACATGGCTTCCGTGCAAAGTCTCCCTGATAACTTTTCATTGTTTTTAGGATAAAGTCTGAAGTCATTAACAAAGACTGCTAGAGAAAGCGCCGCACGTCCAGCTTCTGTCTACTTCAGCCTGACGCCTACTATGAGCCTGCTCGCCTGACTCCAGCCCACCTGGGTTCCTTCTGATCCTCGACATCAGGTTTGATCTCTGTGCTAGGCTTTTCATATACTCTTCCCTCTGCCTGGAATCCCTTCCTCTCTGTTTGGCAAAATCTTCCTATTTCTCTAGGTGTCAGTTTAAGAGGTCCCAGGGGAGCTTTTCCTGGGTGCCTGAGTGTTGATTCCCCTCCCTCTTCCCCAGCCACCACTGGCCCCACCCCATACCCCCAGCTTCCCCAGTAAGTCACGAGTTCATTAGCCATCCTCTTCATAGCATGTAAGCTCCATGAGGTCAGGGACTGTTGCCTGATTCTTCCCAGACAAATCCTGTGCACCTGACTGAAGTGAACAGTAAATAGTTACCAACCTGAACTGGAAGATTCTAGAGGTGGAGCAGTTCTGGGGGAAGACAGGTCCGGGTTGCGGTCCTGTGAGCAGCTGGCTAAATGCAGTGGAGGAGGAGGTCCTGGGCCACGAGGCTGGCATGGAATGAAGAGGGTAGAGTGACACATGAGTGGTCCCTGTGGCCATGGGCTGTGAGAGAATACTAGAAGGCCACAGTCACGTGCTCCAGTCTTTAGTGAATGAGAAGTAGGTGCAGCTGTGGGGGTGGGCAGAGGGTGGAGAAGAAAGATGGCAGGACCAAATCGAGGGAAGAGTTTTCAGGAAGATGGCACTGGAAGGACAGAGAATGATGGCTTCTGGCTGGTCAGGTGGCGTTTCGTCTCCACTGGGCTCAGTGGCTTGGGACGTCAAGACCTCTGGGAAGAGCGCCCATGAGAAGGCCTGGTGTGGGGTTAGTCAAGGTTCTACGATGCTCTTGCCCTGTGTTGGACCTGGAAGCCCCTGGAGTGAGGAGCCTGGAGTCTCGGAGGGAGTTGTCCATGGCGGGTCTGCAGGTCAACATGCGGGCGCTGCCTTGGGCTGAGCAGTGTGGGGCCATCTGGTTCTGAACTGATTGAGACTGCCGCCCTGTTCTCTGGGGTTGGGTGGTCATGGCCCTGGTCTGGCTTGGTGGTGGGGGCCATCTGTTTCCTGGGGTCAGGTGGCCAGTGGGTGTTCGGGTGCCCGCCCACACTCCCATTCCTGGGAGAAGCCCACTTGTGGCTTATAGCTGCCCCCAGGGAACTAACCTTGACTGAGCGGGACCCAACAGCCCTTCACCAGCCCTCCTGCTTGGCGAAGCCTGAAACCAATGGCCGACAGCTATGGGCGTTCCGAAATCTGATGCTCTTTACTCTGGGGGGACAATTCTGTGATGGGATTTATGATCCAAAGGCCCCCTCATGCCATTGGGCTCAGGCCAAGGCTGAGTCTCCCAGAACACATATGCTGCACAGCTCCGCCCTCTCCCTATCCTGCTTCCTTTGTTCTTCTTACCCACACACAAACTCCTGCCACTGGCCCTGCTGCCAGGGACCCTGACCTAAGACGGGGGTAACTCTCTGATCTTATCCCATAATCAAGGGTGGGTGTGGAGGCTCTCCAAGGGTCATGGGGGACCTAGCCCCCAACAGGTTCAGCTCATCCCTTTGGACTTGGAAGTTCCCCTCTACTCTCCAGGCCAAAGTTCCCTCACCTATAAAAACCTTTAGGCTGGGGGAAGGGATAGAGGTGGGCTGAACTGGGAGACTGGCAAATATACACTGCTGCTGCTGCTAAGTCACTTCAGTCATGTCCAACTCTGTGTGACCCCATAGACGGCAGCCCACCAGGCTCCCCCGTCCCTGGAATCCTCCAGGCAAGAACACTGGAGTGGGCTGCTATTTCCTTCTCCAATGCATGAAAGTGAAAAGTGAAAGTGAAGTTGCTCAGTTGTGTCTGATTCTTAGCGACCTCATGGACTGCAGCCCACCAGGCTCCTCCATCCATGGGATTTTCCAGGCAAGAGTACTGGAGTGGGGTGCCATTGCTTTCTCCAAAATATACACTACTATCTAATGAGAAACTACTACATATCACAGGAAACTCTACTCACTGCTGTGGTGACCTAAATGGGAAGGAAATCCAGAAAGAGGGGATGTATTCACATGTATACATGTAACTGATCTACTTTGCTCTGCAGCAGAAACTGACACAGCATTGTAAAGCAGCCATATTCCAATAAAAATTAATTAAAGGAAAAGAATATGGAACCAATCTTCCACGGATATCAAGGGATGGCTGTATAAACTGTACCCTAAGGATGTCTTGAATTCATTTAATTAGGGTATCCTTATTATTTCTTTGTCCTAAATGTTCCTAGACTGCTTTTAAAATATGTTCTCAAAAAGAGTTATACTTAAAAACAACAACAAAACACTTTCAGTTCAATTCAGTCGCTCAATTGTTTTTGACTCCACGTCCATGGAGTTGGTGATGCCTTCCGACCGTCTCATCCTCTGTTGTCCCCTTCTCCTGCCTTCAATCTTTCCCACTGTCAGGGTCTTTTCCAATGAGTCAATTCTTCACATCAGGGGGCCAGATTATATTGTAGGCTGGATTAATTAAAGCAATGACAACAAAACACACAAGCAAGGAGACACTTTGCTGAACTCCCTGGGCTAGGTGTGGTGGAGGATTCAGAGTCAGATAAATGAGACATGGTCCCTTTTGTCAAGCAGCTCACAGACCATTTACTCATTTAACAAACATTTACTGAAAGCAGCTGGGGAGCCGGACGACTCAGCGTCCTATGTGTAAAGGGCTCACAGACTGATGGGGAGAACAGACCCCTCCAATTTGGGGAGAACAGACCCCTCCAATTTGGGGAGAGTGGCTGAGGTGCAGTGAGGCTGGCACACGGAGGAGGTTAAGGCTGTCTCTGGGGTTTGAGGAAGCGTCCCAGAGGAGGGAGGAAGGGCATTCCAGGCAGAGGGAACAGCATGTCTGAAGGCTGGAGGCACGACCGAGTGTGATGTGTCTGGTTGAGGATCCTCAAGCCCTTTGGTGTGTTATTGGTAGTACCAGGAGAAAGGGGGCTTCCCTGGTGGTTCAGACGGTGAACAATCTGCCTGCTATGCTGGAGACCTGGGTTTGATCTCTGTGTCAGGAAGATCCCCTGGAGAAGGGAATCGCTACTCATGCCAATATTCTTGCCTGGAGAATTCCATGGACAGAGGAGCCTGGCGGGCTACAGTTCATGGGATCACAAAGAGTTGGACACAGCTGAATGACTACCACTTTCACTTTTCAGGAGAGAGGAGGGGGTGTTGCGAGGCTGGGGAAGTCAACAGGGCCTGGTGGAGGGCAATGGGGATGGTGGTCGTAGTGGAGGGACTTTCAAAGCCGGAGGAGTGATGTTGTTAGATTTGTACACAACCACTCTGTCCTTGTAGAGGAGGGCAGGGGGAGAGGCCCAGTGGGAGGGGTAGGCTATGGAGTGGGAGAGGAGAGGCAGACTCGGGAAACTTTCACGGGCTGAAATCGGTGGGATTTGGTGCCACACTGAGATGTGGGCCATGAGGGGCTGGGAGGTGGGGAGGGGTGGAGGATGCCAGACCTGTTCCTGGGTCGGACAACTGGGTGGGTGGCAGTGTTGTTCATGGTGGGGTGTTGGGGGGTGAGTGGGCGGTGATGCTTGAGGAGAGCATCTTTTTTGGGGAAAGATGACATGGTCAGCTTAGGTGTTGCTGAATGGGAGGCGCCTGGGGGTCTCCCAGAGGGTTGTCCCATGAGTCAGACTGTTGTGGGTGCTGGGCCTCAAGCTAGTCCAGCTCGTTTCAGGAGCTGTTGAGGTCTGAGTGGTATGTGTAGGGTGGAAGGATTGTGTATTCAGTAAGGAGAAATCCCTCAGCCTTAAGGATCCATGAAGAACCTGTCAGCTTGGAGGCACTCCATGGGTCCTGGCCCATGGGGATGGGCCTCTTAAACATGCAGGCAGACGCCCCATCCAGGACTCCCTCTCAGCGCTGTCCCACCCACACCAGGCCTTCCCCCTCATCCTTTGAAGGACTCACCCCTGGGTACCTGTGCTGGGCAGGGTTAGGGAGGCCTGGATGGGGGAGCCATGGGCACTTAGCTGAGGGGCACCAACTCATACTGGCACAGGGTCTCCTAGGATCTCTCCTCCTGCTTTGACCAGCTGGTTGCAGAGTCCAGAGACCACTGGATCAACCTCTGGGCTTCCCACCACCTCGTGGGGGCATGCTCTGTGGGGTGTGTGTTGAGAGTGTGTGTGTGTGTGTGTGTGTGTGTGTGATGGGTAAACCTGGATTTGAGGTTCTAGGACTCAGATGCCCACTGAGTGGTCTTGGCCGCCTCTCCAAGGTCCATTGTGACCCCCCTCCCCTGCTTTCCTTCCCATCCCTCCCTGTCCCCGATCTGCAAAGTACTGAGAAAATCATATTTATTAAGGACTTGACATACCCTATCGCCATATACAAAAGTCCCCATTAGCTATCAGCCTGCCTCCCTGGGGCTCAGGACCCAGAAACCAAACTGCTTCTTAGCATTGGTTCCTGGGTGGATGTCTGGAGCTCCACACCTGCCTTCCCCACCTGCCCTGTGGTGGCCTTCTGGAGCAGGCAGAGACTCTGGTGGTCTCAGCTGCCGACCTCACCAGTTATGGAAACCCACCTGCATCAACTGTGGTCATTTCAGCCTTCATTAGGACAGAGTTCCCATCTTGGGGGTGCTCCCCCGGGGAGAGGGCATATGGTGGACACGCCTCCCGCAGGTGAGCCCGGCGCCGAGACCCCCGGGGTCTGGGGCCAAGGATCTCCAGGCACCTCTTGCCCACCAGGTAGGAGACCTCACCGAGGTTGAGGAGGATGCAGAGGACGGCCGTGGCCACCATGAAGTAGGTGAAGATCTTCTTCTCAGTGGGCCGGGAGATGTAGCAGTCCACGGTGTTGGGGCAGGGCGACTCGGAGCAGGCCACCACCCGAGGCATGTCGTAGTCCTTGTAGAGGCGATGGAAGACGTAGAGGAAGCCCACGTCGACAGCCGCCTTGAAGAGGAGGCTCAGCAGGTAGGTCCACCAGAGCCCACCCCGCTTCTTGTCTGGGTTGTCGTACAGGGAAGGGGCGTGGGGCCCGTGCTTCCGGCGGTGCTTCCGCTCCCGCTCCTGGCGGTAGGCCACGTGCATGACCACGAAGAGCGAGGGGCACGTGACCAGGATGAGCTGCAGGGCCCAGAGGCGCACGTGGGACACGGGGAAGAACTGGTCGTAGCAGACGTTGGGGCAGCCCGGCTGCTTGGTGTTGCAGACGAAGTCCTTTTGCTCGTCGTCCCACACCTCCTCGGCCGCCACCACGTAGACCAGCACGCGGAATATGAACACCACCGACAGCCAGATGCGGCCCAGCGCCGTGGAGTACTTGTTGACCCCGCTCAGCACATCGCGCAGGAATGCCCAATTCATGCTGACCCTGGCCTCGCTTCCCTGAGTGTATGATCTTGGCCCCTGGCTTCACAGGGCGGGAAGAACCTGGAAATGAGCACCTTCATTAAGGGTGTGATGGGCACATGATTTCACAACCATCGTGTTATCATGTCCACACCAGCCATGCCTTGGTGGGGTAAGGATTGCCATCGTCCTAGATTCAGAGGGAGGGAGCTGAAGCCCAGAGAGGCACCCGCCCAAGGCGCATGGCTGGAAGTGGCAGAGCTGGTCTTGAGCTTCCATCTTCCAGTTCCAAAATCAGGACATATTTTATTCTATAAAGTAACAGGTACACGTGAAGGGTAATCATCCTGTAATGATGTGCCTACCAAGCTCGCTGACTCGTACCTTCAGCTCTACATGTCACACAACTTCCAAAGAAACACTAAAAAATGTGGATCGGATGATCCACTGTTCGGTCAGCTGCCGGGCTGGACTGGGCAGGAGGGGAGGGATGTGTATCTGTTTTATTTATTTACTTTTTTGCCACACCATATAGCATGCAGAACTTCTCCAGTCAGGGACTGAACCCACGCCCCCTGCAGTGGAAGCCTGGAGTCCTAACCTCTGGACCACCAGGGAAGTCCGAGGGACATGCATCTTTATTCTTCAACTTTCTCCAACTGAGCACTGGCCTGGGCCAGGCCCTGTGCAGACCTCAGACAATATCTACCCTCATCTTCTTTCTGGCTCCAGGACATCCCCCACCTGACATTCCCTTCCAAAGCAAACAGGCTCTTTGGAATCACGGTGGCTTGGTATCATCCTGCCACCTCCCATTTCGGCGCTGGCCCTGAGGGCTGACTGTCCTCAGCCCAGTGGGTTCTCTGGAATTCTAACCATTCCAGCCTTTGGGAGGGACTGGGGAAGGGACAGGGGCAAGATTCTGGCATGGTCCTCCCCCCCAACCATCTACCTTTGCTTTCAGAGACACCTTCCTTCTCCGCAGGCTTGCTGGCTGTTTGCTGCCCATGTGGGCCATTGGTCATTCAGGCCATGTCCTGCGTGCTCCATCCTCCACACCCCTTAGCTGGAGTGCCATCTTGTCCTACTCTGCCTCTGGCTCCTCCCCTGCCCTGACTCAGGAATCAGCCATCTTCAGACCTGGTGCCTTTGGGACATTTTCTGAGCACCCTCCTCTATCTGTCCTGTCAGAGTGCCTCATGGGTACTTAAACGGTCTGTTTACCTGTGTTCCATGCCAGACTGTCAGCTTCTGGAGGGCAGCCTCTGTATCTCACTCATCTCTGATTCCCCAGGACTCAGTACCGAGCCTGGACCAGTGAACACACAGTAGGCATTTGTGTGTTCTATGTGTACTCAACCCAATTGAAACCCCACTACTTCCTCATCCCGCCTCCTACTTTATCTCATCTCTAGTCTCCTGTCTTCCCTCTGGCCTGGCAGGACAGTCCTTCCCCTTCCTTCGGGCTTCCCTGGAGTTTCTCCAGAGATCCTGTTTGCCCCTACATCTCCCAAAGCCCACAGCCCTCAGCCCTCGGTCCCCCGGGATCCTCAGCCCACCTGGTCTCTGCCTCCCAGCTCAGTCTCCTGCCCGATTTGGTCCTCACCTTGCTTGGTTCTAGCAGCCACTCTCCTGTCCCTGGGCTGGCGTGTCTGCCCATCTGCCTGGGGATCTCCCGGAGGCAGCTTTTGTTCCTCACTCCCTTGCTGGGTGGGGCTTTCTGAACTAGTGAGCCAAACGGGAGTGACCGGGTGGGCAGGCAGGCAGGCAGGCAGGTGGGTGGACTTCCTGGGCACATGTTCAGGGCAAACACCTGTGGCTCTTTTCCACTGGCCCACGCCTTCTCTGCAGCTCAGTGGGCATGGCTGGGTCTGGCTCGCCATGCTGACAGGTATATGGGTGAAACTGCCTGAGCAGACGCTGGAGCCTGGTATGTTCATGCTCGGGCCCAGGTTAGCACCAAACGGCATTTTCCCTGCCCTTGCCTCCCACACCGTTGCCTAAATGTCACCGTCCTCTTGTCCCTAGGCCTCTCTCTCCTACCCATTTCTCTGGAAGCCTGGTGGTGAGATCCTCAGCAGCTCACATCTATGGAAAGGGGCAACCTTGATGCAGCCCAGGATTGCACTGCCCCTCCTCCTGCTCCTTGCTTCTGGCAGGACGTATCTGAGTGGTGGTGAGACATGGAGGTGGGAGGGCCTACCCACCCTACCCATCCACCCACCCTCCGTTCCTCTCGATGAGGCACCGCTGTCCAGGTGGAGACAAGGAATGCAGATTGCAGCATGAAATTCTCCAGCTGACACGGGGCCAGGCACGGCCTCCCAGTCCACCCTCCACGGGCCTGGGCTTCTGGGGAAGTAAGAGCCTGACCTGGTGGGGGCTGCAGAGGGGCCTTGGGCCTGGGATGGGGAAGGTTAATGTGCAGCCAGGGAGGGGCTCCTGTGTCTCATTTCCCACAAGCATTTATAGAACACTTCCTAATACCAGTGATTAACGTTTATGTGGCCTTTTATAGCCGGCTAACCTCGTCTGAAGCTGTGAGCTCATCCCACCTCGCAGCCATCCCACCGGCTCGATATTATTAACCCACTTTGGAGAGGAGCTGCAGTTGCTCTCCCAGAGTCCCAGTGGAACTTGGGTTCAAAGTCAAGTGTTATGACTAGAAGTCCATGAACTTTCCCGAGACACACAACTGCTTACTCACTAAGCTTCATTCTCTTTGCAGACAACCCGTGGGCCTAAAACTGCAACTGGGGATAAAGGCTAGACTTGACCCAGAGCAAGGAGCATGCCCCCCAGGAGTGCTGGGGGGTCCTCTTGCTGCTGCTGGTAAGTCACGTCAGTCCTTGCCTGCCTAGATCAAGTGCAGCCCTGTGCAGGGGCGAAAGGTTGATGAAAGGAGTCAATAAAGCTCACCAAGGTTGAGGGAGCAAAGGTCACCTCGAGTCAGTGAATGAACTGAATTTTATTAAGCCCTGACCACGGACTGCACATTTTGGAGGCATGTGCACGAATATTCTCTTATTAAACCCCTTCTCACAGCGCCAGCCTTGTTCAGCAGGGCTCACCATCTCCACTGTACACAAAAGGAAACCGAGGTTTGGCTCCGGGTGGTAACCCGCGCAAGGGCACACAGCTGGGGCAGGTGGCAGGAACTTGGGGAGAAAGGATTTGACCCCAGGCCACTTGACTCTCCCTCTTGGCTGCCCCTGCTCTCAGCTCAGCACTCCCACCCCCAAGGCTGCCCCTGGGCTCCCGGGTCCTTCCAACCCAGGCCTGATCAGGGAGCCCCTCACAGCATGGTTTTCTTCACATGGTCTTGAGGGTGGTCTGGTAAGAGTGGAGGGGGAACATCTGAGCCCAGAAAGATGAGGTCGCCTGAGAGGAGATCACCCTGTTTGGAAGAAGAGGTGGCCCAGTCCAGGCGGTGGTCCAGGCTCTCAGCCCAGGTTTTCCTGGCCGCCAGGCACTCCCGGCATCTCTTGCTCACCAGGTAGGCCAGCTCCACCAGGTTGAGGACGATGCAGATGAGGGCCGTGATCACCATGAAGAGAGTGAAGATGTTCTTTTCCTCGGGCTTGGAGATGAAGCAGTCCACCACGTTGGGACACGGGGCCGCGTGGCACTTGACCACGCGGGGGAGGGTGTATCTGGGGTAGATGGAGTGGAACACGTAGAGGAATGTGGCATCCACGCCGGCCTTGAACACCAGGCTGCAGATGTATGTCCACCAGAGCCCTCCCCGCTTCTTGCCGGGGTCCAGGTAGAGGCGCCCGCCGTCCTTCCCAACGGCCTCTTGGTGCTTCTTCTCCCGGGCCTGGCGGTAGGCCACGTGCATGACCACGAGCAGCGAGGGGCACGTGACCAGGATGAGCTGCAGGGCCCAGAGGCGCACATGGGACACGGGGAAGAACTCGTCGAAGCAGACGTTGGAGCAGCCCGGCTGGCGAGTGTCGCAGTCGAAGTCGCTGTGGTCGTCGCTCCACACTCGCTCGGCCGTCACCAGGTACACCAGCACGCGGAAGATGAAGACCAGGGACAGCCAGATGCGCCCGAAGGCTGTGGCGTACTTATTGGCCCCGCTCAGGAGCCCCTCGAAGATCCCCCAGTTCATGGTGGCCCCCGGCGTCGGCGGCTACTGTGGAGAGGGGATGATGGTCATTTCCCACGTTTAGAGAGCACGCCCTCTCCCTGCTTTATAGAACCGGGTCATCAGCTTTGATCCTCATGGCCCTGGCAGAGCTGGGCTCTATCCTCGTCCCCTTTACAGACAGGGGAACTGAGGTTCAGAGGAGTTATGCAGGGTCACACCTGATCGGGTGCAGAGGTGGCCTGGAGCACAGGTAATTCAGCCCAGAACCAACTCTCCCCCATAAAAGGGAGCGAAGCCACCTGCTCCTCCCAGGGCTTAAGGGGGTGGCTAATGCCGCCTTCCCTGTCTGTCCTAACCCTGACCCTTCCCCCTCCTCGTGGTCCAGATTTTGGAATGACTTTTTTCCCTTTCTGAGCATGGCTCTCTCCCCACTTAGGCAGACTCTTCCCAAGGGGAACCTGTTCTGTGCCTTTTACTCGGCTTGGGAGATGGGGCTAAAGAGAAGGTTGGAACCTTGTCCCCAAACTCCCGTCTGGTCTAACATGAGAAATATCCAGACAGTTGTCCTGCTCATGTGTGACTCATCTGAAGCAAGGCCAATGGCAAACCAGCTGAAACTAAAAGAAGGGAACGTTGATTCTCTTTGTATGTTAGGCTTCAAAGAGGAGCCTCGTGTTCTTGTGCTTCCCAAACTGGCATTCCATGGAACCCTGGTCAATGGCCTGGCAACAGAAGCAAAGGGAAGGATTCCATGTTTAAGAAAGGTAGGCAAGCACTGTGTTCAGTGCAGAGTTAAACAGGTCCCTTTGCTTGACCCTGTGATTACTTTCACATTATGAATAAGGGGTCAGAATAGGCAGCGCTGCACCAACTCTTCTGATCACAGAACCCTTTCTTTTTGTCATCTGGTTGGGCAGCCTTGTCAAGACACCAAAATGAGAAATGCCACTCTGGCCAGTTCCACTGGTGAGTTTGTGAGCACACAGGAATCTGATTTACCTCCAATTAGGCAGCGTGACTATGGTTCAGAGTGAGGAGTGCCTGTGTGTGCCCTTGGAAACTCTGTCTGGTTCCTGAGGGGTCCACTGATGCATGCAGCATGGTCTTACCACCCTGAGCTCCCCAGAACCTCAGGGAGCCTGTCTGCACAGCCTCCTGCTTTAAGGGGTTCCTGCTGCCATTTCCAAGTCTGCTCCAGATTGGAGGTCACCATGCTGTTCTCCCCTCCATGCCCCCCTCCCCCATATTATCTGAGCCCTTGGCATGAATCAATACAGCAACTGTACAAAAGGGTACAGGTTTTATTCCCTCTTTACAGATGCGGAAGATGGTTAGCACAAAGAGGTTAGTTTATTTGCCCGCAGTGACACAGATGGTAAGCAGCAGAGCTGGGATTTGAACCCAGG
Organism: Oreotragus oreotragus; assembly: GCA_006410675.1. Lineage (NCBI taxonomy): Eukaryota > Metazoa > Chordata > Mammalia > Artiodactyla > Bovidae > Oreotragus > Oreotragus oreotragus. Next base: position 775,575 of record SJYX01007973.1, on the reverse strand, counting down.
CAGGCTAGCTTCACGGCCCACACTCTGGGTCTGGGCCCCTTTCCTCAGGTTTTGGGAAGCTGCCTGCTGTGCGTACTTCCTGCCCCAGCCCCACAGATCCCCAGGGAGGGAGGCTGGAGTGACTCTGCCCCCTACCCTGTCTCTCTGCTGCCCTGTCTATACCACCTACAGCTTGAACGTGGGGCCTCTGCTCTGAATCTCCCGCTGGTCTCTGCTCAGTCCTGCCTGAGGTGGGCGGAACCCCGGGCAGCTTCTTAGGGAGCAGCTGAGGAGGCTCCAGCCCAGAGGCTCCCTGCCCAGCCCAACCCAGAGCGGGGGCGGGGTTTCACAGGCCCAGGCAGGGATGCCCCACCTGCTCAGCTCCTGGCCCCTCTGTGAGCCCCTCTCCCGCTCAGTCCCCGGCTCCCACCTCTGCGCACAGCTGAGGAGAAAGGGGGAGAACCCAGAGCAGGGGCGGGAGGGGCCCTTCCCTTCTCCACCATCAGGATGGCCATGTGCCCCGGCCACTCCCCCGACTCGCAGTCAGCGAAGTCTTCCCGCAGCTGGGTGTGCCAGGTGTGCGAGGGCACCTCTGTGCCTTTGGCCTTACCTGGGCGGCTACTCCTCAGGGCTCTCTGGGCACCAGGTCCTGGCCGCCAGCACTCCAACTTGGTGGGCAGCCGGCACTCATGTCAGAACCAGGGAGGGTGTTTGGGAAAACCTAGGACAGAGCCTGCAGACTTCGGCAGGCAGGCAGCCTGGGTGTGCCGCGGGCCAGGGGGAGGAGCAGCTGTGCCGGGAACTGCCATTGGCTGGGCCCCAGCCTCCCAGGACTGCCTCTCATGAGGCCCAGGAGACTTATGGTTGCCCTCCTTTCAGGGCGCTGAGCCTAAAAATCGTGGCATCCTCTTGGGGACAACCACAGGTCCACTCTGACCCCCGGCTTGTCTTCCCATCCTTGGCCTTGTGTGGGAGGAGCCAAGGCCTGTCCTCTCCAGAAATTGCTTCTGATTCTTCCTGGGACTCTATGGGCTGCTCCAGACTCTCCTCCCTCTCCAGTCACTCCTCAGGCCTTTCATTCTCACGGCTTCGGTGACCTGTGGAACTGAGTCCCAAATTCTGTCTCCAGCCCATGTGCTTTTGCCTATCAATAGCCCCAACCTGGATGCCTTTCCCTCACCTTTCTCCTTGCCTGGCCTACTCTTCCAAGAAGCTTTCTCTGATTGTGCAGGCTTAGGGCCTCATCTTGGGGCTTCCATGGCCCTGAGCTTTCACATTACCATCGGATGGCATTGAAATAGTTGAACTTGCTCCAGGTGGGACTCACCTATTGAATGAGCAAATCAGTTCCCACCAATGGACATTTTTAAAGGGCTGTCATTAGCAAGACGCAACACAGATCAGCCCCAGACCCTCAGGAACTCACCCACTTGGCCTTAATTACCAGCTGATAAGTCCAGCACCAGCTGCACAGCCTCTTACGACTGCACAGATGTCAGGAAACAGTCCCTAGGCCCAGGCTCCCATTGCTGCTGGAACCTTGCACCCTGACACTGAGCGCATAAGGGCTCACACAGAAAGTCAACCTCTCCCCTACATACACAGCCCCATCTCTCCCCAAAATATGTACACCGAGCCCCTCCCCAACCCCTGCGCAGCTGCCTGTCCTTCCCCCTCCACCCCCGGCCCTGAGGAGCTACTCTCTACCTCATTCTTTAAATTCAAGAATCATTCCTGAGATTTGGCTCTGAGCCAGGTGCTGTGTTTGGCGTTAGGTTACACGGATAAAGAGAGGATCAGGAGTGGTTGGCAGGGTCTCCCTACTTGGGTGTGGGCTAAGTCTCTTCAGTCACGTCTGACTCTTTGTGACCCCACGGGCTGCAACCGGCCAGGCTCTTCTGTCCATGAGGCTCTCCAGGCAAGAACACTGGAGTGGGTTGCCACGCCCTCCTCCCCCAGGGCATCTTCCCGACCCAGGGACTGAACTAAGGTCTCTTGTGTCTCCTGCGTTGGCAGGCGGGTTCTTTACCACTAGCACCCCCTGGCACACAGATGGGCCCAGAGACACACAGGTATAAGGATGTCCTTGAGGGCGAGCTCCAGTAGAAGGGACTCGGGGTGGGCAAGTCCTGTCCAGAGCAGGTGCCTCCCTGTCTAATGGGGCAGGCAGATGAAGGAAGTGCCTGACGGCAGGGACATCTGCACCTAAGTCTCACTCCCCGACAGCGGGAGCTCAAGCACCCCTACATGTGGGTCCACAGCCCTGCATCGGGAATCTCACAACCCTGGACTTGAATCTCACCTCTGGCACGTTCAGGTCTATTTCTCGGGTGTACAGTGAGATGTCTTGTGCCCTGTGAGGACGGTGTGTGCAGTGCAGGGCGGGGGCTTTGTGGCCTGAATCCGGCCTGGCCGCTGCTTCTCTGTGCTGGGCATCAGTTCCCTGACTATGCAGTGTGACCGTAGCACCACCTACCTTGGAGGGTTGGCACGAATGAGCCCAGCCAACAGAGGCACAGTGCCAGACAGTGCCCGGCACAGAGGAGGCCCTTCCTGCCACTGCCTCTGGCGTGTGAACTGCCTGCACACGCCTAGCACGTGGTGGTTCCCCTGGCGTCAGTTCCCTGACTATGCAGTGTGACCGTAGCACCACCTACCTTGGAGGGTTGGCATGAATGAGCCCAGCCAACAGAGGCACAGTGCCAGACAGTGCCCAGCACAGAGGAGGCCCTTCCTGCCACTGCCTCTGGCGTGTGAACTGCCTGCACACGCCTAGCATGTGGTGGGTCCCAGTACGGCTCCCCACACCCCACTCCTCACCTCCTCTCCCTGAGACGAAGGAAGACAGAGAAAGGATGGGACACAGATGACTCACCAGAGAAGGTCTCACGGGGCGGATGATATCTTTGGGATAAAAAGACAAAACCTGGGTCAGGCAGTGACTGTTGGGGAGTGGGGAGGGTAGGCAGGGCATACCCTGGAGGGCTTCTCGTTAGTGGCTGGATGCAGCCTGTTGGATTAGCTTCTAGATGTTCTTTATCAGCAGGTCGCATGGGCCTGAATTCAATGGATGATGTGTCCGAGAGCCACAAACACCGCAGGTCCATAGCAAGTGTGGAGTATGCCACACACTCTTACACCCAGGCCACACCGTGGGCCCAGCGCCAGGTCCATAGCAAGTGTGGCGTATGCCACACGCTCTTACACCCAGGCCACACCGTGGGCCCAGCGCCAGGTCCATAGCAAGTGTGGCGTATGCCACACGCTCTTACACCCAGGCCACACCGTGGGCCCAGCGCCACACACGTGTGGGGGCAGTGCTGGACCCCGGATGCCTAGTATGGGGCCTGTTAGGTACCAGGTTAGGCCTCTGCTTACGTTTATGGAATGAATGATGTGTGAAGCGCATGCACTCTGCAAAGAGAGAGACACATACAACTACCCGCCTCTGCATTCTTCCTCCAAGCTATCACCAAGTACAGGAGAGAGGAGACACGTGCATAGATTGGGCATGACACTGTGGGCAGAGCTGTAAGAGACATGGAACAGAGAAGGGAGTGTCAAGTTCTGCCAGAGGAAGACCCAGACAAGCTGACATTTAAGCTGGGTCTTGAAGGATGTGTAGGAATTCATCAACAGGAGACAAGGAGGAAAGGCCTTTGAGGCAGAGGGCTTAGAGCCTGCAGTGAAAGAGGATGGAAAAGCTTTGGAGAGAGGGTTGGAGGAGGGAGTGGTGGGTGTAAGGCGAGTGCTGAGAAAAAGAGAGCGAGCCGGGCAGTCAGGCAAGAAAAGGAAATTTATTAGAGGGAAGAGAGAGGGAGACTGGCTCTTAAGGAGAACCGCTGGCCTCCCTTTCTGGGGTCCTTAGACCCCACCCATGAAAAGCTGTCTGAGATCACGTAGCCGGAGGCCTAGAATCTGGTGATCTCGCAGCTTTGAGAAGATAGGCGCCAGTAAGATAACAGGATGCCATGTGGGCAATTTGGTCAGTCTCACAGGTCACTGTGATTTATTCTGTGCTTGCTTGCTTGCGAGGTTGACATAACGAGCCATCTTATCAATAAGACCCCAGGTGAGCCCGATCAGTGGTGGTGCTAAAGAGCAAGGATGTTCTGGACCAAGAAAGGCCTGGAACACTCTGCTAAATGGTCTGGATTATCTCTTGTGCAGAGGGAGGCCTCGGGGAAGGAAGGAGGCTGCGTGATCAGATTAGAATCGTCAGTTCTCATTCTTTGTGGTAGTTATGTTCTGCGTCACCATAAACACTGAGTTAGCAAATCCAGAGACTTTGCCAGCAGGGGAAACACAGGGTATGGTTCCCACGAGCCTCTAACCACGACATTTTCATCAACTGATCGATATATAGCCATGTTTTGTGTGTGTTTCTCTTGAAAGACACCTTACTTATATACGGTGTTGAATCATTGATGTTGAACTCACAGCCAATAGCACTATAACTCCCTGCTGAACAAAGCTCATCCTTCTATCCTTTTTTTATTTTTGGCCTTGCCGTGTAGGATCTTAGTTCTGCAACCAGGGATTGAGCCTGTGTCCCCCTGCAGTGGAAGCACAGTGTCTTAACCACTGGAACCAAATATCCTCGAACAAAACTCATCTAACACTGATATTTTCCCCCCAAGGCCCATCACAACCTTCCTGTGCTTGGGAGTAGCAGACAACTTCAGCGCCACACTTGGGGGCCAGTTTAAACAGCAGAATCACCTCCACAAGCACAAGAATGTGAAAAAATAGCAACCAATCGACCTCCCATGGGACATTTGTTTATAGTATCAGCTAAAACTGGAAGACAAAGCATCTGCTTGTTCAGCCTCAGCTGGGACCTTGCACATCAGGCGACCCAAGCGTTCCCTGCTCTGTGCCTGTCCAAGGTGACAGCGAAGGCATCACAAGTATTGACTTGGGGGTTGAACAAGTAAATTTTAGTGACTTGATGAACTCACCCATATGTAAACAATGATGATTGTATGTGTAGAAAGCTCCCCTCTGTGCGGGAGAAGAGGCATGTGAGACCGGTTTAAAAAAAAATAGTTTACGGGGGAGAGCAGGTTGTTGGAGGTGGGGAGGGGAAGATGATGGGGAGGTTCTTCCCGGATGTTCGGAAGTCAGTGGGTTCAGTGTTCCACGTGCTGGATGAGAGGGTGTGGACTGTTCATAGCCAGCAGCTGGCAGTAATAGCTGGGGAGGCACTTTGGGGGTTCCCAGCCCCAAGGAGGTGGTGGGCGCCACTGGAGTGGACCAGGTGGCTTTGGGAGAGTGTGTGGAGTGACAAGAGATGATGGTCTAGGCAGAGCTCTCAGGAGCACTGACATTTTAGGAAGCAGATCAGAAAGATGCTCTTGGAGGAGAAAGCAGAGTCAGGGTGGACACAGGAGGAAACTGAGGGTCAGAGAGGCTGGTCAGGTCCCCGGGGACTTTTGCTAGAGGGATTTCTGCAGAGTGATGGGGACGGAAGCCAGAGAGCAGTGGGTGGAAAGTGCAGACTGCACGTGTTCAGGCAAGTGAGGGAGAAAGGCAGGGGGTGTCAGGGCTGGAGAAGGGCTTGCTCCTTCTGGGGAGATGGGAACAGACGTCAAAAGAGCTGCTGCAGAGCCATTGCCCTGCAAATAGACCCGCCACCCTCTTCCCTCCCCACTCTGCTCTTTCCTGGCTCTCTGGCTCCTACTCTGCCCTCTGTGTGCCCCCAGTCCTTAGCCCAGGCATTCCCGACTCTTGTCATCACCTCTGACATGTTCTTCTGGCTTGGACTGGCCCCTACCTGTTCTCCCAGTTAATGGGTGTAGGGTAGGTGAGAGCAGGAGTATTTTCCAGCGACCAGTTATCCCCCCAGGCTCCCTTCTGAATGCACAGGCGCCAGGACCTGATACCCCACCAGTTACCTATTATAACTGCTATTCTTAACAGCGAGCATACTTTGGGTCCTGGAGTAACAAGCTAGGTCGGCCTGTGGGGCCAAGGTGGTGTCTTTTCACTTCCCACTTGGGAGGTGGGGAGGTTGGGTGATGGGGTAATAATGTCGGTTTCATCACTGGATGCCTCCTCTGTGCCAGAAACTGGGCCAAACGCTCTAAATGCATCAGGTGTGTAACACTGCCCACTCTTCCCTCACCCCTGTCTAAGATGTTGCTCACTTGCAGCAGTCATCTTTGGAAAATGCAGAACATGGTAAAACAGGCCTTAAAATGTTCCAGGTCTTTCAGAGTCTCCCCCCATGTCTTGAAATAAAAAAATCTCTTATTGCTGGACTTCCCTGGTGGTCCAGTGGTTACGAATCTGCCTGCCAATACAGGGGACATGGGTTCGAGCCTGGTCTGGGGAGGCCACACATATGGTGGGGCAACCAAATCTGTGCTCTGTAACTGCTGAAGCCCAAATACTCCAGAGCCTGTGCTCGGCAGAGAGAAGCCACTGAGAGGGGAAGCCTGTGCAGCAACGAAGCCCAACCAAAAATAAATAAAAACTCTCCTGGTGGCTAACATGGCCTGTAAAATCTGGAGCCATCTGGCCTCTGCCACTCTTTGTTCCCTTCCGTGTTTGTGCTTTAGCACTGTGGCCTTCTTTTAGTTCTTAGAATGGAGGAATCCCTTTGTTATCTCAGGGCCTTTGCACATACCTTAATGTTCTTTCTTCGTTTTCTCTGAGGAAAGGTGCAGTGACCCACAACAGACTGAGCCAGACCTGCCTGTGAGTGTTTGAGGGTCTCTTGCAGATGCCTGGGTCAGCTGTCACCTGCTGCGGGGACAAAGGCACCAGCAGCAGCAGTCTTGGGAGGCTGGCATAAGTCCTCTTGGAGGTTGCCAACAGCCCTCCCATAGAGCCTGTAGGCACGAATCTGAGCAAACTCTGGAAGATAGTGAAGGACAGGGAATCCTGGTGTGCTGCAGTACATGGGGTCTAAACAACAACAAAACAAGAACTTGTAGACCCTGGGATTGGGTTGCCTCAGGCCAAACAACTAATGGGGGGGAGCACAGAAGACACTGGATTGAAAATTTACTGAGCATGTGGTCCTGTGCACCAGAGCAAGAGCCAATTTTCCCCTTAGTCAGTCCCCTCCCATCAGGAAGCTTGCACAAGCCTCTTATCCTCATCTATCAGACAGAAGAAGCAAGAACTACAATCCACAGACTCCAGAATGAAAACTATAATCACAGAAAGCTAACCAAAATTATCACATGGATCACAGCCTTGTGCAACCCTATGAAGCTATGAGCCATGCCATAGATGGACGGGTCATAATGGAGAGTTCTCTGGAGAAGGGATGCAAACCACTCCAGTATTCTTGCCTTGAGAGTCCCATGAACAGTATGAAAAGGCAAAAAGATATGACACTGGAAGATGAGCACCCCAGGTTGGTAGGTGTCCAATACGCTCCTGCAGAAGAACAGAGAAATAACTCCAGAAAGAAGGAAGGGGCTGGGTCAAAGCACAAAGGATGTGCCTGGCGGTGAAAGGAAAGTCTGATGCCATAAAAAACAATATTGCACGTGTGCTAAGTCACTTCAGCTGTGTCTGACTCTTTGCAATCTATGAACTGTAGCCCATCAGGCTCCTCTGTCCATGAGATTCTCCAGGCAAGAATACTGGAGTGGGTTTCCATGCCTTCCTCTGGGGGATCTTCCTGACCTAGGGATGAAATCGCCTCTCCTGTGTTTCCTGCACTGGAGCCAGATTCCTTACCACTGAACCAACAGGGATGCCAAGTTTACCTTCAGTTTCTCCGTAAGAGGAAGCCGGTATTCAGTAATTAATGTCTCGGTGTCTTATTTGGGAATGACCCAGCTACTCAATAAACTTCCCTCACTTAATTTAGTGTAACTCTAGAATTTCAAGTTACAAAAATCTGGAGAGAATATTTTAGACATATTTCTAAAGCAGAATCATTCTTAACAGTTTATCTAAAAGCTTTCTCATTTACATTTTGTTTCCTTAAAAATTTCTTTATATGGAATTGGGCCACCACCCACTGGCGGGTGTGTCATTTAGCTTTCAGTTTCAGTCAGTTCAGTCGCTCAGTCATGTCCCAGTCTTTTTGACCCCATTGACTGCAGCACGCCAGGCCGCCCTGTCCATCACCAACTCCCGGAGCTTACTCAAACTCATGTCCATTGAGTCAGTGATACCATCCAACTATCTCATCCTCTGTCATCCCCTTCTCCTCCCGCCTTCAATCTTTCCCAGCATCAGGGTCTTTTCAAATGAGTCACTTTTTCCCATCAGGTGGCCAAAATATTGGAGTTTCAGCTCCAACATCAGTCCTTCCAATGAATATTCAGGATTGATTTCCTTTAGGATGGACTGGTTGGATCTCTTTGCAGTTCAAGGGACTCTCAAGAGTCTTCTCCAACACTACAGTTCAAAAGCATCAGTTCTTCAGTGCTCAGCTTTCTTCATAGTCCAACTCTCACATCCATACATGACTACTGGAAAAACCATAGCTCTGACTAGATGGACCTTTGTTGGCAAAGTAATGTCTCTGCTTTTTCATCTGCTATCTAGGTTGGTCACAGCTTTTCTTCCAAGGAGCAAGCGTCTTTTAATTTCATGGCTGCAGTCACCATCTGCAAGGATTTTAGAGCCCAGAAAAAATAAAATCTGTCACTGTTTCCATTGTTTCTCCATCTATTTGCCATGAAGTGATGGGACCAGATGCCATGATCTTAGTTTTCTGAATGTTGAGCTTTAAGCCAATTTTTTCACTCTCCTCTTTCAGTTTCATCAAGAGGCTCTTTAGTTCTTCTTTGCTTTCTGCCATAAGGGTGGTGTCATCTGCATATCTGAAGTTATTGATATTTCTCCTGGCAATCTTGATTCCAGCTTGTGCTTCATCCAGCCCAGCATTTCTCATGATGTACTCTGCATATAAGTTAAATAAGCAGGGAGACAATATACAGCCTTGACGTATTCCTTTCCTGATTTAGAACCAGTCTGTTGTTCCATGTCCAATTCTAGCTGTTGCTTCCTGACCTGCATACAGATTTCTCAGGAGGCAAGTCAGATGGTCTGGTATCCCCATCTCTTGAAGAATTTTCCACAGTTTGTTGTGATCCACACAATCAAAGTCTTTGGCATAGTCAATAAAGCAAAAGTAGATGTTTTTCTGGAACTCTNTGTTCCATGTCCAATTCTAGCTGTTGCTTCCTGACCTGCATACAGATTTCTCAGGAGGCAAGTCAGATGGTCTGGTATCCCCATCTCTTGAAGAATTTTCCACAGTTTGTTGTGATCCACACAATCAAAGTCTTTGGCATAGTCAATAAAGCAAAAGTAGATGTTTTTCTGGAACTCTTTGCTTTTTTGATGATCCAACGGATATTGGCAATTTGATCTCTGGTTCCTCTGCCTTTTCTAAATCCAGCTTGAACCTCTGGAAGCTCACAGTTCATGTACTGTTTAAGCCTGGCTTGGAGAATTTTGAGCATTACTTTGCTAGCATGTGAGATGAGTGTAATTATGCGCTAGTTTGGGCATTCTTTGGCATTGCTTTTCTTTGGGATTGGAATGAAAACTGACCTTTTTCAGTCCTGTAGCCACTGCTGAGTTTTCCAGATTTGCTGGCATATTGAGTGCAGAACTTTCACAGCATCATCTTTTATGATTTGAAATAGCTCAACTGGAATTCCATCACCTCCACTAGCTTTGTTCCTAGCAATGCTTCCTAAGGCCCACTTGACTTTGCATTCCAAGATGTCTGGCTCTAGATTAGTGATCACATCATCATGAGTATCTGGGTCGTGAAGATCTTTTTTGTACAGTTCTTCCATGTATTCTTGCCACCTCTTCTTAATATCTTCTGCTTTCTGGTAGGTGCATACCATTTCTGTCCTTTATTGAGCCCGTCTTTGCATGAGATGTTCCCTTGATATCTCTAATTTTCTTGAAGAGATCTCTAGTCTTTCCCATTCTATTGTTTTCCTCTATTTCTTTGCATTGATCACTGAGGAAGGCTTTCTTATCTCTCCTTGCTATTCTTTGGAACTCTGCATTCAAATGGGTATATCTTTCCTTTTCTCCTAAGCCTTTAGCTTCTCTTCTTTTCTCAGCTATTTGTAAGGCTGCCTTGTCTTTTTCCTCATAACTCCCAAGGTCAAAGCTAGGCCCCACAGGTGGGTATAAGAGAGAGGCAGGTTCTTGGCTTGAGAGAAAAGGCTCAGGAACGGTAATGTCAGGGAAATTAGCATAAATGATGCAAGTTTATAACTCAAGGTTAAAGGCAGTAACACAGAACAGAACTGTCTTTGAAACACTGCTTTCAAAGTTTACAAAAAGAGTGCTGGATCCGCATGCTGAGCATATAAAGCAGAATCATTTAGCTCCCTGTGAAGTGACTTAGCAGCAGCAGCAGCTACTAGCAAAGAAAGCTAAGCCCAACATCCTGTGTGAGTGCTCTTCTCAAACTGATGTGCTTGTGGCCCTCTGAATGAGCCTTGGCCTTCCAGCATCTTGCCCTGTTCATAATGGCTCCAGTTGTCTTGAATGCCCCTTTCACCTAATCAAGTCCACAAGCCCCGGCTAACACCTCTAGAATAAGCATCCATGGGTCACTGTGAGCCATATCCCTCCATCCTTCAAAACTCTCATCATCACCAGGGTCCCTCTACTTTGACTTTTTGTACTTGTCATTCAACTGTTCAAGAATTTATATTTTTCCCTCCAGTTAGATTCTAGTCTCCTGAAGGGAAGATGCTATATGCTTTTAATCTATAGGAACTAACCCAGTCTCCTGCAGGTAACAGGCCCCCAGGAAATGTCCACAGATCTGGTGCTACTGAATTCCAGCCAGAGAATGGAGGGAGCCCATTCTGTCAAGGTCTTGGAAAACATCTGTGTTTTCTCAGCACAGCATTTGCCATCCATCACAGAGGAGATTGAAATAGAAAGAAGTCAAGTAAAGTACAAGGTCATGTGCAGGAGCCCCAGCAACTCCATTCTCCAAGGTTGGAATGTTCTTTCCCCCTCTCCAAACAGCAGACCAGATGGTCTCCTAAATCTTGGCTTTCGTGGTTTAACTCTAATTACAATGTTAGTTAGCAATGAGTTCGGTGATTCAAAATCACTAGTAGATCCTTTCCAGGCAGTCAAGCTTTTTTCCCAGCTCTCACTACAAATAGGGTGGCTTTGTTGTCAGCCTCGCTCTCGCTTCCTGTATTATAATTGCTTAGCTGTTTAGAAAATGAAATGAGCCTGAGACGACCAAGCCTTGCTGAAAGCTATGAGCACTCCAGGAGACAGGAGGTAGCAGCAGCCAGATGGCTAAGTAGCCTCCGATAAAACTGCAGTCAAATTGGGAGACACAAATCAGAAAGTGCTCCTCAATGGTGCAAATGCCACACACCAGGTGTTGAACTCAGAGATGCACATGTGTTTGCCTAGATGTTTTGTGTATGTGGTTGAGAAGAAACCCTTAAAAGTAAGTCCTTGGAATCGTAAATGTTGGAAAAAACTTTTCAAGGTCGTCTGATCCAGACCTTTCCAAATGCACCAAGGCCCCATCCAAAGAACTCATCCAAGTTCTATTCAAACACTTCCCACAGAGGAAACTCGTGACCTCAAGAGGTAGCTTAATTAGAGACCATTACTATTAGAGTTTGTTTTTCCTAATATGCTCAGCACCTCACTTTGACTCCACTTATTGGTTCTGGCTACACTCTATGGAATCAAGCAGGAAAAAAATAGACCTTTTCATCCATGGAATAACTCAAATAATTAAAGGAGGCTTTCAAGTCCTCCCTAAATCTTAATTTCTTTAAATATCTCCTAGGTACTTAATTGCCCATTACTTGATTCAGTCTCGAATTTCTTCCCTTAGTCTACCCACGTCTTCCCCTTAAGGAATCTGTTCTCTGCCAGAGCCTTGCAGAGACAGCTGGACTGGGTTCCCTACCACATGGGCTCAATCCCTAGTCACATTTGATTGGTCCAGGGGTGGAAGCCTGACATAAGCACAACCACTCACTGACATCCTGTAACATCAGTCTGGCAGGAAGAGAAGAGCTGGGCCAATCAGGCTGCTCCCCTGAAAACTGGGAACTGAGTAGCCTAGAGACTGTTGTCAGTTAACTATGGTCTACCAAGCTGGAGCGTTTTGCAGAATTAAGCCAGGAAAGGCCATCTGGGGCCCAGGACCAGATGAGTAAGTAAGCAAAGGAAAGAAGTTTATAGAAGATACAGGACATTGGAAAAGATACAGAAAGAATCATAGACCCCATGAGGAAGAGTGAGATGAGAAAGGGGCCTCCTGCCTTTCCTAAGATTCAAGTTGTAGCTCTCCTTGGATCCTAGAGATATTCAGCCTTTCAATAAAAGATGAGGAAAACTGAGAATCNCCCCTTCCCTCCCATTTCATCCCCCATCCCCCACCCCCAGAGATTTTACTCCCATACTCTTATTGGAAGCAGAGGGGTGATGTCCATCTTATGTAACTGCTTCAAGGCTGAGTACGGGTGTGGACTCTGCCTGTCAGGGAGTAAGAATCTCTGGACTGTGATCTAGGGGCCCCAAGGGCAGGACAGTTTCTGATTTTAGTCAGTATGGGCTAGAATCTTTGCATAGCCATCACCCTGACGAGGAGCTACTGTAACTGCTTGTATGCCTTTCTGTGAATCATTTTGATAATGAAAGGCTTCTCTGGTGGCGCAGATAGTAAAGAATCTGCCCATGATGCTAGAGACTCGGGTTTGATGCCTGGGTTGGGAAGATCGCCTGGAGAAGGGAATGACAACACACTCCAGTATCCTCGACTAGAGAATTCCACGGACAGACGAGCCTGGCAAGCTACAGACATGAGATCACAAACAGTCAAACACGACTGAGTGATTAACACTTTCACTTTCCTTGATAATGAAACACTTTTTGTCACAGCATCAGAGTACAAAAAGACCATTCAGGTACGACCTAAATCAAATCCCTTAGGATTATACAATGGAGGTGAGAAATAGATTTAAGGGCCTAGATCTGATAGGTAGAGTGCCTGATGAACTGTGGAATGAGGTTCCTAACATTGTACAGGAGACAGGGATCAAGACCATCCCCATGGAAAAGAAATGCAAAAAAGCAAAATGGCTGTCTGTGCTCTGGGAGTTGGTGAAGGACAGGGAAGCCTGGCGTGCTGCAGTCCATGGGGCTGCAAAGAGTCGGACTCAACTGAGCGATGAACTGAACTGAACAGGAAGAAGAAAGATCCCTTTCCTGGCAAGGACTCAGCCAGTGAAAAACCATGAACTCTGTGTACTACAGCCCTCCCACTTTCCTTTTCCCACTATAAACGCGTTCTCCTTCCCTTGCCGTGGAGGCACTTGCATATGGCTCTCCATGTTTGCAAACCCTAAACTGTACTGATCCCAAATACAATCATCTTTTCTGGAGAAATACCTGGCCATCTATGTATTTCAGATCAGATATATAAAATACACATTATATAGTCTGTCCAAGTGAAACACCTTAGAATTGGTTGTGTGATCACAACAACTAACTGTATGCTCACTGTATACAATGTACTGCACTAGATACAAGGCTATGGTAGTGGTCCTGCAGGAGTTTAGATAGTCTAGGGGGGTAGAGGAGCATAATCACACAGAGCTGATTGTTAACCGCTAAAGTTAAAGATGGAGGACCTGGAGATTATCACACGAAGTAAGCCAGACAGAGAAACAAATATCATATGATATCACTTATATGTGGAATTTCTTGTAATGATTCAAATGAACTTATATACAAAATACAAATAGACCCACAGACATAGAAAACAAAATTACAGTTACCAAAGGGGAAGAGCGGAGATAAATTAGGAGTATAGTATTAACATATATACAGTACCATATATAAAATAGATAACCAACAAGGACCTACTATATAGCACAGGAAACTCTATTCAATATCTTGTAATAACCTATAAAGGAAAAAATATGAAAAAGATTATTATATACATATATATATAAATCTCTCTGCTGTACACCTAATACTAATACAACATTGTTCATCAATTGTACTTCAGTTGAAAAAAAAAAAAAGGTGAAGGGGGATGGAGTAGTGAGGAAGCTTTCATGTTTTTCTTTTGTTCCTTTCTGTACTGCCAGATTTTTCCAACAAAATGCATGCATGACTTTTTATATTAAAAAATATTATCAGGCTTATAAAATTATGGGTCATTTTTAATTTTCTTTTGACTATAAAAAACCTTTGAATTTTTTAACAAAGAAGAAATTAATGAGAAATTTTAAATAAAATATAGATTAAATCTAGAAATATGGGAGACTTCCCCTAAATGATGAGATCTAGGGAGATACGGTTGAGATGGAGCCATTCAGTAGGGCTGTGAAGGATGGAAAAATAGAATAAGAAAATACGTGAAGGGAAGATCCTCCAGGGAGATGTAAAAAAACCAGCTAGGCAGAAAGGCGTGAAACTAGGTGGCAAGTTCAGGGTGAACTACCCAGCGTAGCTGAGCAATGACTGCAAGCCAGGGAACACCAGGATGGTTGTCTGGCCTATTTGTGAAAGGTTTTGAATATCCAGCCAAGAAGAGACAGCACCAGAGTTTTGCTTAAGGTGTAGCAAAGAGAATGGAAATAACGAGAAAGAATTTAGAGGCAGGGCCAGTGGTTGAGAAAGCATTGCAATACCGGGGTGTTTTCAAAGTTCCTTCTCAAAAAGTGACAGTTTTGTTCATGTTAAACTGGCAAAGTGAAAGCTGAACTGTATAATAAATATGTTTGGTATTACCTTGAAATGTGTTTCAAGGCACCTGTGACTCTATAGCTTTTCTATCCATTTCATTTATTTTAAGCTAACTGACATTCAGAAAGTTTGAATTAGAGAATTCAATTAGGGTATTTTTTTGTTTGTTTTCCAAATCTGATTTTTTTAAAATTTTTATTGAAGTATAGTTGGTTTACAATGTTTCAGGTGCATATTGAAGTGATTCAGTTAAACATACATATCTATTCTTTTTCAGATTCTTTTCCATTATGGGTTATTACAAGACACTGAATATAGTTCCCTGTGCTATATGGTAGGTTGCAGCCAAGGGTCAGCAGTGGTCGGAAGCCAAGTCCGTGGGCCAATGCTTTTGGGGGAATGGAACTCAGGTGAACAGTGTGGCAGAAGGAAAGGGCACCTTCTCAAGATGAAGGAGGACTGTACTTGGACTCCATTTTGGGCCCTGTTGCTTACTCACACATGACAAAACATGTCCCTTTCTCTGTGTCTCAGTAAATAGGGAGGTGATCAAGATAGGTTGTTTTCCACCCAGGAACCTCAGATACCCAAGAATCCACGAAGATGCTAGTAGACATTCACAAATTATTCTCAATAGACTTTATAAGACCCCAAGGCAACACTAGTTCTTTCAAGCTAATCCAGAGTTTCAGTGGACAATGTCCCCTTTTTATTTGATTTATAATAACTAGGAGAATATGTTAATTATAATTCACTAAACAATCTTGTTCTTTTAAAAATACACAATAAAAGAGGAGCTGGTGGTTAAAAAAAAAAGTATGATGAAAATGGACCAATGGAGTGCCAAGATCATTCCAGGTCTAACATTCTAGAGCCCTCCTTTTACCTGCTGCCAGATATCTGGTCAGTAGAGGTCTGTCTATATCCTCAAGGTTAGAAACGGGATTTGGAGTCAGATGGACTCAGGTTCAATCCTCATCTCTCACTTGCTAGCTCATTGACCCTGAACAAATCATTTAACCTCTTTAAATCTCAACTTTGTAATAACTAAATTGAGATTAAAATAGCATTTTCCTGATAGAGTCAAGGCAAGGAGTGAAAATATACAAACTTTAGACATCAACTTATTACTTTCTGATCTTTGCCATATCTGCATAAAATCTGAAATACAAATTAAGTAACATTTTTCTTTAACTTAATCTATGTTTTCACTTAATGCACTATAACAAGAAACAGTGAATTGCTACCATACATAGAAAACCAGTATCACCATAAATTGATACTAACCATAAGATTAATACCAATAAAAATTGTACTGAAAAATGTTTCTCAGGAAATAACAAATAAAATTTTGTTAAATTCTAGCTAAATACTATTTCTGCTGAAGGTTCTGTGCCTGAGACTGCCTTCTCTTTGTTAAAATGAAGATTAGCATGTATGAGAGTGGAGTTAAACACACAGCAACTTCAAACTAAAGGCTTTCTCCTTGCAGTCATCAGAAAGCTGGGAAAGAATTAAAGGGAGCTCTCTGTGCGATCCAGTGTTCCTCAATGCCTCGGCTGGGTAACACCTAGAAATAATCTCTCATAACACAGAACCACATTGCATGTACACTGAAAAAATACAGTCAAAGCAGTTGTCACTAGACTTGCCATAAAGTAACTGGATGAGTCTTTATGACTACTGTGACGAGAGCCCAGCCACTCAGCCCTGACACAGGCCCTGCCCACCCTGCCCCACGCTGGGCTGACAGCCTGGCCGCATCTCAGCAGAGGCATCCGTAAGTGGCACTGCCGTTCATTCACTCCTTCCTGCCTTGCATAACCACTTGTTAGCGTCTTCTCCATAGTACACCTTTAATTCACCCCTTTCTGTCCACTTCTATAATGATGACCCACCACATGGCTTGGTTCTTCATCACCCTGCCCCTCCTCCTGACTCTTTAGGATTCAGTGGGAAACACTGCTCTAAGAAGACTTTCCCGATCCCCTAACCACACACCNAGTCCCTTGGACTGCAAGGAGATCCAACCAGTCCATTCTGAAGGAGATCAACCCTGGGATTTCTTTGGAAGGAATGATGCTAAAGCTGAAACTCCAGTACTTTGGCCACCTCATGCGAAGAGTTCACTCATTGGAAAAGACTCTGACTCTGGGAGAGATTGGGGGCAAGAGGAGAAGGGGACGACCGAGGATGAGATGGCTGGATGGCATCATGGACTCAATGGATGTGAGTCCGAGTGAACTCCGAGAGATGGTGATGAACTGGGAGGCCTGGTGTGCTGCGATTCATAGGGTCGCAAAGAGTCGGACACGACTGAGCTACTGAACTGAACTGAACTGAACTGAAACATCTGATTAATTGATAAAGAAACTTGGTTACAGTAGCCAGAATTATGAATGATCACATTTAATGTACAAAATAATTCTAGCTAAATGTTTCTCTTTAAGAAAACTTGGGGGCTATCTAATGTATCCCAAAGCTAGCTGGAAACCAAAAGAACTTTAATCAAAATTTGATATTGGGAAGCTTGTCAAAAAGTTTTAAAACACTTGGTTAAGATCATCAGTCACTGTGAGACAAGACACATTCTTTAACCAAAGTAACCATAGATCTCAAAAGCAAATAATACAAGTCACTTAAAGGCAAAGAAACTCATATGGTCTGTCATCAAAAACAGTGTTTCAAGAATACTTGAGAGAGAAACCAAATCCAGTCTTGTTCTAGTTCATTTCTAACAAAAAATCCATTTATCCACCTAAGCTCGGTCCAATCTCAGAGAATCCTGATCATGCGTAATAATTCAATATCTTATTTCTTACATCTTCTACTGAAAAACACATCTTACTTTTCTTAAAAGTTTTTCTTTCTTTCTTTCTTTTTTTTAACGTCGAATTACTTTTCTTGTTGACAAATCTGTAAAAGATGGAATAAAGTCTTATTTGACCTCTAGTACACCTGGGTACAACAATAATACTATACTTAACCCTGATAACTCTAAGGCCATTTCTGTATTAATCAAACCAACAAGTTTAAGCCACCTTCAATAGCAGATGTCAATTCAGTACTGAATATTTCCCAGATCATGGGTCCTAAAATTTATCTTGGCCAATTTTTAATTTTAAGTTCTTACTTTCAAGTCAATTAAAATAGTGCATTTACAAGTTAACTTTTACATAAAGACTGAACGAGAAATCTCAATTTTTTTCCTCTTGAGTTCAAAAGGCTTTTTCCCATACCCTACTCTGTTTATTTTTTTCTCCTGAGGGCCTGGGCACAGGGAGAGAAATATCAACTGCTTTTCATGGAGGCATAGTTGAAGATCTCTTAGTCTTGTAAAAATTACCCTGAAGGGGTGGTGGCTTCAAGATGGAACAAATCTTAAGCATAACAAAGCTGGTCAAAGAGGGAAAATCCCAACCACTCTTTCACCACAGGCAGAGCCTGAAGCCACAGGGAAGGTTTCCTGGTGTTATCACATGTGAGCCCTGCCTACCCCACAGTGGTAAAGAATCTGCCTGCCAATGCAGGAGACTCAAGAGATATGGGTCAGGAAGATACCCCGGAGAAGGGAATGGCAACCCACTGCAGTATTCTTCCTGGATAATTCCATGGACAGAGGAGCCTGGTGGGCTACAGCCCATGGGGTCCCATATAATTGGACATAACTGAGCACCTAACCATGCATGTACTTTTCTTGAAGCCAGTTAAATAGAGCTCACTTACAAATTAATCTCAGAAGCAATAAAAAGAGNCGAATTTTCTTGAAGAGATCTCTAGAACGGACTCTTTCCCATTCTGTTGTTTTCCTCTATTTCTTTGCATTGATCACTGAGAAAGGCTTTCTTATATCTTCTTGCTATTCTTTGGAACTCTGCATTCAGATGTTTATATCTTTCCTTTTCTCCTTTGCTTTTCACTTCTCTTCTTTTCACAGCTATTTGTAAGCCCTCCTCAGACAGCTATTTTGCTTTTTTACATTTCTTTTCCATGGGGATGGTCTTGATCCCTGTCTCCTGTACAATGTCACGAACCTCAATCCATAGTTCATCAGGCACTCATCTATCAGATCTAGTCCCTTAAATCTATTTCTCACTTCCACTGTATAATCATACTGCTACTGCTAAGTCACTTCAATTGTGTCTGACTCTGTGCGACCCCATAGACGGTGGCCCACTAGGCTCCCCCATCCCTGGGGTTCTCCAGGCAAGAACACTGGAGTGGGTTGCCATTTCCTTTTCTAATGCATGTATAATCATAAGGGATTTGATTTAGGTCATACCTGAATGGTCTAGTGGTTTTCCCTACTGTCTTCAATTTGAGTCTGAATTTGGTAATAAGGAGTTCATGATCTGAGCCACAGTCAGCTCCTGGTCTTGTTTTTGTTGACTGTATAGAGCTCCTCCTTCTTTGGCTGCAAAGAATATAATCAATCTGATTTCGGTGTTGACCATCTGGTGATGTCCATGTAGAGACTTCTCTTGTTTTGTTGGAAGAGGGTGTTTGCTATGACCAGTGCGGTCTCTTGGCAAAACTCTATTAGCCTTTGCCCTGCTTCATTCCACATTCCAAGGCCAAATTTGCCTGTTACTCCAGGTGTTTCTTGACTTCCTACTTTTGCATTCCAGTCCCCTATAATGAAAAGGACATCTTTTTTGGGTGTTAGTTCAAAAGGTCTTGTAGGTCTTTACAGAACCATTCAACTTCAGCTTCATCAGTGGTACCGGTTGGGGCATAGACTTGGATTAGTGTGATACTGAATGGTTTGCCTTGGAAACGAACAGAGATCATTCTGTCATTTTTGAGGTTGCATCCAAGTACTGCATTTCGGACTCTTTTGTTGACCATGATGGCTACTCTATTTCTTCTAAGGGATTCCTGTCCACAGTAGTAGATACAATGGTCATCTGAGTTAAATTCACCCATTCCAGTCCATTTTAGTTAGCTGATTCCTAGAATGTCGAAATTCATTCTTACCATCTCCTGTTTAACCACTTCCAATTTGCCTTGATTCATGGACCTAACATTCCAGGTTCCTATGCAATATTGCTCTTTACAGCATCAGACCTTTCTTCTATCACTTGCTTTCAGCTCACCCGCGCCTCTCTCAGCCCACGTAAAGCCTCTTCTGGATGCTGCAAATGTTGACCGCTCCAACACAAACTCAGAGGCACTTTTAATCTGGTTAAAGAGAAGCTCAACAGAAAGTGAAACATTTCCCGTCCCTTAAGAAGAGACCTCCAGGCCAGGACCTAGAGGAGCTACTCCACGTTCAAGGTCAGGAGGGGTGGCGGTGAGGAGATACCCCTCGTCCAAGGTAAGGAGCAGCGGCTGCGCTTTGCTGGAGCAGCCGTGAAGAGATACCCCACGTCCAAGGTAAGAGAAGCCAAGTAAGAAAGTAAGTGTTGTGAGAGGCCATTAGAGGGCAGACACTCTGAAACCATAATCACAGAAAACTAGTCAATCTGATCACACTAGGCCCACAGCCTTGTCTAACTCAATGAAACCAAGCCATGCCTGCGGGGCCTCCCAAGATGGGCGAGTCATGGTGGAGAGGTCTGACAGAATGTGGTCCACTGGAGAAGGGAATGGCAAACCACTTCAGTATTCTTGCCTTGAGAACCCCATGAACAGTATGAAAAGGCAAAATGATAGGGTACTGAAAGAGGAACTCCCCAGGTCAGTAGGTGCCCAATATGTTACTGCAGATCAGTGGAGAAATAACCCCAGAAAGAATGGAGGGATGGAGCCAAGGCAAAAACAGCACTTCATGCAAAGATGGGCACAATAAAGGGGAGAAACAGCAAAGACCTAACAAAAGCAGATGAGATTAAGAAGAGGTGGTGAGAATACACAGAACAACTATACCAAAAAGGTTTTAATGACCCAGATAATGATGATGGTGTGGGGACTCGACTAGAGCCAGACATCCTGGAGTGTGAAGTCAAGTGGGCCTTAGGAAGCATTACTAAGAACAAAGCTAGTGGAGGTGATGGAATGCCAGTTGACCTATTTCAAATTCTAAACGATCATGCCGTTAAAGTGCTGGACTCAATATGTCAGCAAATTTGGAAAACTCAGCAAATTTCGGGCTGGAAAAGGTCAGCTTTCATTCCAGTCCCAAAGAAAGGCAATGTAAAAGAATGTCAGACTACTGTATAATTGTGCTCATTTCACATGCTAGCAAGGTAATGCTCAAAATCCTTTAATCTGGGCTTCAGCAGTACATGAACTGAGAAGTTCCAGATGTACAAGCTGGTTTTAGGAAAGGCAAAGGAACCAGAGATCAAATTACCAACATCTGCTGAATCATAGAGAAAGCAAGAGAGTTCCAGAAAAACATCGACTTCTGCTTAATTTGCACTATGCTAAAGCCTTTGACTGTGTGGGTCACAACATACCATACCACCTGACCTGTTTCCTGTACAGGTCAAAAAAGCAGCAGTTAGAACCAGGCATGGCACAATGGACTGGTTCAATATTGGGAAAGGAGTACATCAAGGCTGTATACTGTCACCCTGCTTATTTAACTTCTATGCAGAGTACATCATGTGAAATGCTAGGCTGGATGGACCTCAAGCTGGAATCAAGAATTGCTGGGAGAAATACCAACAACCTCAGATATACGAAGAAACCATTCTAATGGCAGAATGTGAAGAGGAACTAAAGAGTCTCTTGATGAAAGTGAAAGAGGAGAGTGAAAAAGCTGGCTTAAAACTCAACATTCACAAAATGAAGATCATAGCATCTGATCCTATCACTTCATGGCAAATAGACGGGGAAAGTATGGAAAGAACGACAGATTTTTATTTTCTTGGGCTTCAGAATCACTGAGGATGGTGACTGCAGCCCTGAAATTAAAAGACGCTTGCTCCTTAGAAGAAAAGCCGTGTCAAACCTAGACACTATCTTAAAAAGCAGAAACATCACTTTGCTGACAAAAGTCCATATAGTCAAAGCTATGGTTTTTCCGGTAGTCATGTTCAGATGTGAGAGTTGGACCACAAAGAAGGCTAAGCGCTGAAGAACTGATGCTTTTGAATTGTGGTGCTGGATTCTTGAGAGTCCCTAGCAGAGCAAGGAGATCAAACCAGTCAATCTTAAAGGAAATGAACCCTGAATATTCATTGGAAGGACTGATGCTGAAGCTGAAGCTGCAATACTTTGGCCACCTGATGTGAAGAGCCAACCTATTGGAAAAGACCCTGATGGCTGGGAAAGATGAAGGCAGGAGAGGGGATGATGTGGTTGGATGGCATCACTGACTCAGTGGACATGAGTTTGAGCAAACTCTGGGAGACAATGGAGGATAGGGAAGCCTGGCTTGCTGCAGTCCATGGGGTCGCAAAGCGTCAGAAACGACTGAGTGAGTGGCTGAACAAGCTAGCTAGCATCAAGTTCCAGACATAACCGTCACTCTCAGAAAAGCCACCCTCAACCCTTGTAACTAGGTCAGGTTCTTTGCTCTTTACTCTCTTTGCCTGTGTGTCCCTATCACAGCTGCATCCCTAGAGTTATCAGTGTGCTTGTGTGTTTCATGTCCTTTTCTCCTTTAGACTATGATCTTCACAAGGACCAGGCCCAGAGGCCGGGCCATGGGGGCCATGCTCATTGCTGCATCTCCACCACCTGCATGGCACCTGCACATAGTCAGTGCTTTATGGATATTTGAAGATGAATGGAGGGATGATTCTGGTTATCGAAAGTAGAAAAGCCACAGCGCTGCCAAATCCCTGGGCACGAGGGTGCTGAAGTGATACGGTTTTGAGAGCTCAGGCTATGGAACTCAGCTGCCTTAATTCCCAGCCCAGCAATACTTCTTACTTCCCGCTCTGTGACTGGCTATCTGGTTGGTTGGGTGGACAGTCTTATTTTCCACTGGCCCCCGGTGGGCACATAGCCATGCTCTTCCCCTGGGGCCCTAGACCCGTTGCTGGTTCTTCATCTTCTTTATTAGAAACAAACAAACAAACTTTGACTTTTTGGCCCCACCGCACAGCATGGGGGATCTTAGTTCCTGGGCCAAGGATTGAACCTGCACCCCTTCCATTGGAAGTGCAGAGTCCTAACCACTGGACTGCCGGGAGAAGCCCCGCTCTGCCAGCTCTCCCTATGCTCCCTTTCTCAGCTAAGGGGGCTGGAGCTGGTTTTGCCCCTTGGTCTCTCTCTACTATCTCTGTGACTCTGGGGGGGTCTGAATCTTGGCAGCAGTGAGACCCACAGTAGCTGAAGCTGGGGGCCCAAGGCTTCCACGGCTCCCTATCCCTCCAGCCAGGCCCACAGTGAGGCTGAACTGATGGCCCCAGTCACCGGGTGTCCTGCTGTTCTGAGTAGCTTGTGTGACCTCCTTTGCAGAGGGTGGGGAGGCTGACGTACAGTTCTTGCCGTTTTGGCCACTGGTCACCACATTCTCCGGTGCTGGCATCCCAGGGCCAAGGACCTCCCTTTGGGCTCTGGCCTGGATGCTCAGCACCTCTGCGCAGTCACAGCCTAGTGTGGGGACCGTTTGGCTTATTGCAAACAGCTGGACAGATCTGAATTTAAATTTTGTTCCACCCAGTGGTCAGTACAGGTGGTGAGTGCTGTCAGAAACCAGGCCACTTCTCCTTTACCCGCTTTGTTTTGATGGTTGAGGGGACCTTTGTAAAGCCTGGTGATTTATGGCAGGAGGGCCCCCAGCACCCAGCGGCCAGCACCCGCCTCTTGGCTGAGGCTCTCTTGGCTTCTGGGGCCCCTCTGCCTGCGTATGGGGCAGCCCGGAAGTACCAGGGGCTTGATGCCTCCCCAGGGGCAGCCCTCAGATAATGATGGATGGAAGTCGGGGCATGATTCCTCCAGCCTCCTCCCCTGTGGGGTGAGATAGCTATCTCAGTTACATCCTCGTCTTCCCCAGGCTGAGTTCAATCCCCAGCATGACAGAGCCCAGTTGCTCACAGAAACTCATTCAATTACACCAGCTTCCTTCCATTCTCGGCCTTATCCCCCATTCCCATGCCCATACTTCCTGGGATCACCTCCCCCAAAAGCAACTTGCTTGCAAATCTGTATCTCAGACTTGCCTTTTAGGGGGGCTCAAACTAAGACATCTGTTGTTGAACAAGCAGCATCCTCATTCCTGCCCGATTCGATTCTGCCATCCTTGCACTCACCAGCAAGCCCCATGAGCTTGCTCTGCCGTGGACTGTTGACTGGCTCAGGGTGAAACTGACCTGGAACTGAGCTCAGGAGTCACACTACCTTGCTCAGTGGGTCAGCCCAACGTGACAATGTCACCCACGCTGATCTACCAAGGGTCCTTCCCTGAGGCTTTTGAACATGGGCAGGGAATGTGTCCATCCAAGGATGAACACTGAGAAGAGAGGCTCTGGACTAGCTGGTGGCCTGCTGTTTGTAAATGCTGCTCTGCTGGGTGAGACGATAATCCTGGGACAGAGAGGAAGGCAGAAACAAAGTAGAGCAAGTGAGTGCTCGGAAGGCACTTGTGTCCCTGGCTCCATTTGTCTTTGGAGCCCAGTGTTGTTCCCTTCTACATGGTTCCTTTGCCCAAGTCTGTTTAATTTAGAGTTTTGTTTTTCCAGTAGTCATGAGTGGATGTGAGAACTGGACCATAAAGAAGGCTGATGTTTCAAATTGTGGTGCTGGAGAAGACTCGTGAGACTCTTGGACTGCAAGGATGTCAAACCAGTCAGTCCTGAAGGAAATGCTGAAGCTGCCACGTGATGCAAAGAGCTGACTCATTGGCAAAGACCCTGATGCTGGGAAAGATTGAAGGCAAAAGGAGAAGAGGGCAGCAGATGATGAGATGATTAGATAGCATCACTGACTCAACAGACATGAATTTGAACAAACTTTGGAAGATAGTGGAGGATAGAGGAGCCTGGTGTGCTATAGTCCATAGGGGTCGCAGAGAGTTGGACCTAACTTAGCAACCAAACAAGAACAACATTTGCAACCAAGAGTACTCTGTATGACCTTGGGTTTGCCATTTAACAGAGTTTGGTGGATATCAGGTGTTCGATAAGTGTTTATTGACTGACAGAGACTGTCCGGAACCTATTTTCCTCATTTGCATATTGGGGTCAATAATAATTACTTTATAGATTGTTGAAAGGATAACTGAGACAATGAAAGGGAGAGGGCTTTGAAGGATCAGACCTAAGCAAAGAGCTCCCTTCTGCCCAGAAGACTGGCAGAGGTGGAGTGGGGATGGTAGGGTAGGGGTGGTGAGGGTTAGGAGGGAAGAGCTGGGGACGGGAGGCATCTTGGGTGAGGGTGCAGAGTCCTGCTGAGTCTGTGACTGAACAGGGCCTGCTGACCAGTAAGAACTGCATGAGGTAATAATGATGATGGGAGTAGAGTGGGAAGAGAAGCTGGGAATGACTATTTTTTTTTTTTTTTCTTCCTTTTGAGAGAATCAATAAGCAGGGCAGGGAAGGAAATTAATGCTTATTGACTCTTACTTATGAACGTGCACTGGGTCTAACTCCTTGCACACATCAGAGAATACCAACTGATGACCTGGAGGCAGATGTTTTGTTTGGCCTTTCTAGGCCTTTAAAGAAACATTTCACTAATTGCCAATGTATACAGATCTGGAGATTCCACGTGAAAAGATGGTTGGGGAATGCTCTTGAAAAACTAGAAGGTTAGCAACATGAGGCCCATATTCCCTGTGGCATCAATAGCTGGAGTTACGAATGGCTGCCCCCTTCTGTATTCTAAACACAAGAGAAATTAACTTAAATGAATTTCAGGTTCACGTGAACTGGGAAATATTCAATAGTAAAAGTCTAGTATTTATGTCTGTTTGCTAATCTAATATAGACATGTCTAAGAGTCATTAACATTAAGCATAATATTTCCATCGTGCCTAGGCTTAATGTCCTGGAGGAAGGCATGGCAACCCGCTGCAGTACTCTTGCCTGGAGAATCCCATGGACAGAGGAGCCTGATGGGCTGCAGTCCATGGGGTCCCAAGAGGCGGACACGACTGAGCAACTAAGCACAGCACAGCCCCCCTCTGATGAGGCCTCTGCCCCCCAGTTTGACCTGACCCCATCAGGCCTCTTCACTCTTGTATGGGACTTGCCTGGCTCTATAGTCATTTGAGATGGTAATTTCGGACATTGACAACTCATCTTCCCAGCAGTTTTGCAAGGTGGGTACCCGTTAGCCCCATTTTACGAGCACATGGAGGTTCAGAGGTGAAACCATCTACTCCAGATCACACAGTTAAGAAATGATGAAGCTGGGACCCTGGGTCAGTTCTTACCAACCCTAAAATTCATTCTCCTGTCAAAACACACGGAATGTTTGGCTGCAGGTGGAGAGGAGGAGGAGGCAGAGAGGTTTGGGATCAGTGACTGGGAAGAACGGGTGCCATAGATAGAATGAGAGAATGAGAGAATGGGGGGCGGGGGTGGTGGGATGATCTAGTTAGACCTGAGCATTGCCAGTTTGAAGGGACCCCAAGCTGTCCAAACAAAGGATTCTGTTCCCAGGGGATTTTTAGGACATGGAGGCTGGTGCTGGTGTCTGTGGTAAACAGAGAAATGGGTGGTTATTGAGGATTCACTGAGGGGAGGGAGGTAAGAATGATGTCGGGTGTGTTACTGAGAATCTGGGTGGCTGGTGCTGAGAATCTGGGTGGCTGGTGCTTTAGGACGTCAGGAGGAGCAGCGTGGGGGAAGCAGGGGGAGACAGTGTGTCCAGGTTTGGAGAGTTAAGGGCCAGTGGAATGTACATGCAGAGATAT
>SJYX01007973.1:681768-734356 GCA_006410675.1 Oreotragus oreotragus | reverse complement strand
AGCCCCCGGAGCTTGCTCAAACTCATGTCCATCGAGTCAGTAATGCCATCCAACCATCTCATCCTCTGTCGTCCCCTTCTCTTCCTGATGTGGGAATAGGTAAATTACAAAGCATTACGGCAGATGCATAATAGAACTGTGCTTAGGACCCTTTAGGAGAAGGAGATGGCACCCCACTCCAGTACTCTTGCCTGGCAAGTCCCATGGACGGAGGAGCCTGGTGGGCTGCAGTCCGTGGAGTCGCAAAGAGTCAGACACGACTGAGCCACTTCCCTTTCAGTTTTCACTTTCCTGCATTAGAGAAGGCAACCCACTCCAGTGTTCTTGCCTGGAGAATCCCAGGGTCTGGGAGCCTGGTGGGCTGCCATCTATGGGGTCACACAGAGTCGGACACAACTGAAGTGATTTAGCAGTGGGACCCTTGAAGCTGCATCCTGACACTGTCACCCTTGACTGAGACCATTGCTTTTGCCCTCCCCCTCCTCCCCTGCCCTCTTGACCTGACCTTGTTCACTGCTGAGGAGTCCTGGGGAGAGGAGCTCCCTTCTGAGTCGCTGTGGCCAGCTCACCTGCCTGTCCTAATCCATTCAGCCTCTGCGTGGCAGCAGAGGCCCAGGTTGGCCACCATCAGAGCTAGCAGAGGAGCCGTTCTCTGCTGCCAGCTGGGTGGGTGCAGGGGCGCTCAGGCCCGAGATTTGGGCCGTTCCAGCCTGTGCTCCTGCCTCTGAATGCTTTCCTACACACTCCCCTCAGCCTTCTCCTGTGTCCCCTCCTCCTTTACAAGTATTTTTTTTTTTTCCTGGAACATGGGAGAAGAGGGGTGGGCTGTGGGTGCAGAATTTACCTGAGTTTTACCAAGGAGCTTGGACTTTATCCTAAGGTGATGCAAAGCTCACAGAAATGTCTGAAGCAGGGAAGTAACACTATCAGATGTGTGTTTTTAGAAAGGTCACTCTGGCTTCGGGAGGCAGGATGATGGAAACTGAAAGTCTAGACAAGAAGCTGGGCAGTAGTCTAGCTGGGAGGAGGCCAGGGTCCTGGAGGGGAACCAGCCAGGCCTCTAGGTAGCTGTGGGAGTCACCCTGGGGAGGAACTGGGCTCAGCTAGGACCCTCGAAGGAACCCATCATAGCTATGGTTTCTGAGTGCTCAGGCCACAGGTCTGGCCCAGACAGGACGGGGGCAGCCCCCAGTCCTACCTGGACTGGTTTGCCAGGAGGGTATCAGGGCTGCTTTCCTGAGAGCTCAGTTGGTAAAGAATCCGTCTGCAATGCAGGAGACTCCAGTTCGATTCCTGGGTTGGGAAGATCCCCTGGAGAAGGGAAAGGCTACCCACTCCAGGATTCTCTCTGGCAAATAATCCACCTGTGGGAGACTTGGGTTCGATCCCTGGGTTGGGAAGATCCCCTGGAGAAGGGAAAGGCTACCCACTCCAGTATTTTGGCCTGGAGAATTCCGTGGACTTTGTAGTCCATGGGGCTGCAAAGAGTGGGACAAGACTAAGCAACTTTCACTCATTCATCAGGGAAGCAAATCAGGACCAGGGGCCAAAGGTCCACACTTGGAGTACAAGGTGAGGTGCTGACTTTGGCAACAGATGGAACCTCTGACCAGACCTGGGCTCAGAGGGCAGTTGGCCCTACGGTACCTAAAGGCTGTTCACCTATATCCATGTGCCCTGAAGATACTGTTGTCAGACTTCAGAGACGATGTGGGGAAGCCCAGAGGATTCTTCTGGGTTTGGCCCTGATCTAGAGTTGACACAGTCCTGGGCTTTGCCATCAAGGGCTTAATCCATGGGTCTCATCAGACCTCACCCCACCTGGCTCTAGGTTCTCCCTCAGGGCTGGTGTGGAGCTGGAAGCTAGCTGTGTGATCACAGGTGGCCTTGTGCCCAGGGACTGCAGCTGGATTGTGGCTGGCAGAGTGCCTGGCTGTCTCCCAGGGCTCATGAGGGGCCTGCTCCTAATTTCAGCCTGGGAGCTCTGGCTGCAGGGGATGGAGTCATCTCTGAGCCTCTTGAAAGCTTTGGGTTTATCTCTTTTTCCTTCTTCACCTGGGCTATTACCTATGTCTGGACCATTCTCCCACTGCTCCTTTTTACCTGCCTAAATCCTGTCCATCTTTTATACGTCACTCCTTTGGAAATTAGTTTAGTTTCCTCCATTATTCTTGCTCAGCGCATCCTCTGCTTTTTCTACAGTGCATTTATTATGTTATTCATTACACTTTTATTTGTGTGTGTACGTGTGTGTTGTAACATCTTGGTCCCCTGAGTGGACTGGAAGCTCCCTGGAGGCAGGGAGCATTTCTCTTTTAGGCACCATCATATCCTCAGACTTGAGCCCCCTGCCTGGGGCCCTGTAGTTACTAAG
Source organism: Oreotragus oreotragus (assembly GCA_006410675.1). Taxonomy (NCBI): domain Eukaryota; kingdom Metazoa; phylum Chordata; class Mammalia; order Artiodactyla; family Bovidae; genus Oreotragus; species Oreotragus oreotragus. The sequence continues at coordinate 731,982 of SJYX01007973.1, read as the reverse complement.
AATATTTGTTGAGTGAGTCAGTAAAAGAAAGAATAAATACATTATGGGATGCCCCTGGGGACACCCCAGGTGTGTTGGGAATTCATAAAGCCACAGAGTAAATCTGGAATCTCCCTGGATCATCAGTTTTACTTGATGGTAAGGAATTAGAAGCCTTTTATTTACTTACTAATTGAATATTTTACATTACAAAAGTAATACACGGTCCTTGTCAGCATTCAATCAATTGGCATGACTTTTACATTGAAACAAACTGTGATGCATGATGGAGTAGAATGCAAAGTTGACAAGGTTTTAAAGAGAAAATATGAGGCTTCAAAGACATTTTGAGCTTAAGAGGGCCTATGGTCCAACCCCCGCGCAGGTCTGGGGTCACTCCTGTGGGTTGGGGCACTTCTGCGGTAGGTCTAAGACATCCTTGTCAGGCAGTCACGCTGCTGTCAGTACTGTAGCTGCAAAGCATGGGGTGCTGAACCCCAAGGGAAAGCAAATACCAGCGTTTTATAAAGTGAAATCTGCCAGCCAGATTCTGGGGCTTGGGCCTGGGGAAGAGTGTGTACTTGGAGTAGGGATGTAGGAAGGCGCTCCAGGGATTATCAGGAAGGAAATCTCCCTGGTGGGGAAATAATAATCTTGCAAGCAGCCCAAGGAGGAGAGTTCACTTGCTGGGAGGGGTCAGCTGTTTCCGAGATGCAGAGCTGGTCGTCCAGGGCCAGGGCAGAGAACTGTGGTGGAGTGTGTGTGGGGGGTGCCATTATCTTGGCTGGAAAGAGAAACATAGAGCCACTCTGGGATACCAGAAGTGAGTGAGTCACAAAGAATGACAGTGTTACATGCCAAATGCAAACACAGAGTGGAATAAAGACCATGGACCACAGCTCTGGGTTCAAACTTCAGCTATGCCACTTTAGCTACTTGACTTTGCACAAGCCCTTTTCCTCTGTGAGCCTCAGTTTCTCCATCTGTAAAAGGGGTATCTCTTTCTCCATCTCTAAGCGGAACCCTCATTACGAGGGTTACATTCCGACTTTGCTTTCTACACATTAGAATCACCCAGGAAGTGCTTAAAAATGCTGATGCCAGGCTTTCATCCAGACCAACTGTATCAGAATTTCTAGCAGTTTTTCCTGGCAGCTTTATTTATTTTTAAAATTTTATTTTATATTGGAGTATACCTGATTAACAATTGTGTGAAAGTTTCAGGTGGACAGCAAAGGGACTCAGCCATACATATATATGGCCCCCTTCTCCACCAAACTCCCTTCCCATCCAGGCTGCAATGCACATTGAGCAGAATTCCCTGTGCTGTACAGTAGGACCTTGTTGGTTACTCATTTTTAAATACCGCAGTGTGTACGTGTTGATCTCAGACTCCCCAACTGTCTCTTCCCCTCTGGCAACTAAGTCTGTGAGTCAGTTTCTGTTTTGTGAATAAGTTCATTTGTATCGTTTCTTCTGAGATTCCACATATAAGGGATGTCATAAACCATTTCTCCTTCTCTGGAGGATTTACTTCGCTCAGTATGACAGTCTCGAGGTGCGCCCAGGTTGCTGCACTGGCAGCTTTTTTTTAAAGCACCAGGTGATTGACTGCTGCAGCTGGAATAGGTGATCTGACCAGAGCCGTGTGGACCTCTCCAGCAGAAGGAGCAGTGGATGTTTCTCCCAGTTATCCAGAGCAGACTTCCCAGGCTTTGTGGGTCAGTCAACAAGCTGCTGTGCGCTTCTAAATGGGCAGCTCTCCTTAGCTGTCTGCTCTTTGTCTGCATCTGAGCCACTGGGGACAGGGGGCAGCAAGGGAGGGATTCCCTGGGGATGCAGATGCTTCCTGTCTCGTGGCCTCTGATGTGACAGACACAGACCTAGAGGGACAGTGACACGGTGACAGACAAGGCCGAGAGTAAGGAGCCCTCCTCCATCCCCCACTCTGAACAGAGCCAGAAAGACTGACCTGATGCTTAAACTTACCTGACATCCCCAGCTACCCGGGGGTGGGGGTGGGGTAGCTTATAGAAACAGAGATTGCTTGGGCCCATCTCCAGTGTTCAGATTCAGTCCGTCTGGGATGTTAAAGGCGAAAAACATTCAATGCTGCTTGTTAGAGCACAGTAAGGAAGACTTTATTTGGGGTGTGGTGTGGGGGTAACGGCATCCCACCCCAGTACTCTTGCCTGGAAAATCCCATGGATGGAGGAGCCGGTGGGCCAGAGTCCATGGGGTTGCTGAGTCAGACACGACTGAGCGACTTCACTCTCACTTTTCACCTTCATGCATTGGAGAAGGAAATGGCAACCCACTCCAGTGTTCCTGCCTGGAGAATCCCAGGGACGGGGGAGCCTGGTGGGCTGCCGTCTATGGGGCCGCACAGAGTTGGACACGCCTGAAGCGACTTAACAGTGGGGGTGATACCCAGATAGGTACCAAGTGTGCTGCCATGGGATTTTGCACTGAGGGAGAGAGCCTGGGCTAGTGGGAATTTACAGCCAAAGAGCAGAGTGGGCAGGGTCAGTGGGTGGAAAATTGCTAAGCGGAAACATCAGGGGGGAGGGGGGATTTTGGCTAAATCAACCTTGCAGGACTCTTGCTGGTGGCAGGCCAGGGTGATCAGACATCCCGTGAGGGATGGTGGAGGATGAGGAAACTGATCAGATGTCTATTGAGAGAGTACGGGCTTCTGGTTAAATGGACTTTGAGAATCCCAGGGACGGGGGAGCCTGGTGGGCTGCCGTCTATGGGGCCGCACAGAGTTGGACACGCCTGAAGCGACTTAACAGTGGGGGTGATACCCAGATAGGTACCAAGTGTGCTGCCATGGGATTTTGCACTGAGGGAGAGAGCCTGGGCTAGTGGGAATTTACAGCCAAAGAGCAGAGTGGGCAGGGTCAGTGGGTGGAAAATTGCTAAGCGGAAACATCAGGGGGGAGGGGGGATTTTGGCTAAATCAACCTTGCAGGACTCTTGCTGGTGGCAGGCCAGGGTGATCAGACATCCCGTGAGGGATGGTGGAGGATGAGGAAACTGATCAGATGTCTATTGAGAGAGTACGGGCTTCTGGTTAAATGGACTTAGCAGGATTCTTGCTAAAATCAGACAATGCAGAGAAGAACGTGGAAACCACTGGAAAAGAGCTCAGCTGTATGAGCTCAAGGAGTGTGAACAGAGTTTGGTCAAAGAAAGAATCTTCGTGGGGAGGAGGGACTGAGAATATGTATTTCTATCAAATTCCCAAGAAATGCTTTTTGTCTCCCGACTGAGAGTCACCAGCTTAAAGAGAGGCCCAGAGAGATGTCAGGCAGACAGGCTGATGGACAGACAGGCTCTGAGATGAAGAGACCCAGGTGGGTATCACCCCCGTTCATACATACTCAGAAGCAGAGAGAGAGAGAGGCTTGGAGAAACAGGCCCGGGAGCTGACAGACAGTCCAGTCAACCCACAGGCCTGCTCTGAGGCAGAGAGGCTGAGGAGGTCAAGAGACCCAGAGAGACGGGACCCACAATGCAGATCCAGGGAGGAGACCCCCCACCCCGGCCCCTTGCCCCAGGTCAGAGAGTGAGACCACAGACCTCAGAACAGACAGACTGACCCAAAGCAGACAGGCAGACGAAGGGGTGGAGGGGCAGAGGCAGCAGCGGAGGGTGAGTGCGGGCCACGGCCAGCGGACCAGGCCCTGGGGGAGCGCCCACCCTCATCCTGCCCCTTGGGGAGCCCATGTAGGGGGCTTTGTAAGCAATGGCTCCTCCTGTCTGTTTTGGGTTTGCCCAGATGTCACCCTGCTCTTTCACTCAAAGTCTGGTTCCCACGCCCTCCTCCAGGAAGCCTTCCTGGCTGCACTGCCCACGGGCGCCCTTGTCTCCCAGCAGTCCTGTGGCTCCAGCTTCTTTGGCTCTCTGTGGATGTCTCGGGGCCTTGGCTTCTTGTTTCTGGAGAGACTTTGAGTCGAGCGTGGTTCCCTTGCTGGCCTTCAGGGTCTCCATGTGTGAAAAGTGTCTGTGGGTTGACTGAATGACTCTTAGGGCCCCTTCCATTTGAAATAATTTGTTTTACTCACCTTCTCTCCTGCCTTTTTTGAATCATGTTTCCCTGTCCTTGAAACATGCTTAAATGAGGCTATATATATATATATATATATAATATACTCATTGTAAGACATACAAGAAATATAAATGAAAAAGGATGAGATAAAAATATGAGGAAATTACAATATGTGGATATTTTTCCTCCCCGGGAGACCGCTGCTCTGGTTTGTGAGCTCCCTGAAGCCACTGGTGTTTCTTGTTACCCACAAAGGGCTTTCTTGGCCCTTGGGAGCTGTTCTGTGATTTTTAAAAAAAATTGTAACAGTAATAGAATACTTGGTGCTCACCATAAGCTAGGTACCACTCTAAGCGCTTTCCATGAATTAACTGTTTTAAGCCCCTTCACAGCCCTCTGAGGTGGGAGCCATTATTATCTCTACTTTCCGGGAGAGGAGGCTGAGGCACAGAGGTGGTGAATAACTCGCCATGATCACGTGGCCAGTTAATGGTGCGGTGGGGATTTGAACTCTGGTCCCGCCACCACACTCTCTGGCTTCCAAAGGCGTTTCTGCCTCGGAGGCCTGGCCCCCGAGTCTGCATGCTTCCAGAAGGTGGAGGCCATGCCATCTGTTTTCATTAAAACCGTTACTACAGCTGCTAAATAATCTCGGCGAACTTCCTGGGGCCTGTTCCAGAAACTGTACCCATATCATCCTCATTCACGCCTTCCCACATCCCTCGAGGTCAGTGTTGCTTTTCTTAAACAGCCTGAACGAAGCTGGAAGGCAGTCTCCTCCCCAGGGCCTGGCTGGGGCCCTTCAGGCCACCCCAGCTAAGCCGGAAGCTGCGATTTATCCATATACATACTAAGAGGTGCACCGAGTTGCCCTAGAAACTAGACTCTAGTAAGTGCCTAAAAAGTAATTATAAACTCCAGAATATCTTTCAGCCGAGCAGGTGGCTGGAAAATTAGAAATCTATTTCTGAGACACCTTCTGCTTTCCGGAAAGGCTGAGGTGCCGGTTCGGGGAGGGCCGGAGCGGGTGGCCTCTGCGGGGGGAGTGTGCGTGCGTCTGTGCGCGGGTGTGTGCGCACGCGGGAGAGAGGGCCGCAGGGCCGGGGAGCCGCCAGTCTGGGGGCGTCGCGGAGGCACCGCCCTGCCTCGGCGCTCCCTGCAGTTGCAGAGGCGGCAGAGCGTCTCCTCTCCCGTGTCACCCCTGAGAGCTGGGTTGCTAGGACACCGGAGCGGAGGAGATGCCGGCTGATTTGCCAAACAATTTTTCTCCCAATTAGGAATAATTAGACAAAGGGAGAAAGTGCGCACTTGGATGGTGGCAAACAGGCTTGGAGCTCGGGGACCTCGAGGAGCCATCGGGGCTTCGTGGCTGAAGATGCCCGGAAGTTTTGCCCTCCCGCCCTCCCCGAGAAGGAGCCTCTCTCTCTGGACCCAGAGCGCCCAGCTCGCGGAGGGAGAAAAGAGAGCTTACACTTATTAAGTGTCTACCGCGTATCAGGTGTTGTCATGCCGCCTGCCTTCCAAGCAGGATCCCTTTTCAAGCTCGTGACAAGCCGAGAAGAGTGATGAGCGTCTTCCGCGATGATCCCTTCATTGCACACCAGCTTCGCTAGGCTGTGCTCAAACTTCTTTGGGGTTCTGGCCCCCTCCCTTTCCCCTGCCTGGGTGCTCTGGCTTCTCCTGTCTGCGTGGCCAGCTCCTTCTCATGCTTACCGTGACCATTCTCATCCAAGGGAGATCCCCTTCCTGCTCTTTCCCCTCCGTTCCCTGCTAATTTCCTTCGTGGTGCTCATTAGGGCTTAACTCTATTTCGTGTGTTCGCCTGTTTTCCGGTTTGTCTTCCTAGCTAGCATGTCAGATTCACGAGGACAGGGGAGAGTGTATGTATGTCACTCGGGGCATAGCTCCTGGCATATAAAACACTCTCAATATTGCCGGAGAAGGAAAGGGCAACCCACTCCAGTATTCTTGCCTAGAGGATCCCATGGACAGAGGAGCCTGGTGGGCTGCTGTCCATAGGGTCGCACAGGGTCAGACATAATTGAAGTGACTTAGCATGCATTGGAAAAGGAAATGGCAACCCACTCCAGTGTTCTTGCCTGGAGAATCCCAGGGATGGAGCAGCCTGGTGGGCTGCCCTCTATGGGGTCGCACAGAGTAGGACACGACTAAAGCGACTTAGCAGCAGCAGCAGCAGCAGCAGCAGCAGCAGCAATATCTACTGGTTGAATGAATGCATGAGTGAATAAATGAGGATCTCCCTGTTATTGAAAGGAAGTGGAGGCTCAGTGAATATAAGGTTTTCCGCTGTGGTTTGCAGCTAAAAAGTGGCAGTCAGACTTTGGCCCCACATTGATCTTACTCTCAAGCTGGTTTCTTTTTTTTTTTTTAATTGAAGTATAGTTGATTTACAGTGTTGTGTTAGTTTCAGGTACACATCAAAGTGATTCAGTTTTGCACACATATATCTGAGCTCTCTTTCAGATTCTTTCCCCATGTAGGTTATTGCAAAATACTGAGTATAGTTCCTTGTGCCATACAGTATGTCCTTGTTTATCTATTTTACATATAGTAGGTGTGTATATGTTACTCCTGTGTATATGTCTCTTCCTGAAGCATCATGCTGCTTTGCTCCGGGCCCCTCTCCAGAAAAGTCTGTTGTATCTCCTGTGCCTCCCCCCATAAGAGGGAAGCCATCCTTAGATCTGGGTATTCCAGATGATGGCTGTGTGGCAGTATAGGGTAGTGGTCCCTGGAGTTAACCTTCCTGGGCTCAAATTCTAAATCTGCCAATTTCTAACTTTGTGACTCTGGGTCTCAGTGTTCCCGTCTGTAATGTGGGGATTTATTTCATAAGGCTACTGTGAGGAGATAACGAGGTAACACATCTGGAAAGTTTAGAACGTGTGCCTGGCGTGCAGGAAGTGGCTCCTCCGATCTGAGTTCTAGAAGGAGCAGCGGTGAGAACTGACGACTGTGTGTCTGGGGCACACCGGGGCCACATCAGGCGGCTCCTTGGGTGCCTGGTGTAAATTATTCTGCCTGGCCTTTGAAGCCCCCAATTCTTCATCATTCCACTGCTGGGAAGCTAGAGGGAGGCGACTGGATGCGGAAGCGCCTAGCACAGTGTCTGGCTCTCAACTTGCTGGGACATCTGGGTGAGCCATATTGGAAGCACCCTCTCCAGCCCCAGTTGGATCCTCTCAACTGATGCGACATGGAGCGGAGATGAGCTGTTGTCTCTGAACTCTGCTAAAATTGCCAAATTGGGAGCAAATACAGGGTAGTTCTATACCACTGAGTTTTGGGGTGGTTTGTTACAGAGCAAAGGCTAACCATAGTGTCTAAGATGCTCTCCTCCCAGACCTGTGCATGGCTGGTTCCTCATCATTCTAGCCACTTCCTATGGCAGTTGTCCCTGACCACACAACCTACAGAGCCCGTTTCTGTAACTAGTAATGTTCATGCCACCCTTTCTTATTTTCCTTCTGGACTTTATATTCCTGTATTTATCTGTCTCTTTTCATTAGAATGAGAAGCTTTGGAGAGTGACTTTGTCCACCTCCCCAGTGCCCAGAGCAGTGCCTGGTACAGGGTAGGACTTCAATAAATCTTTGTTAAATCAATCACCCTCCTATCGGTTATGGATTCTGTGTTTTTTTAAAAAAATTACTTATTTGGCTGCACTGGGTGTTAAGTGCAGCATGTGGGAGCTTCAGTCTCTGTGGCAGTATGTGAACTCTTGGTTGCAGCACGTGAGATCTAGTTACCTGGCCAAGGATTGAACCTGGGCCCCCTGCGTTGGGAGTGTGGAGTCTTACTCCTGGGCCACCAGAGAAGTCCCTGGATTCTGTAAGGATTTCCTATCCTTGTTGTGATGAATTACCACAAAATTTGTGGCTGAAGACAGCAACAAACATACGGCCTTGCAGTTCTAGAGTTCAGAAGTAGAACATGGGTGAGTGGGCTGTGTTACTTCTGTGAGGGGGCAGGAATCTGTCTTCTTGCCTTCTCTAGCTTCTCCAGGCCTCTCTCATTCCTTGGCTTATGGCCTTGCGTCACCTCAATTTCTGCTTCTGTCATCACTGTCATCTCTTTTTCCCTGACTCTGATTCTCCTGCCCCCTTCTTATAAGGATCCTGCAGAATCCTGATAGAAGGATATCATTGGGCCCGCACAGAAAATCCAGGATAATCTGGAAAGAAGCCTTAATGGAATCACATCTGCAAGTCTCTTGCCTTGCAAGGTTACATTCACACATCCTGAGGACTAAAATGTGGGCATCTTTGGGGCATGAAGGTGAAGGAGGAGAAGAGTGAAAAAGTTGGCTTAAAGCTCAACATTCAGAAAACTAAGATCATGGCATCTAGTCCCATCACTTCATGGGAAGTAGATGGGGAAACAAGGGAAACAGTGCCAGACTTTATTTTATTGGCTCCAGGATTACTGCAGATGGTGATTGCAGCCATGAAATTAAAAGACGGTTATTCCTTGGAAGGAAAGGAGTTATGACCAACCTAGATAGCATATTCAAAAGCAGAGACATTACTTTGCCGACTAAAGTCCGTCTAGTTAAGGCGTTGGTTTTCCAGTAGTCATGTATGCATGTGAGAGTTGGACTGTGAAGAAAGCTGAGCGCCGAAGAATTGATGCTTTTGACCTGTGGTGTTGGAGAAGACTCTTGAGAGTCCCTTGGACTGCAAGGAGATACAACCGGTCCATTCTAAAGGAGATCAGTCCTGGGTGTTCTTTGGTAGGAATGGTGCTAAAGCTGAAACTCCAGTACTTTGGCCATCTCATGGGAAGAGTTGACTCATTGGAAAAGTCTCTGATGCTGGGAGGGATTGGGGGCAGGAGGAGAAGGGGATGATAGAGGATGAGGTGGCTGGATGGCATCACCGACTTGATGGACGTGAGTCTGAGTGAACTCCGGGAGTTGGTGATGGACAGGGAGGCCTGGTGTGCTGTGATTCATGGGGTCGCAAAGAGTCAGACATGACTGAGCGACTGAACTGAACTTGGGGGCTCTTATGCTGCCTTCCTTAGGCCTGATGCTCATCTGTCTATTTCAATGATTTCTTCTCTTTCTCCTTTCTCTCTGACTCCCACCTCGGTCCCAGGCTCCACAACCGAGAGGCTGCCTCAGTGGACATGCCATGAATTCTCTTCCCAAGCAGCTCTTGACCATGGAGTCTGAGAGTGATAAGGGGATTCTAAGACTTCTTAAAATCTGATATGCCAGTGTTCCGGTACTGTGTATTGTCGTACTGAAATGTAGGTGATTTTTGCTAGTGTACCAGTGTTATTTCAGTATTTAAAAAAGCCAAATTATGGCCATGTGAGGCCTACCCAGAGAATTATATGCTGCATTAAGGTTTCCAACTGAACAAAGCTGAACTCATTCAGAAAGCGTTCCGAGCACTTCTCGGCCTCTGTGAGACCTTCCAGAACCCTCACTGCGGTTTTAATTCCCACACTCTGGCTGACGATGAGCCTCTATCCCCATGTTTCAATCCCCTGTATTTCCTTCAGAGCCACTTGGGGTCTGATGGGATCTGCCTAGAATTGGGGGGGTGGAATGGCTGGGTGCAGAGGGCTTTGGAGAAAGTGGGAAGGAGGTTTTGTAAGGTGACCTAGGAAAGAGGAGAGGGCAAAGGGGGAGGGAGATTCCCCAGACCCAGTTCTTAGCCCTCCTCCACTCTCTTTCCCAATTTATGTAACAAGCATGTACAGACCTTAACGGGTACCAGGCTTTATTCTAAGCATTATATAATATTAACTAATTTACTCCCCCAAGAACCATTGAAGTAGGTACTACCGTTTCCCCTGCTTATACAGACAAGGGCGTAGAGAGGAAAAATTACTTGGTCAAGGTCACCCAGCCAGTGAGGATCAGCCTGGGATTGAACCAAGGCAGTTTGGCATCAAATTCCTTGACTTTAGCAACTGCACATGCTGTATTTTCCTCGAGGGTTAAATTCCCTATAATCTCCCCTCCTATATCCTCCTGAGCATCCTCATGGGGACTGCTCCTGCTTTTCTGATCATTCATTTCGGCCAGGGCCTTTTCTCTCCTCATCCTGCCTGGAGAGACTCAAGCCAAGAGGACCAAGTAGGGTCAGGCATGGATCCCACCCCATCTTGGGTGATACAAGCTTTGAGGCCTTGTCTGGGGCTCCAAGGTAGACATAGCTTGCTTTTAGCGAAATTTTGGTATGAGTACTAGTTTCTTAGTGTCATCTAAACTAATTACTGAGATACAGCCATCAGCTGTTTTGCTCCTGACTTGCAGCCATGGGGCTATGACCAGGGCCTTGTTAATCATTAGGCCATCTGGGCAGTGACCCGAAGCACCTATCTATCAAGAATTTCAGACATCTTTGGAATAAGTTAGGAACAAGCTGGGGTTTTCACGTAAGGCTGCGTATACAGCTGGTGGGATGTAAATGAATCCTCCTTCTGCTAAGGTAGGCAACGCCCTCCAGGGAACACTGTAACACTTTTGACACGTGTTCTTTTACTTTCAATAGCAGTGAAGCTTGCATTAGTACCCGCGTTTTACAGTTGAGGAAATGGAGGCTCAAAGAGGTTTAACAAGGTCCCCAAAAGTCACTGCCAGTAAGAGGCCGAGCTGGGAAAGCCGGGATTGCCGTGTCCAGTGCCTGTGCTTTTAATGCAGCTGTTCTGCTGCCTCCAGAGAGATGGATGGAAGGCGGTCTTGATGAGGATACAGCCTGGCCCATTCCTCCCCTTGTTTTATCTCATAGCCGGTGTGGGGTAAAAGTGCTTGCAGCAAACGCAGGACGGTGCCCCATAGGACCTGTCTGTGACAGAGATATAAGCGTTCTGGCTGGGAGGAAGGGGAAGGGAAGGATGTTGAGACGGCTTCAAGAAAGAGGTGGCATTTGAAAGGGGTCTTTGACAGGAAGAGGGACTCTCCATTTAGGGCTGTGTACACATGCGTGAATTCATCCAATAAATATCCCTTGAGCCCCTACTATGTGCCAGACACCACGGTGATCACACAGTACATGTTGGTGATTAGAGGAGACGTTGCCCTGCTCTCCAAGCTGCAGTCTAGAACTTTCTCTGATGATGGAATTGTTTATGCTGTGCAATGGAGTAGCCACTAGCTGCATGTTGCTCCTGAGCACTTGAAATGTGGCTGGCTTAAGGAACTAAAATTTTGATTTTATTTGATTTTAATGAATCAGCCACTTGTGGCTACTTTATTGGATAGTGCAGGCTTGAGGGAAAGGCAGACATGAGCATAAATTGCTTATGGTGGTAAGTGCTATGCTGGCAACCAGATGCCGTGGGTTTGAAATGATGGGAGATATGACCCTGCAATCCCCCTTCTGGGCATAAGCTCAGGTAAAACTGTAATTCACAGAGATACACACACCCCTTTGTTCATAGCAGCACTAATTACAATAGCCAAGACATGGATACAACCTAAATGTCTATTGATAGATGAAAGGATAAAGATGTGTTACATATAAACAATGGAATACTACTCAGCCATAAAAGAGAACAAAGTAACTCCATTTGCAGCAACATGGATGCAACTCAAGATTGTCATACTTTGTGAAGTCAGTCAAAAAGAGAAAGGCAAGTACCATTTGACATCACTTTCATGTGGAATCTAAAATATGGCACAAGTGAGCCTCTCTGCGAAACAGAGACTCACAGACACGGGCAACAGACTTGTGTTTGCCGAGGACTGGGGAGAGGGATAGACTGGGAGTTTTGGTTGGTTGACGCAAACTATTAAATTTAGAATGGATAAATACCAAGCTCCTGCTGTATAGCACAGGGAACTATATCCAATCTCTTGGGATAAATCATGATGGAAAAAATATAAAAAAAAAATGTATATATGTGTAAAACTGAGTCACTTTGCTACACAGCAGAGATTGTCACAACACTGTAAATCAACTATACTTCAATGTAAACAATAAAAACATGATGAGACACATCCTGTTTAGAAAATCAAGGGAGTCCCTCTTGGAGGAGGTGACATTTTGGTGGAGACCTAGAGGGTGTGTGTGGCCGTAGGAAGAGGTGGGGAGCATCTTAGGTGGAGGGAGATGTTTATGAAAAGGTTTTGAAGGAGGAAGGGACTGGGTGCTCGAGTCTGTGGAAGGAAACCAGTGTAGTGAGGGGGGTGGATGGGTAAGAGGGTATGAAATGAGGTAAGGGTGGGAGAGACAGGTCTGATCACTTGCGGGCTTGGGTAAGGAGTTTGCCCACGTGGTTAGAGTGTGGGGGAAGCCACTGAAGGGTCTTGTGCCCCGTGCTGCCGTGTGGAGGAGGGACTGGAGGTGGCCACAGTAGAATTAAGAACTCTGGGGTGGGGTCTGCAGCAGTGGTGCAGATGGGGGATGGTGCCATGGAGCAGAGTGATGGCTTCAGAGATGAGAGAAGTGATTGGCTTTGCAGTTGGTCTGGGTGTGGAGGGCGAGGAAGATTTCAGAATCAAAGGTGATGCTCAGGCTCTTGAAAGAGTCACTGGGCAAATGGTGGCACCATTTCCAAAGAAAAGAAAGCTTAAAAAAAAAAAATCAAGAGTCCAGGCTGTTGGATGGTCACCCAGATGGCTGCTGGAGTCGGCGGGAGTGCTGAATGTTTATGTAATTATGTTTCATCCTGGTGGACTGAGTTTGTATACACACTCCATGTGGGCGGGCGAGCATTCATGTTTGTGCACATCTCTGCTTTGAGTAAAGTGAATGCATACGTTTGGTGTGGGATGACTGTGTATGCATATTAATGTCTACATTTTGGATGAGTGTATGCGAATGTGTGGGCTTCCCTGGTGGCTCAGTGGTAAAGAGTCTGCCTGCCAAGGCAGGAGACACAGGTTCAATCCCTGGGTTGGGAAGATCCCCTGGAGACGGAAATGGCAACCCGCTCCAGTATTCTTGCCTGGAAAATTCCATGGACAGAGGAGCCTGAGGGCTACAGTCCACGGGGTCTGAAAGACTCAGACACTTATTGACTAAACGACAACAGCAACAAAGCGAACACACGTCCTTAGCTGTGGGTGCAATCAGTGTGTGTGTGTGTGCATCTGCTTGTATGCAGGGTGAAGATGTGTGCAGGTTGTGGGGTGATGAGTGTGCAAATTTGTGTGCATGTGTGAATGCAGCCAGTGCGAATAGACGCAAGGGTGGGGCTGGATGCAGCTGTGCATCGCTTCCTATGGGCGTGTGCGTGCAGGGTCTGTACGTGCGCCTCTATTGGGGGGACCGTGTGTGCAGATCTGTGTGTGTCTGTCATGTGCATGCACACTGGAGCACAGGTGTGAAGGAGTGTGTTCAGGGATAGGCTTGATGGGCGTGTGTGCCCATCTGTGTTCACTGTGAACGTGTCTGCCAGTGCCCATTGGGGTTCCCGTGCCTGCAAGTCCCAGAGGCAGCAGCTTGCAGCGCATGTTATGACATGTTTATAAGTCTCTCAACCTTAATGCATTTTAAATTTCCAACCCTAGGTGATCCCGCTGGACTGCAGAGCCATTTGTTTCTTGCTCTGCTTTAAAAAGAAAGTTTCCAGAGTAAGATCCCTTCTGCCTCCAGCCTGGCAGCAGTACCTGATTCTTGAGAACGCCTGATGGAAGGAAGACCCAGACCAGGGTGTCGAGATGGTGTGGACAGGGCAGGGGGCACTGAAAGCTAGCTGGGGAGGGGGCTCTCGAGTGTGAGGAGGAGCAGCAGGCTGGGTGGCCTGTGGATGATGAGGTGGGAAGCCCCGGGATATGGAAGCCCCAGGACGCGGAAGATCGCACTTTGATCTCCTTGCACGCTGTTTCTCTCCTGTCCATCTGTGAACTTGTACCTGAACCTCTGCTTCTCACAGTACACACTCTCCTTGGGTAAGTAAAAGTGTTAGTCAGTCAGTCATGCCCAGCTCTTTGCAACCCCGTGGACTGTAGCCCGCCAGGATCCTCTGTTCGTGGAGTTCTCCAGGCAAGAATAGTGGAGTGGGTAGTCATTCCCTTCTCCAGGAGATCTCCCCGACCCATCTTCCCAATCCAGGGAAAAAACCTGGGTCTCCTGCATTGCAGGCGGATTCACCGGCTGAGCCCCCAGGGAAGCCCCTCCTTGGGTAACTTAACCCTTAACTGCTCTGAGGCAAGTCCTGATACCTTAAATCCCTTCTCAGGTTCTTCCTGGCATCCCGAGAATGCCTCAAGTGCCTTCAACAACCACCAGTGTCTGCTGTTTCCCCCCCAGGCCTGTAGAAGCACAAAGTCCCCTGGGATGAAAGGGCTGCAACTCCTGTGTCACTGTGCTTAGGGTCCTGGGGTGGGGTGGGGTGGGGGGCTGTTGCTGACTCAGCTGCTGGCAGATACCCAGGGAGGTGGGAGAGAAACGTCCCTCAAACTCCCGCTTGTGTTTATGGAGGCATCTTGCGTCAGGTCCTAGGGCCGAGGCTGCTGGGGTGTGCTGGGGAACCAGGTGACACAGTGGAGCTGTGCTCAGAATTACCTCCACCTTTGTCTTTGGACCAAGATCTGGGCCGCAATTCTCCCTTCCTTTAGGATGAGTTTTCCCTCCGATTCTCCTTCCATCCTCACACTGCAGCTGCTGGTGTGAGGCCTCGCCCTCCTGCAGGCACGCCTGAGTCCACAGACAGACTCTGGATGGGTCCCTGCATCCTTTGGTCCCACCCATCACGCCTTCCGGTGATCATCCTTTGATACCACCATCTGCTAATCTCATGGTCTAGTCACTGGGGTCTCATCTGAAACAGACATTTATCGTAACACACTTTTCTAGCCTCAGGTCAGGCGCTGCAGCTTGTGGGATGCAGGCTCCAGGGGTCCCTTTCTTCAACTTCGATCAGCCACAGACCTGAAGGACCCCACACTCTGACGCAAGGGAACAAGCCTCCTGCTGGGTCTCCTTCATTTCCTGTTTGCACCACAGGACTCCCTGAGGCAGACTGTGTGGCATCCCTTGGACTTCTCCCAGGAGGAATTCTGTCTGTACACCCAGTGGATAAAAGGGCAGGAAAATCCCCTGCAGAGACCCGTGGAGACTCTTTCTTGAAAGGTAATAAATTGTTAGGGCCCATTTGGTGACTTTTAAAAAAAGGCTTTAATGTCTCTGTGAATGTGCTTTATGAAATTGCTGGGTAGAGGCGGGGTAGCTTAATGGATAAGGGCATGGACTGTAGAGCCTGAATCCTGGTCTGGCTCCTGTCTTTGCTGTTCACTGGCCGGGGGTGTGCTACTGGTCTCTATGTGCCTCCATTTGCATGTCCTCTCAGATGGAGATAATAACAGTATTCACTTCATAGCATTATTGTCAGGATAAGGTGAGTTAACATAAGTAAGGGGATTACAACAGCTCACAGCCATAGTAAGTATAAGCCTCCTCATTATTAAACAGTTTAGCAATACAGAAGAAACCAAAATTCACACCAAATGCTACATTCCAGGGGACCTTCCTCCAGTCATCTCTCTTCGTGCTGAAGCATATATAGTTTTATATAAATATGATTTATGATATGTATGGTTCAAATACTTAACCGCCTCCCAACTTAACTGTGTCTTAGAGATTTTTCCATATCACTCCATACAGAGCTACTTCACTCTTTGAAAATTAATACTAGGCAGTTTATTTGCCTAATCTATCACTGCCAGGGGGGCGTGGAGGTTGTTTCTAATTTTTCTCTACTATAAACAACACTGTGTATTCCTGCCCACGTAGTGTTTATGCATATGTTTTCTTGCATTTGGGCTGTTATCTCCTTGGGCTAAATTCTAGAGGTGAGAGTGCTGGGTCAAAGAGTACCACACATTTTACATTTTGATACATATGGCCAAGCTGCCCTTTGGAAAGGTTGTACCAATTTACATCCTCCCTCTCAATGACGTCCCTTTCTGAACCTTTTTCTTTTTCACTCTGGGTCACTCATCAGATTACCCTGTGCTCCAGGTGAGGCCATTTGACCAAAGAAGAAGAAAGCTGGGTGGACACATATTTTTTTGATTAGTCCATGAGATCATGAGCTGCCTGGAAAAGGTTGTCACCAGGGGACTTCCCGAGGGTGGCTGTGGAGGTGTGCAGTGCAGCTGCCGCAGCTCTTCCCCAAGCAGAAAGGGTGAACCACGGAGC
This sequence comes from Oreotragus oreotragus, assembly GCA_006410675.1. Taxonomy (NCBI): domain Eukaryota; kingdom Metazoa; phylum Chordata; class Mammalia; order Artiodactyla; family Bovidae; genus Oreotragus; species Oreotragus oreotragus. The sequence continues at coordinate 715,824 of SJYX01007973.1, read as the reverse complement.
ATGAGCAAGCCTGTTAGAAAGCGACTTTGATGAATGTTGAGCTTTGTTCCTTTCAGGCTTCTCACGGAAGCAGGCTGGTTGATTTGACCCGATTTTGCATGTGAACAGGGCTTCGAAGGGCAGATTGCTCATTGCAGAGATGGCAGAGACACGAGCACCCTTGCAGGAGCTTGTGCATGGTGGGACTAGGTCACACCCCCCCGGGAGGTGGAGGCTGATTCCTTTCCTCTTGAATCTGGGCCAGCTCGGTGCTTTGGTCGATGGGGTCTGGTGGAAGTGACGCCCTGCCTGAACTTCTGAACCACAAATTTGGGAGCAGAATAAAATGGTGACTGTTTTACATCTCTAAATTCTTGGGTGATTTGTTACGTAGCCATGAAAACTGGACTGTGTGGCCACTGCTTATTGGGTTCAGTGCAGCAATTTTCAAACTTTGCATACTTGGGGATCAACTGGGACTCTCCTTGAGAATGCAGGTTCCTGGCTTTTCTGGTGGTCTAGCAGTTAGGGATCTGCCAGTGCAGGGGACACAGGTTCGATTCCTGCTCTGGGAAGACTCCACGTGCTGCAGGGTGACTAAGCCTGTGTGCCGCAACTGCTGACCCCATGCTCTAGAGCCCTGTGGACGGCAACTCGAGAGGAGCCCCCGCTCGCGGCAACTAGAGAAAGCCTGGGGGCAGCAACGAAAACCCAGCATAGCCAGAGAAAGAAATTAGAAAAAGAAGAATGTCGATTCCTGGGACTTCCCTGGTGGACTGGTGGCTAAGACTCCACGCTCCCATGGCAGGGGCCCTTGTTCCATCGTTGGTCAGGGAACTAGACCCCACATGCTGCAACTAAGAGTTCTCACTCAGTGATGGAAGGTCCCACGTGTTGAAAGGAGGACCAAGTGTCCCACATGCTGCAGCTAAGACCGGGCACAGCCAAATAAATAAATAAATAGTTTTTAAAAAAGGACACAGATTCCTGAACCCCAGATTGGGGAATGTGCATTTTCAGATGAGTGATCCAGGAAATTCTGACGTAAGTGGTACCAGATCAAAAACTTGAATGAGTCATTTAAGAATGAGAGACTTGAATTTGAATTTTGAACCTGTGGCTATCATCTCTCTATGCCTTACTTCATCTGTAAAGTGGAGGCGATCATGGTTCCTACTTCGTTCTGGTGTTGAGGGGGTTAAATAGGGTTAAGGCCTGTAGAGCTTAGCACCATCCTGCCATGTGAAAAACACAGAGGAAATGGTTACTGTCATCACAGCGTCATGCAGTAGAATTCTTAAGCTTCTCCCTGCCCTTCGACATTAAGTGAAAAATGTTGTGTTTTGATGTATTTAACTCAGGAGAGGGTCCATAGTTTTATTCAAATTCTCAAAAGGTCCTTTGTCTAAAGAAGGTTGAGAAAGATCGAGAGCATGTGTTGGCCCTTTGACCTGGGTCCAGTCCCAGTGATCTCAAAGAGACAGCAGTGAGTGGTCCTAAAGAGAGATCTCAGTTCCCTGCCCAGGAATTGAACCTGCATGAAAACCAGGAATCCTAGCCACTAGACCACCATGGTATAGAGGCTAGAAGCAAAGTGGCCCTGACTTTTGCCCCTCTGAAAGCAAGACTGTTTCAAGGCGGCAAAACACAGAGAGAAAGGGTATGGACGTCCGCTCTAATGAGGAGGAGTACATTGAAGAGGAGGTATAAATCACTTATACAGGGCAGTTCTTTTGGGTCTTTGTCTACCTTTGGCCATTATCTTGTTTCTTTCTTCACACCTGCCCTGCCCTAGAAGCCTCCCCAAGATGTGTGAACAACTTTCTCCTAAGATAAATTCCACTGCAGAGGCCTGTGGGGATATGTCCACACTTATTATGGGGTGGTGCCCACTCCTTTTTCACTCCCAAGGAATATTCTTGCATTTGTGCAGTAGGGGAAGTTTCCTTGACCTCAGGACTGGTTATCATATCTCTTTACTCCAGCAGAGCTCAACTTTTGCCACTAGCCTTGTCCTTGGAATGTCTGGGGGAAAACAAAGCTTCGCTTATACTCCACTTGACAAATAACAGCTGTGCAACCCAGTGGCCCATCTATCTTCTACTTCACCAGGAGCCCTCCATCCTTCTGGCTGGAGCCTCTTGACCACACCCCATGGGTCGACTTCATTNGGGAAAACAAAGCTTTGCTTATACTCCACTTGACAAATAACAGCTGTCCAACCCAGTGGCCCATCTATCTTCTACTTCACCAGGAGCCCTCCATCCTTCTGGCTGGAGCCTCTTGACCACACCCCATGGGTCAACTTCATTCCAGAGCATGGAAGGACGACTTTAAAGGAGTCTTAGTCTCACTGATGGCGGTTAGGGAAGAGAGTGGTCCAGCTGTTTAGGGAAGGGAACTCTGGATGCAGAAGCAGGCTTGTTGTGAGGGGCAACTGTGATGTTCCTACTTGGGAATCCTCGAAGAGCTCATCCCAGCTGACTGCTCTGTCTGCCTTCTCTATCCAGGTGTGCGGGGCCCATGGTGTAGGCTGGAATGTTAAGGGCAGCAGTGGTGTAGCAGGGGGAAAATTAAACTCCTGGTGTGTCCTTAGGAAAGCCACCTGTGTCTCGGCCTCAGTTTTCCCGTGGATGAAATGAGGAGTTAGGAGACCTGGGTGGGTTTGTGACCATTTCTACCTGACTCTTGGACACCTGCTCGCATAGGATGGGGATGGCAAACATGTTTTGAATCTGCGTCAGTGCCGCCTGAGTACTGGCTTTTTTTAAAGGTATAGTTGAAGTCCAGTGTCATAAGGTTTCAGACACACAACTTAGTGATTTGCAATTTTTAAAGTTATACTCCATTTATAATTATTTATATAAGCACCGGGGCTTCCCTAGTGGCTCAGACGGTAAAGCGTCTGCCTATAATGCAGGAGACCTGAGTTCGATTCCTGGGTCAGGAAGATCCCCTGGAGAAGGAAATGGCAACCCACTCCAGCACTCTTGCCTGGAAAATCCCATGGACAGACGAGCCTGATAGGCTACAGTCCATGGGGTCGCAAGGAGTCGGACACGACTGANTGGACTGCAGCCCACCAGGCTCCTCCGTTCATGGGATTTTGCAGGCAAGAGTACTGGAGTGGGGTGCCATCACCTTCTCCGATTGATGTATAATGTATGTACAGAAGAGTACACAAATCTTAAATGTACAGCCTGTCTCTTATACACATCTAGATGTGTATAAGAGACAGCGGTAAAGCGTCTGCCTATAATGCAGGAGACCTGAGTTCGATTCCTGGGTCAGGAAGATTCCCTGGAGAAGGAAATGGCAACCCACTCCAGCACTCTTGCCTGGAAAATCCCATGGACAGACGAGCCTGATAGGCTACAGTCCATGGGGTCACAAGGAGTCGGACACGACTGAGCGACTTCACTTCATATAAGCAACAGTTAGAACTGGACATGGAACAACAGACTGGATCCAAATTGGGAAAAGAGTACGTCAAGACTGTATATTGTCACCCGGCTTATTTAACTTCTACGCAGAGTACATCATGAGAAATGCTGGACTGGATGAAGCATAAGCTGGAATCAAGATTGCCAGGAGAAATATCAATAACCTCAGATACACAGATGACACCACTTTTATGGCAGAAAGTGAAGAACTAAAGAGCTTCTTGACGAAAGTGAAAGAGGAGAGTGAAAAAGTTGGCTTAAAGCTCAACATTCAGAAAACGAAGATCATGGCATCTGGTCCCATCACTTCATGGCAAATAGATGGGGAAACAGTGGAAACAGTGACTGACTTTATTTTTTTGGGCTCCAAAATCACTGCAGATAGTGACTGCAGCCATGAAATTAAAAGACGCTTGCTCCTCAGAAGAAAATCTATGATTAACTTAGGCAGCATATTAAAAAGCAGAGACATTGCTTTGCCAACAAAGGTCTGTTTAGTCAAAGCCATGGTTTTTCCTGTGGTCATGTATGGATGTGAGAGTTGGACTGTGAAGAAAGTTGAGCATCTAAGAATTGATGCTTTTGAACTGTGGTGTTGGAGAAGACTCTTGAGAGTCCCTTGGACTGCAAGGAGATCCAACCAGTCCATCCTAAAGGAGATCAGTCCTGAATATTCATTGGAAGGACTGATGTTGAAGCTGAAACTGCAATACTTTGGCCACCTGATGTGAAGAACTGACTCATTAGAAAAGACCCTGATGCTGGGAAAGATTGAAGGTGGGAGGAGAAGGGGACGACAGAGGATGAGATGGTTGGATGGCATCACCAACTCAGTGGACATGAGTTCTCTGGGAGTTGGTGATGGACAGGGAGTCCTGGAGTGCTGGAGTCCATGGGGTCAAAAAGATAGGATATGACTGAGTGATTGAACTGAACTGAACTGGCTGTATTTCCTGTGTTGTACAATATATCCATGTAGATTATTTGTCTATTTATTTATTTACTTGCACCGCGTGGCATACTGGATTTAGTTCCCAGGATCGAACCCACGCTCCCTTGCAGTGAAAGCATGGCGTCCTAAACACTGAACTGCCAGGGAATTCCCTAGCTTTTAAATTTTATGCATAGTAGTTTGCACCTCTTAATCCCCTACGCTTGTCATGTCCCTTGCTTCCTTCTCCCCACTTGTTCCTAGAGTGCTGTGTGGAGTTGGAGTCTGAGGTGAAATCTAGGATCAGTGGGAAAGGTCTCTGATAGGTTAGCAATGTCTGCCTGGCTGTGTCATGGGACGTGGTGACACACCCACTCACACGGAAATCTTACTTTCATACAACGTGGATTCAGTAATCCAGGTTGACACTTCTAGGATTTTTGCTGCATCTCTGTGTTGCCTTCTTTATTAGATTGATTAATAGTTTTAAAAAATTAGTTTAATTTAACATTATATTGCCTATTTAAATAATTTTAAGAACTAGTAGTCAGTTTAATAATAATGAAGATAACACATAGATGTAGCAAAAAATTATGAAAGTGTCAACCTGAATTTTAAAATTATATTGCCTATTTGGGGCTTCCCTGATTGCTCAGCGGGTAAATAATCTGTCTGCAGTGTAGGAGACATAGGAGACATGGGTTTGATCCCTGGGTCTCGTAGATCCCCTGGAGGAGGAAATGGCAACCCACTCCAGTATTCTTGCCTGGAAAATCCGTGGACAGAGGAGCTTGGTGGGCTGCAGTCCACGGGGTCACAAAGAGTTGGACATGACTGCGCGACCAACACTTTCACTTTCACTGCATTTCCTATTTATGTGATTATGAATAAAGATTGTTAAAAAATGAGCAGCTTCATTGCAGAGAAGTCTAATTTCTATTCCTATTTCCTTCTTGTTCTCACCTTTCCCTCCAAAGGTAATCAATTTTATTTGCTTTTGGCTTATCTTTCTATTGTTTCTATTTGAAAGGTCTGTGATGCATTATTATGTTCCTAAACTCAGGAAGATCCCCTGGAGAAGGGCGTGGCAACCCACTCCAGTATTCTTGCCTGGAGAATCCCATGGACAGAAGAGCCTGGTGGGCTACAGCCCATGGAGTTGCAAAGAGCCAGACATGACTGAACAATTAACACAAATTTTCTTTAAATCAACAAAAGGACTGAAAAATTTTCTTTTTACCCAAAGTCATCTTTTTATTGATGTATGCTGCTGCTAAGTCGCTTCAGTCGTGTCCGACTCTGTGCGACCCCATAGATGGCAGCCCACCAGGCTCCCCCGTCCCTGGGATTCTCCAGGCAAGACCACTGGACTGGGTTGCCATTTCCTTCTCCAATGCATGAAAGTGAAAAGTGAAAGTGAAGTCGCTCAGTTGTGTCCAACTCTTCGAGATCCCATGGACTGCAGCCCACNAGACGGCAGGCCACCAGGCGCCCCCGTCCCTGGAATCCTCCAGGCAAGAACACTGGAGTGGGTTGCCATTTCCTTCTCCAATGCATGAAAGTGAAAAGTGAAAGTGAAGTCGCTCAGTTGTGTCCAACTCTTCGAGATCCCATGGACTGCAGCCCACCAGGCTCCTCCGTTCATGGGATTTTGCAGGCAAGAGTACTGGAGTGGGGTGCCATCACCTTCTCCGATTGATGTATAATGTATGTACAGAAGAGTACACAAATCTTAAATGTACAGCATCGTGCATTGAAAATCAGGAAACTCTAAAAGTAAATGGATCCATCTAATCACCTCTCAGATTAAGGAAGAGAATAATAATAATAATAAANTCACCTTCTCCGATTGATGTATAATGTATGTACAGAAGAGTACACAAATCTTAAATGTACAGCATCGTGCATTGAAAATCAGGAAACTCTAAAAGTAAATGGATCCATCTAATCACCTCTCAGATTAAGGAAGAGAATAATAATAATAATAAAAGGGATGATTTAACTATTAAAAAAAGAGAGAGAGAGGAGCTCTGACAGTTCTCCACAAGCACTGCTCATGTGTCTCATGTTTGTGAGATAATTGGGCATCTTCTGTGAAGTGCCTGTTTAAATCTTTGGCTCAATTTTCAATTGTGTCATCTTTTAACGGTTGGTTTGTAGGGCTTCATTATACCTTCTAGAAGCAAGTCTGTTGTTGATTATAAATATTACAACCATCTTCTACTCTTTGTTTCGTTTTCTCTTTCTCTCAGTGGTGCCCTTTGATAAACAGAAGTTCTGGACTTTAAAGCAGTTTGAATTTTCAGTCTTTTCCTATGTGGTTAGTAATTTTTAAATTCTGTTTAAGAAGTCTTTGCTCCCCAAAGTCACCAAGAAATTCTCCCATGTTTGACATGGAAGCTTTATTTTATCTTTAAAAATTTAGGATACCTGGAATTGATTTTTGTGTATAGCAAGGTAGGGGTCTAAATTACATTTTCTCCATATAGCTAACCTGCAGATCTAGCACCATTTGTTGAAAAGATAATCCTTGTCCCCATGCACTGCAGGAATCCCATTTGTAAAACTCTGAGTATCAGCTGAATCATGGGCTTGATGTGCTAATGTATTTCTCTCCTGTGTTATCTTCTAAGAGTTTCGTTCAGGTTTAGGTTTGTGATTCATTTTGAGTTAATTTTTGTGAAGGCTATAAAGTCTGTGTCTACATGTATTTATTTTTGTATGTGGGTGTCCAGTTGTTTCAGCTCCATTTGTTGGAACTAATTTATTTTTGTAGTTTACGTTAAAATAAACATATACTTATGAAAATAAGAAGTGCTTAATCTGCATTGAATTACCTAAAAGCATTTTACATTCCATGCTTTAGGAAACACTGCAGTGGGATGTTGCAATCACAGCAGTGAATAAGAGAGGGTTTTCTGTAGGAGTAAGTTAAACAGAATCTTTAAGAATTTATTATATAAGAAGTTTCTATTTGTTTTAGAAACAATAGAAGATACAGATAAATAAAAGTCATCTGTAATCTTCCTACCCAGGAGTAGGCACCTTACCATTTTGGTGTATTTTTTCCCCAGCTATTTCCCCTCAGTGTATACTGTATTTTATAAAAAATGGTTAGTGAATGCATCCTGTTTTGTACTCTATTTTTACTTATTATGTCCTTAACAGCTCTTCATGTAGATATGTTATATTTTTGAATAATCATTTTAATGGATGTTGGTGCTTGATATGCTAACTGGCTCCCATTTCCTCCCTCCTTCTAAACACAGACTCTATCCCTCTCTTTAAGCTCTGTCTTCTGGACTCCTATTTCGTTTGTACCCACCACCATGGCTTCAGAAATAAAGGCAAAGGACTCTGTGTTTCTTTTCCTGATTCCATTTTCTTTNTGGATGTTGGTGCTTGATATGCTAACTGGCTCCCATTTCCTCCCTCCTTCTAAACACAGACTCTATCCCCCTCTTTGAGCTCTGTCTTCTGGACTCCTATTTCGTTTGTACCCACCACCATGGCTTCAGAAATAAAGGCAAAGGACTCTGTGTTTCTTTTCCTGATTCCATTTTCTTTTCTGCCCTCAAGTAACCATTATTCTAGAACTCGTACTTCTCATTTCTCATACATAAGAATATTCCCATTACTGCATGCAGATATACTATCAATAGTATATAGGATTGCTTTGTAGGCTTTAAAACTTTATATATGTAGTGATATCCTACTATATACATCCCTTTTCAGACTGCTTTCTTCACTCAAAATGGTGCTTCTAAATTTTATTCACGTTGCTATATGTAGCTTTCATTTACTAATTTTAACTGCTGTCTAGTATCCCATTATCAGTATACTGCAATTGACTTATCCATTTTCCTTTTGTTCCCCCTCCCTTTTGAACTCCCCTCCCACCTGGCCCCCTTCTCACCCCTCTAGGTTGTTGCAGAGCCCCGGCTGAGTTCCGTGAGTCATCCAGCAGATTCCCATTGGCTATTTTACATATTGCTGTGTGTATGTTTCCATGCCACTCTCTCCGTTTGTCCCATCCTCTCCTTCCTCCCACCGTGTCCGTAAGTCTGTTCTCTGTGCCTGAGTCTCCACTGCTGCCCTGCAAATAGGTTCATCAGGACCCTCTTTCCAGATTCCATATTAATGCATATATATGCATTAATATCGGGGAAGGCAATGGCACCCCACCCCAGTACTCTTGCCTGGAAAATCCAATGGACGGAGTAGCCTGGTGGGCTGCAGGCCATGGGGTTGCTAACAGTCGGACAGACTGAGCGCCTTCACTTTCACTTTTCTCTTTCATGCATTGGAGAAGGAAATGGCAACCCACTCCAGTGTTCTTGCCTGGAGAATCCCAGGGATGGGGGAGCCTGGCGGGCTGCCGTCTATGGGGTCACACAGAGTCGGACACGACTGAAGTGACTTAGCAGCAGCAGCATGCATTAGTATCTGATATTTGTTTTTCTCTTTCTGACTTACCTCACTCTGTATAATGGACTCTAGGTTCATCCACCTCATTAAAACTGACTCAAATGCATTCCTTATTATGGCTGAATAATAATCCATTGTATATATGTACCACAGCTTCTTTATCCATTCATCTGTCAATGGACATCCCTTTTCTACTGATAATAAAGATAAAGAATGATGCTATGTTCTTGTGAAATCTGTAAGAGTTTCTTTAGCATTCATATCCTAAATCAAAATTGCAGGGTTGAAGGGTGAACATTCCTTTAACTTTACTAGATATCACCTGCCAAATTGCTCTCTAAAACAGTTATACAAATCTATAATACCATCAGCAATGTGTAAAATTTCCTGGTTCTTTAAATCCCGAGTAACCCTTGGTACTGTTACATTTATAATTTTCCCCTGTCTGATGGGTGTGAAATGGAATCAATATTAGCCAGGATCCAGTTAGGACATCAGATACCCCACAAGGTACTTCAAACAGAGGGAATTTAATACAGGCAATTGGCTACACAGAGGTTGGGGAGCTGGTAGAACAAGAAGGAAAAACAGAGATCAAAGATGATAATTGCGGGAAGCAGGTACCACTCTGAGGTGAGGGCTAGAGGAACAAAAGAAAAGATGTGGCAAAATTAGGACCTAAGAGCTCTGAGTGAGGGTTCTGGGGCACTCAGAACTTAGAAAGAGGGTTGCCACCAGATGCTGCTGGTATCTTGGAGGAGTCTGCAGAGGCTGGGTTTAGGAGTGCAGAAAGAAAGTGGAGACTGGAGCCAGTTGCTGCTGCTGCCCCTCTGGGGTGGTGCTGGCAGGGAAGGAAGAAATAGGAACCCAGTCCTGTCTCCCCTTGCCCTGCCTGTCAATCTTCTTTGAGTGCCTCCCATAGCTGGAACCTAAGAGGAAGCCAGCTAGACTTGGAATCTGGGAAGGGGAGTATGCAGAGTATGGCCTCAGCAGCAAGAGCAGACAGCAGAAGCGTGGATTCGGGCTGGGAGACATTAAGTAAATAACTTGCATAGCATCTCACTGTGTACATATTTCACCTAAGTTCTTTCCATTTTTATGAGCAGCTATTTTAAACGGTGCTCCACGAACACCTTTGCACATATGTTTTCCTTAGAATAAGTTTCTGGAGGTAGAATTACAGAGTCAAAGGGAATGCATATTTTTTGAGACTTTTGATCCAGACTGACAAAAATCACTGGAGGAGTAGGTTTTGAAGGAAAAGGAGTCCCTCCCATCATGTATTCCTGGAAACTGCAGCATAGAGCAGATGGTGACAGAGAAGATAGTCTTTCTACACTGGAGTGCTGTGTTACCTAGGGATTGCTTTCTTTCCAAGGAAAGAATGCTAGAAAATTACAATTCTGACTATCCTACGTCACTAAAAGAGAAATACAACCCTAAACTTCTATATCATTTACACTAGTTATTTTGGCCTCTGAATTCTGTAAAAGAGATATAAATATCCATTATCCATAGAAAAGCCACAGTGAGTGATAACTTGTACCTACAATTATAGCACACCAGAATATAATTCCACAGTGCCATTCATATAACTTGCCTCCAAATGATACATCCCCACACTAAATGCTCAACTTAATTACCTGAGAATTTGTTGACCTAACTGGGCTTACAGGGGCCAGGAGTGAGAATGAGGAATATGGGAGACTGAAAGGGGAGGCTAGAGGGGGCATAGCGAGGGAGACAGTCTGAGTTGAGGAGGGTGGAGAGTGAGGACCAGCTAGCACATGGGTGTTCTGGAGAAGTTCAGGGAAGGAGGGCAGTATGGGGATGAAGGTGAGGCAGGGCTGAAGTAGAGCCTTGCCCACATCACAGTATACCTAAGACGACTCTCCTGGCCCAGATTTCATGGCCCATGTTTCTGCTCAGTTCTGTCAAGAGCATGAATCCCTAATTAGATGATTACAATCAGGAGTAGCAGGTAATCAAGAGGCTGGAGGCCCTGTTAACTGGGGGCAGGTATCCATCTCCAAAGGAGCTGCTTCTCCCAGTGCTCACCTTGGAGCGGAGCCCTGCAGAGCAAACCGGATGCTGTGGTGGCTCTGGCTGGGCATTGTGAGCAATGCAGGGTCTGGGCATTGAAGAAAGCTCCTGATGACTTCTCCAGCTCTGGATGCTTTCTGAAACGCATGTCCGGGGCGGTTGGGAAAATGACCCTAAAATCTCCTCCAGCTCTGGCTCCTCTCTGAATTGCCTCCTGGATATCTCTAGCTGGATGCCCCATAGGCACCTCGGTATCATCCTGTCCCCAGTCAGGCAGGAACTGTCAGCTTGGCACACCACGAAATACTCAAAACCCCATGCAGACACTCAAGAAATCTTGATTAGATGAAAGAATACAGTTCAAAAGCAAAACCCGTCACTTTCCACCTGAAAGCAGTTCCACCTCTGGGTTGCCCTGTCACTAATATCACCATCGTCACGTCAAGTCGTCCCTCCATCTTCCTCCTTCTCACACCCTGCTGGTCAGCAAGCCTCTGCATTCTGCAGCGATTTCTCCTGAATCCATTCTCCACGCTTTGCCGTTCCAGACTGCCCTAGATTAGTCTCCTTCTGCGCTCTGTGCCGCTCGTCTACCTCCTGATCTAAAACCTCCCGTGGCTCAGCATAAGCTCAGACTTCTTTGTCTGGCCTTCAAGGTCCATCGCTGGCCACCGTCATCCTCCCGTATCACCTATTTCTCCTCTGAATGTCACCTGCTCCTGCCAAGCTGGCCTCGTGCTTATCCCTCAAACATATCCTGGGTTTACTCGTCCTTATATCTGGGCTCATATCCCTGTCCATACTCACCTCTCTTCATTGACTAATCCTGGATTTGATTCTCTTTCCCAGCACTAAGTTGGGAATGCGGTTGAACTCACACTATAAGACCCACTCTATGTTGTCATGTATGTCTAATGAAGATGAGAAAGCTGAGGCTCTGTTGTGCTCAGAGACGGTCAAGGCCACGCAGTTGGCATGAGTAATAGCCACCAAGCTACTGGCTGTCTTCCATGTTTCAGGTCTTCTTGGGATTTTGCTTTATTCTAATTCTCCCAGTAAATCTACGATACATCATTCAAACAAAGATGCAGCATTAAAGGATTCCACATCAGCTGTGCTCATTGCCAGGCAGGACTGATGGAAGGGATTGGCTCAGTTAGGACTGGAAGAACAGGGGCTTACAATCCTGCTGAGGACACCATGGGTTACCTTGTGGATCTGGGTTCTTGGAGAAGGTGAGAGGAAGGAAAGGGGAGATGCAAAGGAAAATCTCCCTCCATTTGTGCCAGATTATTTCTCTCCTGGAGGAAGTTGAGATAAATTATGGGGGTTTAATTTAATTTGATTTTTTAAAATTAAAAAATTTAAATTGAAATGTAGTTGATTTACAATGTTGGGTTAACTTCTATTGTACAGCAAAATGACTCGTATGTATACATATACATACACTCTTTTTCATATTCTTTCCCATTATGGTTTAAGGATACTGAATATAGTTCCTTGTGCTATACAATGAGACCTTGTTGCTTATCCATCCTGTACATAATAGCTTGTATCTTCTAATCTCTAATTCCCAGTCCATCCCTTCCTCAGGTCCCCTCCCCGCTGGCAATCGCAGTTCTATTCTCTGTGTCCGTGAGTCTGTTTCTGTTTCATAGAAGTTCATTCGTTTCCTGTCTTAGATTTCACACAGAAGTGATATCACACGGTATTTGCCTTTCTCTTTCTGACTTAATTCACTTGTATGATAATCTCTATCTGCATCTTGTTGCAAATGGGTTGCTTTTTGAAGGTATTAATATTAATACAGATTCCTATGTAGTGTGGCTCAGGTGGGCCTGGGATTCTGCATTTCTAACAAGCTTCCAGGTGATATCTGTGCTGCTGGGCCCCACCTTCTGACTAGCAAAGGTGTAGGAAAGCTCAACCTGTAGCAGTCTGCGACTGGGTCTGGGGTGATCTGTGGCCAGGGTCCAAGATCAGTCTCTGCTTGGGGAACTGGGTCAGCCCGTAACTGAGAAATTGGGAGTTGACCAGAGTTTTGACTTTGACCAACAGTGCATCTGCCCTGCCATGAGTGAAGGAGAAAGAAGAGATGTCCCTGCGGTAAATGTGGGAGGTAGAGCAGATAGGGGAGGGATTCCGGAGTCATCAGAGATAGTTGGTTCTTGAGAAATTGTCCTATCTCCTAGGAAGGGTTTGGATACGAGAATAAGCTCCTTTCCTGTAGAGATAATTTCTCCTTCCTCTGTTGCTCTAACCCCCCTCCCATCTGCCATATGGTCCTGACAAGGACATATACATGTGGCCAGTGCCACATCTAGGGGTCTTGTCCTCAGGGTTCAATGGCCAACTTTGTATCAGTTTGGGAGGGGTCAGCATGAATAGAGAAAGGGAATAGTTGTTCTAGACTAGGAAAAAAAAAAAAGGGAGGAAAGAAATCAGCATGTATTGAGTTCCTCCTGTGTACCAGGCACAATACCATGTGTTTCTATATTAGCCAACCCTTTGATCTTCCCAATGATGTAAAAAAATTTTTTTACCTTGTTTTACAGATAAGGAAATAAAAGCCTATAGTGGCTGAGGCACATATGCACGGTCATTTGAGTTTTGGTAATACGAGATCAGGCTTGAACAGATTGTATTGGCGGGGCCCATGGTGTGGCTGGGGAAAGTGGCCAGGTGCAGTGGTAGAGGTCCTGGGATTGTCATATGAGGGGTTGCAGAGAGAGAAGAGATCATGGGCAGGGCCCACTCTTCCTCCTCAGGAATCAGGATCCCCAGGTTTTAGCTGGGGATACAGATTATACTTCCCAACCTCCTACGAAGCTGAGTGTGGCCGCGTGTTAAGTCATGGCTGGTGAGGAGGGAGGGGAAGTGGTCCCTGAAGACCTTTACCACTTTTCACTTCTCTCTTTCCTGCTGGCTGGAACAAGGCTGTGAAGCTCAACCAGCTCTTCTGTGTCATGAGGCAGTAGGCATCTGAGCCTAGATGACTGTGGCCACCAAACTCATCTAGACTTCTAGAGTCCATACCCGCAGGAGACATGAAACTCTGTCTTATCTAAGCCACCATTCGTTTGTTTCTTCTTCTGTAAACTGAAAACAATCTTAACAAGTAGAAAGGTCAAGGGCGTATTCTTCATCCAGGGCTTCAGTTCTCAAACCCGGATGCACTAAGAATGCTTAACTAACTGAATGAGACTTTCTGGAGGAGGCAGGGCTAGGCATTGGTATTTTAGGCTCCCCAGATGCTTCTGGTGTGTAGCCACTGATCATGAAAGTTGGAGGAGAACCAGGAGAGTAGCTGTGAAGCCAAAGGAGGAGAGAATTTGAGAAAGAAAACAGGTAGGTATCAATAGCAAATGCCTCAATTGGAAGCTGAGAAGAAGCCATTGAATTAGGTCACCAGGGATCACTGGTGACTTGACTGAGAGGGGTGAAGACAGGGTACTGTTTGAAATAGGCTAAGGGGGGTTGAGTGCCCAGGAAATATAAGGAATCTGCTAGTAAAAGGAAAAAACGAGGCACTTCACTTAATGGGATGAAAGTGAAAGTGAAGTCGCTCAGTCTTGTCTGACTCTTTGCGACCCCATGGACTGCAGCCTACCAGGCTCCTCTGTCCATGGGATTNGGCTAAGGGGGGTTGAGTGCCCAGGAAATATAAGGAATCTGCTAGTAAAAGGAAAAAACGAGGCACTTCACTTAATGGGATGAAAGTGAAAGTGAAGTCGCTCAGTCTTGTCTGACTCTTTGCGACCCCATGGACTGCAGCCTACCAGGCTCCTCTGTCCATGGGATTTTTCGGGCAAGAGTACTGGAGTGGGGTGCCATCGCCTTCTCCAGAGGATTTTCCCAACCCAGGGATCGAACCAGGGGCTCCCTCATTGTAGGCAGATGCTTTACCATTTGAGCCACTAAAGAAGATACTGGATGGGATAGTGTCTCAATTTTATGATAATGACTTAATAGCCTTGAGCTGTGAAAGAGCAGGCCCTGTGCTAAGCCCTTTCCAGGCATCACCACCTCATCTCACAGAACTCCTTTCTCTGAGATGGGGACTACAATTTCTGCTGTTCAGAGGTGGAAACTGACATGCAAATGCGAAAAGACTGGCTCAAGATCAAGCAACTGGTAGGTAATGGGATCTGAACTTGAATCCAAGTCCGCCTGATACAAGCTAGGACCACTCTGGGAAGGCCACCGTTAGTATCAGGAGATCTTGAGCCTTTGGCAGAGGAGCGGTTTTGTGGGTTTTTTTTTTGGCATGCGGGTTCCTAGTTCCCTGACCAGGGATGGGAACCTGTGAGCCCTGCAGTGAACGTGCAGAGTCTTAAACACTGAATCGCCAGGGAAGTCCTAGGTGTAGATTTTTAAGGAAGTGCGTTTCCTCCTGACTGCAGGGCTGCCCTTAGGTGGCAGGAGGAATCTTCTCTGCCTGCAAGGAGGGGGCTGTTGAGAGGAGGGAGGTCAAGCTCTCCCACAGCCCCCTGATCCCTTCAAGAAAGGAGGCTGGGTCACAGCTGGGCCACAGCCACAGGGAGGGACTCAGTGACCTGGAGCTGCAGTGGTTTGTCTTCTGCCAGAAGAGAGGGGAGTCAGCCTGCCTCTGGCATGAATCTGGAGCCATGGGGCCTGGAGAGAGAACCCGATTCCAAGCTCTGATAGTGTGAAGCCATGCAGAGCCGATTATTAAATGTCCAAGGACACAGCTACTGATGAAGACGTAGGTGGGCTGCCCCCGCCTCCCGTTCCCAGGACAGCCTGCCCACTGGACCCTGTTGGGGCTGCAGATGAATTTGCCACAATCCCTAGCTCTTTGATTCAAACAGCCATCCCTGGAGAGGAGCCTTAAGGGAGAGCATCCAGCCTACCCACATGTTCTGTGGAAGAGATCTGGCTGACCGCTGCCTGCACCACCTTTCAAGTCTCCCCGAATTATTAAGTCAACTACTGGGTGCCCAGAATGTCTCGAGTTCAAAGACACGCAGGCTGGAACCAGACGTCTGAGGGAACTTCAGACACATTAGTGGGAGGAATATTAAGACATGGCAGGCCAGGTTTATCGGGAGACTGGATAGGGATCAGAAGGAATACATTTTTCTTCTATGAGCTGCGGAGCATGGGACTCATCCTTCTGATGTCTGGGCCCTCAGTGGGTCTGACTTTTATGCAGTTTTCTTGGCTGTGGGGCTTGGAGGGGGTGACGTGCAGAGGTTTGGGCCTGCAGAGGTCCATGGAACCCTGGGGTGGGGGTCAGGGGACCATGAGGCGGGGAGGGTGAGTAGGGATCTGGAGAAAAGTGAGCAGAGAATGCTGCTCACCTGCCCCATCTGCCACAGGGGAAGCTCTGGTTTTAATTTTTTATAAATTGAGGTTCCCAGCAATGTCATGTTTCATTTGAAAAATGGTCTTTATTGGCTTTAAAAAAATCTTCAATGTGGTGGCAAGTTTTTGGAGTGAGAAAAATGGGTTTGGAGCCTGGATCTGGCTTTGGTTAGCTGTGTGACTTGACGCACACTAGGCACATGGCTTTACCTCTTTGAGCTTGTTATCTGTAAAACGGAATAGTGAAGTCCTTCCTAATGGGAAGATTCCAAAGACCCAGTGAGCTAGTGTATATGAAGCTCCTAGAACAGGGTTGGGCATGATGCTGTTTGTGGTGGAGGAAATAATTCATTTTCAAAAATGTTGTGTTCAGAGAGGGAATTTCAACCAAGAACTGTAGAGCTTAATGTGGCAAGCTCTTGTGTAACTCTTAGTGTGTGATGATTCTTCCCAGTCCTTTTCTAATTTCAGGTGCAGAAACAAGGCCTGGAGAGGTCATGTGACTTGCCCAAAGCCTGGCAGATGCTTCTTGCTGAAGTGGAATTCCAACAGAGAAAAAGTCGTGGGTCAGGGTCTCAGTGCTACTAACTTATTTGTTTTTCCTACAAATAGCTATTGAGCCCCTAGATATATGCCAGGAATAGCCTAGATGAGAGATTCTTGTCATTGGAGGTCTATGTCAGGAACCGCTTAGCATGACAGTCTGTCCCAGTCTGGCCCTTGCCTTTCTTTCTAGGTCTTTTTCAGCCACTGCTTGTTTCTACACTGTGATCTGGAATCAAGAAACTTCTCATTGTTCTTTGGATTCATGAATCTTTTTAAAAAAGTTGTTGACTTATTTCTTTATTTTTGGCTGCATCGGGTCTTAGTTGTGGCACATGGGACCTTTTCATTGGGAGGATTTCTCTCTGGTTGTGCTGTGCAGGCTTCAGCAGTTGTGACACGTGGGCTTGGTTCCCCTGTGGCACGTGGGAATCTTAGTCCCCCGGCTGGGAATCGAACCTGTGTCCTCTGCGTTGCAAGGCAGATTCTTCAGCACTGGACCACCTGGAAAGTCCCTCATGAGCCCTTTTAACTTGCTGCTCCCTCTACTGGAGGTGCCCTTGTTCCCCCCTCCACCTGGAAAACTATTCATTTGTCAAGGCTAATGTCACCTTCTCTGGGATGCCTTTCTCACTCACCTTCAGATACATTTTATTTTATATTATTGGTATAATCAATTTTTCATTACATTTCAGCATTTCTGAGTTTTTGTTCAACACAGCTAGTTACTATCTGAATCAGGATTGGAACTTGGCCCTTTCTGACACCAAACTCATGAACATAACCACCAGAACACATGGTTCCTTCTGTGGGTTCCCAGAGCAGCCCTGCTCCGTCAGGGAACTCATCTCATTTAACTGTACTCACTTGCGTGTGAGGTTTCTAGGCAGGAGGACAGCGTGGGGGGTCATTGTGACTTCCCAGCAAAGAACTGACAGGATGGATGCTCATGAGGTAATGCCAAAGGTGATTAATTTGCTTGGTTCTGGGTTAATTTTTACGATATCACTTATTACTCATGACAATCATGACTCTTGATGATTATCACAATAATAATAGTGATGATTATTATTCTTTCCATTTCATATTTGGGCCAATTGAGGCTTAAAGAGTTGGAGTAACTTGTCCAAGTCCCACAGCTAGAAGAGGCAGAGTTGGGATTCAAACTCAAGTCTGGTTTATTCCAGAGCCCACTGTCTTAACTTCTGTATTATACTGCTGCTCCTGGACATGTTCTGTCAGACCCTGGGGTGATACTGGGGTGCAGAGACACATG
Source organism: Oreotragus oreotragus (assembly GCA_006410675.1). Lineage (NCBI taxonomy): Eukaryota > Metazoa > Chordata > Mammalia > Artiodactyla > Bovidae > Oreotragus > Oreotragus oreotragus. Next base: position 697,853 of record SJYX01007973.1, on the reverse strand, counting down.
CCATACAGCTCCTTCCCTCAAGGAACTCACAGTCAGATAGGGAAGACAGACATCCCACCATAAATAGATAATCGTCACACATGCTATGATTCAGGGTAGCCCAGAAGAAGGAATGAGTAATTCATCAGACAGGGGGAGTGCCAGGCAGATATTTCCTAGAAGAGGGGATACCTGAGCAGGGTTTTGAAGGCTAAATAAGAGTTTTCCAGGAAATAAATGCAGTGAAAGGATACCCTAGGCAGCGAGAGTAGCACATACAAAGGCAAGAGAGAGACAGAGACAGAGATACAGAGAGGAAGACACTGAGCGGTTGGGAAATTCCAAGTGTTCTGAAGCTTCACCCGGCTTGTCTCTTGTCCCCACAGCAGAGTCCGTAGGAGATGCGGAGAGCTGCAGCTGCAGACAGCTGGTTGCACCTGCCGTCCTGGAGTTCTCATTTCTTCTCACACCTGTCTGTCCAGAAAGCAGCGGGTGGGCCGTGAAGCTTTGTGGGATTCTTCTCGGTGCTGGGACTGAAGGAGAAATGATGGGACAGCCACTCTGGGGATCAGAATCCAGCACCTGCTCCCCACCCTCTCAGTCACGCAGCTTGGCTCCCCGTTGCCTTAGTGGGAGGAAGGGCTGGTGAGGATGTGTGACCAAGACCCTTCTAAACTAGGGTGACCGTGAGGCCCTTGGATGGGATCTGGAGGTGGAGGGCGGGTCTACCAGTTGTCTTCCTGGCAGCAGTAGGAATATCCGAGTCTAGGGGCTGATTCAGAGGCTGGGTGGGTGTTCCCCCAGTTTCCTCAGCTGAAAAATACTGAGGGAGCTCACAGGTCCTGCCTGCCGAGCGCCTGCGCCCACCCTAGCCCAGCCGGCTGTGAGTGGGGAGCCTAGCATGGCAGTGAGGGTGGGCACTGGTACAATCATGCTTCTTTGGATAGAGGTGCTGAAAGCTGGGGGGCCCTGGACACCCAGGGCCTACAAATCCAGTGGCTCCCCTGACTGTAGGTACCGAGGTTACTGGTTTTCCCTGTTTCTCCATGAGGCAAAGGCCCTGATATCCAGCTTCACCTTTGGGAGGAAGCCCCCCACCCCCGCTCCCCTGGGGGGCTATTCTTGGTTCCTGATCCCCAGTGTAATCTGGGAAGCTGCTTCACTCAGGCATGCCCCACCTTGCCCCCCAATGTGCCTCCCACCCCGCCTTTGCACTCATGTCCAGATTAAACCCTCAGGTGCTGCTGAATTAGACTCAGTTCAGCCACTTCTCCTTGGCTCCAGCTAGTTTTGGTTTGGAATCCAAGTTGCCCCCCAACCCCGCTCAGCCACCTGCACAGCGGGGTCCATTTCCTGGCCCAGTTCTCTTTCTTCCAGTCTCCTAGGCATGTGTCTGAGGACACGTGTCAGTCAGTGATCACACCTTCCTGGCTGGCTGGACTGTGTTGGGATGTGTGTGCGTCCACAGAGGCTCATGTGCAGTTGTCACTGTGTGCTTGCTGCAGCCTGGAGCTCAGCCCACCGTGAACATGAACATGTGTGGTGTGGCTGGTGAGGGGCATCCGGATACATGACGTCTGGATACACAGGTGTGTGTCTGTCTCTACACAAGGACAGATCTCTTAATACGTGCGTGTGTCTGCATACACATGTGTGTGGCTATCTGAGCATGTGTCTGTGAGTGTCTGTCCTAGTCTGAGATGGGCCCTCTGTTCACACTGAAAGAAACAGGACAGGGGCCAAGCTCCCTGTCGTTCCACAAGGGCCTGGGCTGGCTTGTCACCAAGCGAGTGCAGGTGAGCGGGCTCAGAGCCTCCTGGAATCTCTCGGCCTAACACCCTGGATGGATGTCTCCAGCTGTCCCCTAGTCCCATAGCCTCTGCTTTGAGTACTTTGAGATCATTGGTTGCTCTGGCCCTGCCCCCATCTCTTTCCTTTGGAAAGTGTGTACCTGGAAAAGATCCAACAATAAGTCTTCCCAGTTCACTCTGGACAGCAGTGCCCACCCCTTTGTGACCTTTCTGGAGCATAGTAGGTCCTGTATAAACAGGAGCCATTTGTAGCTTTTTTTTTTTTCCCCGCAGTTTGCCAACTTTCCCAAATGTTTAAGTCTAAACAGATAAAGGTTGAGCTAAAGTAGGAGAGTAGGGGAGAAAAGGGAGAAAGGAGGGAAAGGAGGAGAAAGTAGGGGAGGAAGACAGTGAGCGGTGGAGTCACCCACTGTGGCCGTGTTAGGCCTTCTCTCCACTGCTGCCATCCAAGCTCTTCCCTCTGTGGGCCAGCGGGGCCTTAGGACAGGGTTCTGGTCAGGAATGGCTGTTCCTGGGGCTGAGGAGTGCCGAAGGACTCGGGACAGCGTGGAGGCTCTCCCAAGGGCCCTGGTAGGGTCTGGGTGCCTGTCCCAACCTTGTCCTTTCCAACAAATCTCCGGATGGGCAGGAGGAACATTTGTGGGGAAATTACCAATTTAAATAGGAAATGCAAGCAATTTGGATGGAACCCCAGGATGGCAGTTTGAGAGCTCATTCTCTGCCCCGTGGGGGTTTGATTACAACCAACTTGGCTGGTAACATGCAGAGAGGGCCAGAGAAATGGTTTCCAAGGAAACTCAGAGCTTTTTAAGCCCTTTCTGGCTCAGGTGGGAGCCCAAGTTAGCCAGGAAAGCAGAGGCCGTGCTCAATGCCACTGGGCTTCCCGCTCCTTGTGAGTCCCTGCCCAAGCGCTAACCTCCCTTGTGAGTCCCTGCCCAAGCGCTAACCTCCCAAACCCGGCCTGCGCTTCGGCTTCTGTCCCCAACTCTTGCTTCCCTCCTTTCTCCCTTTTCTCCCCTATTCTCCTACTTTAGCTCAACCTTTGTCTGTTTAGACTTAAACATTTGGGAAAGTTGGCAAACTGCGGGGAATAAAAAAAGCTACAAATGACTCCTGTTTATAGAGGACCTACTATGCTCCAGAAAGGCCACAAGATTTACTCCTATTTCCATCTTTACAGAAACCCTGTGATGGAGAGCATACTAAGGCATGGGTGTGTGCTCAGTCATGTCCAACTCTTTGGGGCCTCCTGGACCTGTAGCCCGCCTGTCCATGGAATTTTCCAGGCAAGAATACTGGAGTGGCTTGCCATTTCCTATTCCAGGGGAATCTTCCCAGCCCAGGGATCAAACCAGCATCTCTTGCTACTCCTGCATTGGCAGGCGGATTTTTTACCATGGTGCCACCTGGGAAGCTGAGGAAATACTGTGTGTCCATCAAATCCCCTTTCCTTTTACCTGGAACTACATGTCCCAGCACCCCTTGCTGTCAGGTCAAGTCACATGACTGAGTTCTAGGCAATGGACTGTGGGTAGGAGCGCTGTATGCCACTTTCAGGGTGTCCTCTAAAAATGCCACAGGCAGCCTTCTCTATGTGCTTGCACACTCTTTTCCCTGAGGTATGCTGAAAACCCAGTGAAGAACATTGAGCCCTGGGGGATGGCTGAGCCACTGGATTGAATTGTTCTGTAATCTGATGTAGTAGAACCCTGGCTCCTGTTCACCTCCACTAGACTGGAACATTAGGGTTATTAAGCCACTGAGGTTTCAAGGACTGGTTATTAAGCAGTTACCTAACTTGATAATACAAAGCCTGAAAGAGGTATCCGTATCCTTGTGTCTCCAGGTAGGAAACTAACTCAGAGATGCTAAGTAACTTGCCAAGATCACACAGCAAATAAGTGGCACATCTGAGATTTGAGCCCAAGGTTATAACTTACCCACTATACCAGGCTAGCAGGGTAAGTGACCTGTATAAAAGCTGCATTAGCGTTTGTCTTTTGAGGCGTCATAGAAAGAAAGGCTGGAGAAGGCAGTGGCACCCCACTCCAGTACTCTTGCCTGGAAAATCCCGTAGATGGAGGAGCCTTGTGGGCTACAGTCCATGGAGTCGCTAAGAGTCGAACACGACTGAGCGACTTCACTTTCACTTTTCACTTTCATGAATGGAGAAGGAAATGGCAACCCACTCCAATGTTCTTGCCTTGAGAATCCCAGGGACGGGGGAGCCTGGTGGGCTGCCGTCTATGGGGTCGCACATCCATCACCTCACATGTTTACCTTTTTATTTTTGTGAGAATGCTTAAGATCAACTGTCTTAGCAAATTTCAATTATACAATACAGAATTGTCGACCCTAGTCTCCATGCTATATATTAGCTCCTCAGAGTTTATACATAATAGTATCCGTTTGACTAGTTTCACGGGTCGATGCTGATAAACCTAGATGATAAATCTGAGGAAGAAAGGGGTGGTTGCTTGTCTAGCTCTTACCACATCTTCCTAGACCTAGCGACTTAGCAGCAGCAGCAGCAGCAGAAAAACATGCACACAGCAGGATTAGGAGATGGAGAGGGAGGGAGAGGCTGGATGGCAGGTGTGCAGAATGGCACATCACGGTGGCCAAGAGAGGTAGCGTTCCAAGGAAGGGGTGGTCAGTTGTGTCTAATGAGACCCAGCCAGGTGGAGGAGGAAGAGGGTTGAGAACAGGCCATTAAGTTTAATGACCTTGGTGACAGTTTCAGCTGAGTGATGGGGCAGACGCCAGGTTGGAGGGGGCTTGGCGACAAGTTGGTAGTGGGACTGGTGAAGGGAAGAAGAAAAATAAGGGATAGTTTTAAGCAGAGGCCAGGCCAAGGGAAGGAATTTTGAGGAGAGTCAGTGGTTAGAAGGAGATTAAAAATAAAAAAGGGACTCATGACCTACATAATGTGAAGCACCTAAATGCGATGATTTTCCTTTTCTGCTTGGTTCTGGTGAGCACTCCCAGAGCTAAGCTGACAGGTCAGGAAGCAGGGAAGGAGAGGTTCAACACAGTCAGCAGGTCATGCAACATTAACTGGGCCTCTCAACATTCAGAAAACGAAGATCATGGCATCCGGTCCCATCACTTCATGGGAAATAGATGGGGAAACAGTGGAAACAGTGTCAGACTTTATTTTTTTGGGCTCCAAAATCACTGCAGATGGTGACTGCAGCCATGAAATTAGAAGACACTTGCTCCTTGGAAGAAAAGTTATGACCAACCTGGACAGTATATTCAAAAGCAGAGACATTACTTTGCCAACTAAGGTTAGCCTAATCAAGGCTATCGTTTTTCCTGTGGTCATGTATGGATGTGAAAGTTGGACTGTGAAGAAAGCTGAGCGCCGAAGAATTGATGCTTTTGAACTGTGGTGTTGGAGAAGACTCCTGAGAGTCCCTTGGACTGCAAGGAGATCCAACCAGTCCATTCTGAAGGAGATCAACCCTGGGATTTCTTTGGAAATAATGATGCTAAATCTGAAACTCCAGTACTTTGGCCACCTCATGCAAAGTGTTGACTCCTTGGAAAAGACTCTGATGCTGGGAGGGATTAGGGTCAGGAGGAGAAGGGGACGACCGAGGATGAGATTGGCTGGATGGCATCACGGACTCGATGGACATGAGTCTGAGTGAACTCCGGGAGATGGTGATGGACAGGGAGGCCTGGCGTGCTGTGATTCATGGGGTCGCAAAGAGTCGGACACGACTGAGCGACTGAACTGACTGAACTGACTGACCTATGGATAGATCAACTAAACAGAAAATTAACAAGGATACACAAACTGCAAATGATACAGTAGACCAGTTAGAACTAATTGACATCTGTAGGACTTTTCACCCCAAAACAATGCATTTCACCTTTTTCTCAAGTGCACATGAAACCTTCTCCAAGATAGATCACATCCTGGGCCATAAATCTAGCCTTGGTAAACTCAAAAATAAAAAAAAAAAGAAAAGAAAGAAAGAGAGAAAAGAAATCATTCCAAGAATTTTTTCTGACCACAATGCAGTAAGATTAGATCTTAATTATAGAAGAAAAACTATTAAAAATTCCAACATATGGAGGCTGAACAACATGCTGCTGAATAACCAACAAATCACAGAAGAAATAAAAAAAATCAAAATATGCATAGAAATGAATAAAAATGAAAACACAACAAACCCAAAACTGGGGGACACTGTAAAAGCAGTGCTAAGGGGAAGGTTCATAACAATACAGGCCTACCTCAAGAAAGAAGAAAAAAAAGAAATAAATAACCTAACTCTACACCTAAAGCAACCAGAAAAGGAGGAAATTAAGAACCCTAGGTTTAGTTAAAGAAAAGAAATCTTAAAAAATGGGGCAGAAATAAATGCAAAAGAAACAAATTAGACCATAGCAAAAATCAACAAAGCCAAAAGCTGATTCTTTGAAAGGATAAATAAAACTGACAAGCCGTTAGCCAGCAAGAAACAAAGGGAGAAAAATCAAATCAATAAAATTAAAAATGAAAATGGAGAGGTCACAACAGACAACACAGAAGTACAAAGGATCATGAGACTACTATCAGCAATTATAGGCCAATAAAATGGACAACTTGGAAGAAATGGACAAATTCTTAGAAAGGTACAACTTTCCAAAACTGAACTAGGAAGAAATAGAAAATCTTAGCAGATCCATCACAAGCATGGAGATTGAAACTCTAATCAGAAATCTTCCAGCAAACAAAAGCCCAGGTCCAGACAGCTTCACAGATGAATTCTACCAAAGATTTAGAGAAGAGCTAACACCTATCCTACTGATATTCTTCCAGAAAATTGCAGAGGAAGGTAAACTTCCAAACTCATTCTATGAGGTCACCATCACCCTAATACCAAAACCTGAGAAAGATGCCACAAAAAAGGAAAACAGGCCAATATCACTGATGAACATAGATGCAAAAATTCTTCACAACATTATAACAATCAGAATCCAACAACACATTAAAAAGATCATACACCATGACCAAGTGGGCTTTATCCCAGGGATGCAAGGATTCTTCAATATCTGCAAATCAATCAATGTAATATACCACATTAACAAACTGAAAATAAAATCCATATGATTATCTCAATAAATGCAGAGAAAGCCTTTGACAAGATTTAACATCCATTTATGATAAAAACCCTCCAGAAAGCAGGAATAGAAGGAACATACCTCAACATAATAAAAGCTATCTATAACAAACCCACAGCAAACATTATCCTCAATGGTGAAAAATTGAAAGCATTTCTCCTAAAGTCAGGAACAAGACAAGGGTGCCCACTTTCACCACTACTATTCAACATAGTTTTGGATGTTTTGGTCACAGCAATCAGAGCAGAAAAAGAAATAAAAGAAATCCAAATTGGAAAAGAAGAAATAAAACTCTCACTGTTTGCAGGTGACATGATCCTCTACATAGAAAACCCTAAAGACTCCACCAGAAAATTACTAGAGGTAATCAATGAATACACTAAACTTGCAGGATATAAAATCAACACACAGAAAATCCCTTGCATTTCTATACACTAATAATGAGAAAATAGAGAAACTAAGGAAACAATTCCATTGACCATTGCAACGAAAGAATAAAATGCTTAGAAATATATCTACCTAAGAAAGTAAGGACCTATATATAGAAAACTATAAAGCATTGGTGAAAGAAATCAAAGAGGACACTAATAGATGGAGAAATATACCATGCTCATGGATTGGAAGAATCAATATAGGGAAAATGCATATACTACCCAAGGCAATCTATAGATTCAATGCAACCCCTATCAAACTAACAAAGGTATTTTTCACAGAGCTAGAACAAATAATTTCACAATTTTTATGGAAATACAAAAACCCTCGAATACCCAAAGCAACCTTGAGAAAGAAGAATGAAACTGGAGGAATCAACCTGCCTGACTTCAGGCTCTACTACAAAGCCACAGTCATCAAGACAGTATGGTACTGGCACAAAGACAGAAATATAGATGAATGGAACAAAATAGAAAGCCCAGAGATAAATCCATGCACCTATGGACACCTTATGTTTGACAGAGGAGGCAAGAATATACAATGGATTAAAGACAATCTCTTTAACAAGTGGTGCTGGGAAAACTGGTCAACCACTTGTAAAAGAATGAAACTAGGACACTTTCCAGCACCATAGACAAAGATAAATGCAAAATCAATTAAAAATCTAAAAGTAAGACCAGAAAATATAAAACTCCTAGAGGAGAACATAGGCAAAACACTCTCCAACATAAGTAAAAGCAGGATCCTCTATGACCCACCTCCCAGAATACTGGAAATAAAAGTAAAAATAAACAAATGGAATCTAATTAAAATTAAAAGCTTCTGCACAACAAAGGAAACTATAAGCAAGGTGAAAAGACAGCCTTCAGAATGGGAGAAAATAATAGCAAATGAAGCAACTGACAAAGAACTAAGCTCAAAAGTATACAAGTAACTCCTACAGCTCAATTCCAGAAAAATTAACGACCCAATAAAAAAATGGGCCAAAGAACTAAATAGACATTTCTCCAGAGAAGACATACAGATGGCTAACAAACACATGAAAAGATGCTCAACATCACTCATTATCAGAGAAATGCACATCAAAACCACAATGAGGTATCATTTCACACCAGTCAGAATGTCTTCTATCCAAAAGTCTACAAGCAATAAATGCTGGAGAGGGTGTGGAGAAAAGGGAAGCCTCTTACATTGTTGGTGGGAATGCAAACTAGTACAGCCACTATGAAGAATAGTGTGAAGATTCCTTAAAAAAAAAACTGGAAGTAGAACTTCCTTATGACCCAGCAATCCCACTACTGGGCGTACATACCAACGAAACCAGAATTGAAAAAGACACATGTACCCCAGTGTTCATCACAGCACTGTTTATAACAGCCAGGACATGGAAGCAACCTAGATGTTCATCAGCAGANTCTAGCTCTTACCACATCTTCCTAGACCTCTAGCTGGAGCTTGCTAAGTCTCTGCAAATGTCCATTCTCTCCCAGCCTTCCTTGCAGCTATGTATGGACATATATTAAGTTGACAGAAGCACGTGCTCACTTCCCACCAGATCACACGCATATATGGAATGTTTGCCCTGAACATTGTCCAGTTCCCTTTTTCTGTGGGCTGGAACTTAGAAATGCCAGTGATGAGCCAGCTGTTGTTATATGGACACAGGCAAGACCCTACACAGCTGAGCAACTGTGAGAAGAAACTTGGGCCCCTCAAGACCTTGTAGAAAACACTAGCTTAGTGTTCTGGACCAGTCTTTCCTTCTGGACTGGCGTGTGGGAGAGACGCAAACTTCCACTGTGAGTCTCAGGGTTGAAGCAGCTTGGCCTACACTTTAATTAATATTCATCCTTCGCTCTTCTCCATGTCTCCTTCCACGGTGCCCTTCACCATTCAGCAGTTGCCCCATCCCTCCTCTGTCCTTTCTTTTCTCTCCCTGGTTTGGCCATATTCTTTCAGTCTCCTCCTCACAATCAGAACATCTTTACTTATCCTTGTTTCCTCTGTTTTTATTTCTTTCTTTTAAAAAGATAGATGGTTTTATTAAGATAAAAATTCACATAGCATAAAATTCACCATTGTAATCATTTTAAACTGTACAATTCATGACCAATTGATTAAAAATTTTCTTTTAGGGAACCCTCTTACACTGTTGGTGGGAATGCAAACTAGTACAGCCACTATGGAGAACAGTGTGGAGATTCCTTAAAAAATTGCAAATAGAACTGCCTTATGACCCAGCAATCCCACTGCTGGGCATACACACCGAGGAAACCAGAATTGAAAGAGACACGTGTACCCCAATGTTCATCGCAGCACTGTTTATAATAGCCAGGACATGGAAACAACCTAGATGTCCATCAGCAGACGAATGGATAAGAAAGCTGTGGTACATATATACAATGGAGTATTATTCAGCCATTAAAAAGAATACATTTGAATCAGTTCTAATGAGATGGATGAAACTGGAGCTGATTATACAGAGTGAAGTAAGCCAGAAAGAAAAACACCAATACAGTATACTAACACATATATATGGAATTTAGAAAGATGGTAATGATAACCCTGTATGCGAGACAGCAAAAGAGACACAGATGTATAGAACAGACTTTTGGACTCCGAGGGAGAGGGAAAGTGTGGGATGATGTGAGAGAATGGCATTGAAATATGTATACTGTCATGTAAGAAACGAATCATCAGTCTATGTTTGATACAGGATACAGGATGCTTGGGGCTGGTGCACGGGGATGATCCAGAGAGATGATATGGGGTGGGAGGTGGGAGGGGGCCTCAGGATTGGGAACTCATATACACCTGTGGTGGATTCGTGTCAATGTATGGCAAAACCAATACAGTATTGTAAAGTCAAATAAAGTAAAAATAAAAATTAAAAAAAATTTCTTTTAAATTGATGGTATTCCTTCATTGTCTTTAGAGCCCTTCCAAGTGAGCCTTCAAAATGTCAGCATTTCCTGGGGTTCTGTCCTTGACCTTGCTCTTCTCTCCTCTGTACACTCTATGTGCTTTCTTTGGTCAGCCTTATCTACTTTCTGAGTTTTTATCCCATCTGAAGACATTGGATCTGCATCTCCAGCTTGATCTCTTTCTTGAACTTCAGACTGATGTCATTTGCCCGATTGGTTCCACTTCTTTAGTGTTCCAAAGGTTACCCTGGGGATGCTGCATTGCACACCTCCAGGGGGCTCCAGGTACTGGGTCACCTTAATTCAACACATGCGTATCAGTTAGGAGACTTGCAGGGGTACATAACAGGAAACTCAACTCAACACGCCTCAAGCAAGAAGGAAATGTATTGGCTCACAGAGGAGGACAGGCTGAGCTTCTGGGTGGCTTGATCTAGTGGTCCGATAAGTTCATTCAAGGTCTGGGTTTTTCTCTTGATTATATTCTTTTCCTGGAATTGTCTTAGCCCAAGCCTCTGAGTTGGAGGAGTGCTGTTGGTAGTGATCAGGACTACTTGTTTCCTTCTCATCAGGGGAGAGCTCCTTGCCCAAAACTGTTGAAGAAAGATAGTTTCCTTCGGTCTGAGTGAGTCAACTTATGGTCTCAGTGCCAATAAAATCCACAAGCGGAATGCTGTGTGCTCATTGACTTAGCCTTATGCTCCATTCCAGTCATTGGCAAGGAGGATTATTATGGGATGGGCTTATTATGAATGAGTTATATGATCATGTCCACCCTGGATCTGGAGTGAATTCCCCAGACTGAATTCACGTGACAGGTGGCAGATGGGTTGTGTAGATGTTGGGCAGTCAATTACAATGTCAACCTCCATATCAAAAGCCAAACTCATCACACCTACTCATTCGCCTCAGCCTTGGCCTTCCTTCTGTACTTTCTATTTCAGTGACGAGTCCACCATTAACTCACCACTCTAACAGAAGCCAGAGTCCTCAGCTTTCTCAGCTTTCTCTCTGTGGCCCCCGCTCAGTGTTTTATTCAGTCACCAGGATCCAACATTTTTATTGTTTGCACTCCTGTCTCATATCTACTATCACCAATCTGAAGCTTTCTAACTGATTTCTTTACTTTAGTCCCAAGACCCTCCACCCTACCCTTGCTGCAGATACCAGAATAAGTTTTTAAAAATGCAAATCTGGTCTTTTTGGTTATCCCCTTTACTTAAATCTTTCATTGACTTAATATCATTTCTAGGGGAAAATCCAACCTCTCCCCAGTGGTTGGGGGCTAGGCAGGATTTAGAGAAATATATCTTGGCTATGAAGGGACCACAGCTTGTACTGATACATAGTCTCAATAGTATCAGTAAACGTCTGTTAAATTAAGCAGAATGCTCTGTGGTTGCTTGCCTGTGATTAAGGGCTAGATGAAAGGGTGAGTGACTTAGTCTGTGAGCCTGGATGAGGGAGGAAGCAATATGAGGTAGATGGAAGTTTGACAAGGCCCAGAATTTATACTGCATGATGGGTTGTTCGGCTTTTAACTGTAGTCTGGTGCTTATAGAGCTTTGATTTAAAAGTTAGACAGCTGGGGCTAACTGCAAAATCGTGACCTTGCTTTTTGCCACCATGGGCCAGCTGCTGAACCCCTAGACTCAGTACCTTCCCCTGCAACAGGGGGAATAAAATTATCCACCTCATAGGTTTGTTGTGAGAATTTGATGAGCTGATGCTCATAAAGTATTTGGAATATAGTAAATGTGTGAGAAATGTTGCTTGTTCTTGTTATCCCTTAGTTGAAATCTAATATATGTTAGTAATATTTAAAACAGATTAAAAAATGTTTTATAGTACAAACTTATTGTATCAGTTCAGTTCAGTTGCTCAGTCAACTCCAACTCGTTTTGACCCCATGGACTGCAGCACTCCAGGCTTCCCTGTCCATCACCAACCCCCAGAGCTTACTCAAACTCACGTCCATCGAACTGGTGATGCCATCCTATCATCTCATTCTCTGTTGTCCCCTTTTACTGCTGCCTTCAATCTTTCCTAGCATCAGGGTCTTTCCAAATGAGTCAGTTCTTCATATCAGGTGGCCAAAGTATTGGAGCTTCAGCTCCAGCAACGGTGCTTCCAATGAATATTCAGAACTGATTTCCTTTAGGATGGAATGGTTGGATCTCCTTGCAGTCCAAGGGNCTCCTGTCTCATATCTGCTATCACCAATCTGAAGCTTTCTAACTGATTTCTTTACTTTAGTCCCAAGACCCTCCACCCTACCCTTGCTGCAGATACCAGAATAAGTTTTTTAAAATGCAAATCTGGTCTTTTTGGTTATCCCCTTTACTTAAATCTTTCATTGACTTAATATCATTTCTAGGGGAAAATCCAACCTCTCCCCAGTGGTTGGGGGCTAGGCAGGATTTAGAGAAATATATCTTGGCTATGAAGGGACCACAGCTTGTACTGATACATAGTCTCAATAGTATCAGTAAACGTCTGTTAAATTAAGCAGAATGCTCTGTGGTTGCTTGCCTGTGATTAAGGGCTAGATGAAAGGGTGAGTGACTTAGTCTGTGAGCCTGGATGAGGGAGGAAGCAATATGAGGTAGATGGAAGTTTGACAAGGCCCAGAATTTATACTGCATGATGGGTTGTTCGGCTTTTAACTGTAGTCTGGTGCTTATAGAGCTTTGATTTAAAAGTTAGACAGCTGGGGCTAACTGCAAAATCGTGACCTTGCTTTTTGCCACCATGGGCCAGCTGCTGAACCCCTAGACTCAGTACCTTCCCCTGCAACAGGGGGAATAAAATTATCCACCTCATAGGTTTGTTGTGAGAATTTGATGAGCTGATGCTCATAAAGTATTTGGAATATAGTAAATGTGTGAGAAATGTTGCTTGTTCTTGTTATCCCTTAGTTGAAATCTAATATATGTTAGTAATATTTAAAACAGATTAAAAAATGTTTTATAGTACAAACTTATTGTATCAGTTCAGTTCAGTTGCTCAGTCAACTCCAACTCGTTTTGACCCCATGGACTGCAGCACTCCAGGCTTCCCTGTCCATCACCAACCCCCAGAGCTTACTCAAACTCACGTCCATCGAACTGGTGATGCCATCCTATCATCTCATTCTCTGTTGTCCCCTTTTACTGCTGCCTTCAATCTTTCCTAGCATCAGGGTCTTTCCAAATGAGTCAGTTCTTCATATCAGGTGGCCAAAGTATTGGAGCTTCAGCTCCAGCAACGGTGCTTCCAATGAATATTCAGAACTGATTTCCTTTAGGATGGAATGGTTGGATCTCCTTGCAGTCCAAGGGACTCTCAAGAGTCTTCTCCAACACCACAGTTCAAACACATTGATTCTTTGGTGCTCAGCTTTCTTTATAGTTCAACTCTCACATCCATACCTGACTACTGGAAAAACCATAGCTTTGACTAGATGGACCTTTGATGGCAAAGTAATGTCTCTGCTTTTTAATATGCTGTCTAGGTTGGTCATAATTTTTCTTCCAAGGAGCAAGCATCTTTTAATTTCATGGATGTAATTACCATCTGCAGTGATTTTGGAGCCCAAGAAAGTAAAGTCTCTCACTTTTCCATTGTTTCCCCATCTATTTGCCATGAAGTGATGGGTCCAGATGCCATGATCTTAGTTTTCTGGATGTTGAGTTTTAAGCCAACATTTTCACTGTCCTCTCACTTTCTTCAAGAGGCTCTTTAGTTCTTTGTTTTCTGCTATAAGGGTGGTGCCATCTATGTATCTGAGGTTATTGATATTTCTCCCTGCAATCTTGATTCCAGCTTGTGCTTCATCCAGCAGCATTTCTTGTGATGTACTCTGCATATAAGCTAAATAAGCAAGGTGACAACATACAGCCTTGATGTACTCCTTTCCTAATTTGGAACCAGTTTGTTGTTCCATGTTCAGTTCTAACTGTTGCTTCTTGACCTGCATACAGATTTTTCAGGAAGCAGGTCAAGTGGTCTGGTATTCCCATCTCTTGAAACATGTTCCACAGTTTATTGTGATCCACACAGTGAAACGCTTTGGCATAGGCAATAAAGAAGTAGATGTTTTTCTGGAACTTTCTTGCTTTTCAATGATCCAACAGATGTTGGCAATTTGATCTCTGCTTCCTCTGCCTTTTCTAAATCCAGCTTGAACATCTAGAAGTTCATGGTTCACATACTGTTGAAGCCTGGCTTGGAGAATTTTGAACATTACTTTGCTAGATTGTGAGATGAGTGCAATTGTACAGTAGTTTGAGCCTTCTTTGGCATTGCCTTTCTTAGGGATTGGAATGAAAATTGACCTTTGCCAGTCCTGTGGCCACTGCTGAGTTTTCCAAATGTGCTGGCATATTGAGTGCAGCACTTTCACAGCATCATCTTTTAGGATTTGAAATAGCTCAACTGGAATTCCATCACCTCCACTAGCTTTGTTCCTAGTGATGCTTTCTAAGGCTTACTTGACTTTGCATTCCAGGATATCTGGCTCTAGATTAGTGATCACATCCTCATGATTATCTGGGTTGTGAAGATCTTTTCTGTACAGTTCTTCTGTGTATTCTTCCCACCTCTTCTTAATATCTTCTGCTTCTGATAGGTCCGTACCCTTTCTGTCCTTTATCGAGCCCATCTTTGTATGAAATGTTCCCTTGGTATCTCTAATTTTCTTGAAGAGATCTCTAGTCTTTCCCACCCTATTTTTTTCCCCTCTATTTCTTTGCACTGATCACTGAAGAAGGCTTTCTTACCTGTCCTTGCTATTCTTTGGAACTCTGCATTCAAATGGGTGTATCTTTCCTTTTCTCCTTTGCCTTTAGCTTTTCTTCTTTTTTTTTTATATAAGGAGATGAATTAATATTTTTCTCTCAAATACAAGCACAAGTTTTCCTATTGACTATCTTCAATTTGTTAAAATTTGGGGTGGGACATCTTTAAGTGTGTATTTTTCTATATGACTAAATTAAAGAATTAAAATCCATCAAAATGAAATTAACACCAAATATTTAGGTAGTGAAGCATACTTCTAAGGAACACTGGGTTCCACTGAACATCATTTAAAAACTGTGGGTCTAGCCCTGCTCTGTATAATATGGGATCCACTGACCACGTGTGGCTATTGAGTTCCTAAAGTTGGCCAGTTCAAGCTGAGATGGACTATAAATGTAAATACACACATGAGACTGCAAAGACTTATTACAAAAAAAGATTGTAAAAATCTCATGAATGAATGTTCTACTGATTACATGTTGAAATAGTATTGGGGATATAGTGGGTTAAATACATATATTATTAATATTAATTTCACCTGTTTCTTTTTACTTTTTACAATGTGGCTGCTAGAAAATCTAACAGTAGACATGGCTCCCATTTATTTTACTGAGGTAGGCTGATCTAAGCTTTCTGTAGCGTTCCGCCACTCTGGAAGTCTTGGCCTCTCTGTCCGCTTTGCTGTGTTTGACTTGTTTCAAAGATCCCAGCCTCCACCTCTTGCTCTGCACATCTTGTGAGTGGCCCTTGGCCAGAGAGCTGCCATTCTGCTTGGGGACTTGTGAGTTCTCATTCAGAATTGCCTTGGTCTGTGCTGCTGTCTCCTGTGGGTGGAGCCCAGCGCTTAAGAGCAGAGCCTGAGGTCCCTGGAGACTTCATTCGGGCCAGGCCCTGCGTGTAGAACTCAGCAGAGCCTTTGGCTGAGTGGGGGCAGCTGGGTGCTGGGCAAAGCACACTTTCTGTATCCCTGGGGCATGCTGCTCCCCCGCCCCGCCCCCCCCCCCCCCCCCCCCCCCCCCCCCCCCCCCCCCCCCCCCCCCCC
>SJYX01007973.1:652909-681658 GCA_006410675.1 Oreotragus oreotragus | reverse complement strand
CAGCACCCCCCCCCGACAAGTGTTCTGGGATTTCTGCACCAGTGTAATGGCAAGCGATGGCGAGAACACAGGCGTTGAAGTCAGAGGCCCTCATCCTAGCTCCACCTTACTAGCTGTGCTTGTTTCTTGATCTCTTTGTGCCTCAGTTTTCTCTTCTGTGAAATGGGGGTAATACCAGCTTCTGAGAATTATTGGTGGACCTCAATGCGAACATGCATGTAGACTGCCTAGCCAAGTGCCTGGCATATGTGTAGGCACTCAGAGATTTTACTTCTCCCCACCCCATCCCCCGTGCTTGAAGGGCGGGGCTCGGGGAGTAGGTTTTGGGAAAGGAGAAAGCAGAGACCAGGCAGAGAGGGTTCAGAATAGAAAGATCAAGGCCACCAGAGGAAGACATCCCAGCTGCCCATTTTTGCCCAGGGTTAGCCCTGCGGGAGAAGACAGGGCTGGGGCTGCTCCGAGCTCCAGGTTAATGAGGACCCGGCGCCCACTCTGCTGCTGTCATCATTGATTTTTCGTTCCAGGCAGCTTGCAAGCTGCCCCAGGAGTCAATGTCGGAAGGTGAAAACAAATTTCTAAAATTAGCCCAGAATATACTGCAAAAAGAAAAAAAAAACTTTTTGCACGACAAATTGTAATGAAACAAATGCCAGAGGAAGGGATCCTAATGGGGAAGGCAGGGGACAGGCAGCAGCTACCCCCCGCCCCCCGCCCCCAGCTCACTGCGTCGGCGTGGGGGGAGACTCAGTCCCTGCTTGTAACCATCCCATCTACCCGGCAGTGTGCGCTATCCATCAACACGCAGGCGCACACACAGCACATTCTCGCGTCTTGTGGGTCACATTAGGCAGCCATTAAACAAGCAAGAAAAGATAGTCTTGCTGCGAGCTGACTTGGGGATGGTGGGAAGAAGGGGCGCAATTTTTACCCTGTTGGTGGTCCTAGAAATCATTCCATCTTGCCGGAGGGCTCGTAAGGGCCAGGACACCATTTAGATTTTTGGCTAAGTTACTCTGCTGGGCAGGGTCAGATGTAACTATGTGCACCAGGCTGGGAATCTCGGACGTGACAGTTTTTGGCTCACTCTCCATGACAGTGTGTCTGAGGCCCATAAACGTTACTATCTGAAGTGAGCACTCTTGCTGAAGCCCAGAAGCCTGTATGTCTTTCTTTTGCAGTCTTCCCACATCCCCCACTACTGACAAGCTATAAGAAGGAAGGAAATAAACAATGAATTTCAGGAGAATCATTTTGTGCGGGGAGACCGCCTCTTGGGACCCATTGCCCGGACTGTGGTGTTATATCAAAAGAGCTTCCGGAGTGGGTGTGTGAAGGGGGAGATCATTTATTGTGGCTCTTGCAACTCAGACATGATATAAATGAGTTGAAGAAAAACCCAGTGGATCTCCCATTCTCAGCAGACTCTGGGATGTTCCAAGACCACTTAGCTCTGAGTTAGAAGGTTCTTGGTCTGTTGTCTGCTAGCTCTGGGACTGGGAAATTGTTACGGCGCACAGCAGCTGGAAGAACTCATTTATGGTCCCAAATGTGCCAGAGGAACTAGTCATTGGTTGGGCAAAGACATCCAACAGTCTCCTTTTGCAAAGTAGAATCCAGGGAAATAAGCAAGAAGGAAAACAAACGAACACTCACGTTTGTAGCTGTGTACATTGTAGATGTAAAATATTGTAAACAGCCAAATGTACAACTTTTGGGCATGGTGGCATCACGGGTGCTATGTGGGGTCTCAGGGTAAAACAACTAGAGTGGGATGTGATGAGCTGAAAGGAGAGCAGAATGACCTGTCCACTGGGACTGCAGCTGGATTAAATGAGGACATGCACACTGGAAGAAATGAGTCATGATGAAAATAATCAGGACTTTATAGACACTGATTATAAATTTCACAGGACCATAGACATAGCTCTGGAAGGGCCCTTAGTGGTAATCTGGTCTCACACGTCATCTCACTAATTGATTAATTCAATAGATAATGTTTTTTGAGCAGCTATTGTAATCCAGGTACGTGCTAAGGACCTGGGGAAATGATGTTGAGTTAACGCTCAAATCCTGAGCCTCATAGCCTTCAAAGTGGAGGGCATAACCCCTTCTACACTGCTCTGACAAGCCGTGGCCACCTAACATTCACGGGAGACCTGCCCCATCGCTGGCTAGGGGCTGAAAGCCGCCTCTCTTGTTGCTTCCCCATTAGAGCTGGCACTACCCTCTGGATTCACACTGAAGAGGCCTCTTCCTCCTATAGACTAACTCGTGTTTTCAAGATTGGAGAGCAGGTTTCGAAGCCCCAGTCCCAGGGTGCTTGCTTTGGTCACACCCGGGGGAAGAGATCTTCTCAGAGCTGCCTTCCCCTGTCCTGGAACCGTGGGCGGCCTCTCTGTGCCGGTTTGCTCTCCAGGTCCACTGTCATGGGCTTCCCCTCACCAAGGGAGATTTTCCCCAAGGTATGGCAGACTCTTTGGCTGGTCTAACATGGGCTGGCACCCATGGAGTTGGAGATCTTTTAGGCTGTTCAGTTCTTGATGAGAAGGAGCTGAGACTGAGTCCCCTAGAGATGCACTGGGTGAGGTGGGAGAATGACTTATTAAAAAAATTTTATTTATTTATTCATTTATGGCTGCGCTAGGTCTTCGTTGTCGCTTGGGCTTTTCTCTAGTTGTGGCAAGGGGGGGCTACTCCCTAGATGATGTGAGTGGGCTTCCCACTGCTAGAGCTTCTCTCACTGCAGAGCACAGGCTCCGGGGCACATGGGCCTCAGTAGTGGTGGCTCACGGGCTTAGTTGCAGCATGTGGGATCTTCCTGGACCAGGGATTAAACCTGTGTCTCTTGCGTTGGCAGGCGGATTCTTATCTACTGAGCCACCAGGGAAGCCCAGATGACTAATTCTCTGACATTACCCTGTGCTGACTTTCCTAGTCCCTGCCACCCCCAACCCAGTCTCAAGTTCTCTGATCTCCCCAAAATTGAGAGGCAAGCTTTCTTCACCTTCTGTGAGGAAGGGTTAATTCTGGAGCCTGGGGTTCTAAAATTCGGTCCCAGTGGCTCCAACATTCAGTCCCAGTGGTGCCTTCCTAATTTCTCCCAAGCAGGCCAGGGACCCTTAGTNTCTCAAGTTCTCTGATCTCCCCAAAATTGAGAGGCAAGCTTTCTTCACCTTCTGTGAGGAAGGGTTAATTCTGGAGCCTGGGGTTCTAAAATTCGGTCCCAGTGGCTCCAACATTCAGTCCCAGTGGTGCCTTCCTAATTTCTCCCAAGCAGGCCAGGGACCCTTAGTTAGAACCCCTGGCAGCCAGCCCTGACATTGAGGATTCCCAGGGTGGGTCTGGGGTTGATGCCTCCTGCTCAGCAGTATTTGCATTACTTGCAGGGAAGTTGTCTGTCTCCTTTTCCTTGCCTAATGTATCCAGTTAATCCTGGGGCTGCTGTTCACAAACTGTGTGACCTGGAGCAAGTTCTTTCGCCTCTGAATGTTGTCTGTAAACAGGTAGAGAAAACACTGGTACCTGTCTCATAGGGAGCACTATTGAAAGCTCAGTGGCTCCAACATTCAGTCCCAGTGGTGCCTTCCTAATTTCTCCCAAGCAGGCCAGGGACCCTTAGTCAGTTAGAACCCCTGGCAGCCAGCCCTGACATTGAGGATTCCCAGGGTGGGTCTGGGGTTGATGTCTCCTGCTCAGCAGTATTTGCATTACTTGCAGGGAAGTTGTCTGTCTCCTTTTCCTTGCCTAATGTTTCCAGTTAATCCTGGGGCTGCTGTTCACAAACTGTGTGACCTGGAGCAAGTTCTTTCGCTTCTGAATGTTGTCTGTAAACAGGTAGAGAAAACACTGGTACCTGCCTCATAGGGAGCACTATCGAAAGGNCTTGCAGGGAAGTTGTCTGTCTCCTTTTCCTTGCCTAATGTATCCAGTTAATCCTGGGGCTGCTGTTCACAAACTGTGTGACCTGGAGCAAGTTCTTTCGCCTCTGAATGTTGTCTGTAAACAGGTAGAGAAAACACTGGTACCTGTCTCATAGGGAGCACTATTGAAAGCGTTAGTTACTCAGTCACGTCTGATTCTTTGCGATCCTGTGGACTGTAGTCTGCCAGCTCCTCTGTCCTTGGAATTCTCCAGGAAATAATATGGGAGCGGGTAGCTATTCCCTTCCTGACCCAGGTATCAAACTCCAGTCTCCTGCATCGCAGGCAGATTCTTTATTGTCTGAACCACCAGTGAAGCTCCCTAGAACTACTAAATGAGACAACCAATTAAAATAACTTAGCACACTTCCAGGCACACTGCAAGAACCCAGAACATTTGCTCTCACTGTTTATCACTAAGTTGTCCTTTGTGAAAGGGAGGTACCTGGAACTGGTCCCAAGACCCCAGGCTTGACGGTGCAAAGAACAATGGGACTTCTTTCTCCAACATCTTAGACCCCAGATTGCACATGTCTGAGGATTGCATTAGCCTTTTAAAACCTTCAAAAGTTTACATTTACTGAGACCTCTCCCTATACACAAGTCACCCCAATCTACCCGGAAACTGCCAGGCTCACCTTTGGTGTTATCTTTCCACAGCTCTTTTCCCCTCCAATCCTTTAAAAAATTGGCTCAAACTGCACACATTGCTTTGTAACCTGCTATTTTTCATTTAATATTTCACTATGTCATTTAGTAATCAATACAAAGAAATAGAGGAAAATAATAGAATGGGAAAGACTAGAGATCTCGTCAAGAAAATTAGAGATAGCAAGGGAACATTTCATGAAAAGATGGGCACAATAAAGGACAGAAATGGTATGGACTAACAGAAGCAGAAGATATTAAGAAGAACTGGCAAGAATACACAGAACTGTACAAAAAAGATCTTCATGACCCAGATAACCATGATGGTGTGATCACTCACCTAGAGTCAGACATCCTGGAATGTGAAGTCAAGTGGACCTTAGGAAGCATCACTAGGAACAAAGCTAGTTGNCTCTTCAAGAAAATTAGAGATAGCAAGGGAACATTTCATGCAAAGATGGGCACAATAAAGGACAGAAATGGTATGGACTAACAGAAGCAGAAGATATTAAGAAGAACTGGCAAGAATACACAGAACTGTACAAAAAAGATCTTCATGACCCAGATAACCATGATGGTGTGATCACTCACCTAGAGTCAGACATCCTGGAATGTGAAGTCAAGTGGACCTTAGGAAGCATCACTAGGAACAAAGCTAGTTGAAGTGATGGAATTCCAGTTGAGCTATGTCAAATCCTGGAAGATGATGCTGTGACAGTGCTACACTCAATATGCCAGCAAATTTGGAAAACTCATGAGTGGCCACAGGACTGGGAAAGGTCGGTTTTCATTCCAAACCCAAAGAAAGGCCAAAGAATGTTCAAACTACTGCACTCATCCCACAATCCAGCAAAGTAATGGAAACAGGGAGAGATTTTATTTTTGGGGGCTCCAAAATCACTGCAGATGGTGACTGCAGCCATGAAATTAAAAGACACTTGCTCCTTGGAAGAAAAGCTATGATCAACCTAGACAGCATATTAAAAAGCAGAGACATTACTTTGCCAACAAATGTCTGTTTGTCTAGGCAAAGCTATGGTTTTTCCAGTAGTCATGTATGGATGTGAGAGTTGAACTATAAAGAAAGCTGAGTGCTGAAGAATTGACACTTTTGAACTGTGGTGTTGAAGACTCTTGAGAGTCCCTTGGATGGCAAAGAGAGCTAACCAGTCCATTCTAAAGGAAATCAGTCCTGAATGTTCATTGGAAGCACTGATGCTGAAGCTGAAACTCTAATACGTTGGCCACCTGATGGGAAGAACTGACTCATTGGAAAAGACTCTGATGCTGGGAAAGACTGAATGTGGGAGGAGAAGGGGACAACAGAAGATGAGATGGTTGGATGGCATCACCGACATGAGTTTGAGTAAGCTCTGGGAGTTGGTGATGGACAGGAGACCTGGTGTGCTGTAGTCCATGGGGTCACAAAGAGTCGGACATGACTGAGCGACTGAACTAAACTGATGTCATTTAGTGTATTTATATGCCATTATTATTATTAATGGGTGTATCGTTGTCAGTTGTACAGAGGAACCATAATTACTGGGCCATGATTGTTTCCAATGTTGCACCATAGTAACCAATGCTGTGATGAACATTCTGGGTTATTCTCTTAATGCCACAACCATGTTGACCATGTTGACTAAAGCTCCAGGTTCTATTAAAACCTGCCACTGTTCAGTCCCATTTCTGTGCTGTCCACCTCAATCCTGTCCTTGAGCAGTTATTGTCTTGAAGCCAAGTTCAGGACCTGACATTTATCTCTGTTTTATTTTATCTTATTAGATTCAGCCCATCAGTCCAGACTGTCTAGAGCCATCTGGATCCTGTTGATGTTTTTGCAATCTGCCTTTTTTCTTTTTTTCCTTAAAAAAAAAAAAANGTTGTCTGTCTCCTTTTCCTTGCCTAATGTATCCAGTTAATCCTGGGGCTGCTGTTCACAAACTGTGTGACCTGGAGCAAGTTCTTTCGCCTCTGAATGTTGTCTGTAAACAGGTAGAGAAAACACTGGTACCTGTCTCATAGGGAGCACTATTGAAAGCGTTAGTTACTCAGTCACGTCTGATTCTTTGCGATCCTGTGGACTGTAGTCTGCCAGCTCCTCTGTCCTTGGAATTCTCCAGGAAATAATATGGGAGCGGGTAGCTATTCCCTTCCTGACCCAGGTATCAAACTCCAGTCTCCTGCATTGCAGGCAGATTCTTTATTGTCTGAACCACTAGTGAAGCTCACTAGAACTACTAAATGAGACAACCAATCAAAATAACTTAGCACACTTCCAGGCACACTGCAAGAACCCAGAACATTTGCTCTCACTGTTTATCACTAAGTTGTCCTTTGTGAAAGGGAGGTACCTGGAACTGGTCCCAAGACCCCAGGCTTGACGGTGCAAAGAACAATGGGACTTCTGTCTCCAACATCTTAGACCCTGGATTGCACATGTCTGAGGATTGCATTAGCCTTTTAAAACCTTCAAAAGTTTACACTTACTGAGACCTCTCCCTATACACAAGTCACCCCAATCTACCCAGAAACTGCCAGGCTCACCTTTGGTGTTATCTTTCCACAGCTCTTTTTCCCTCCAATCCTTTAAAAAATTGGCTCAAACTGCACACATTGCTTTGTAACCTGCTATTTTTCATTTAATATTTCACTATGTCATTTAGTAATCAATACAAAGAAATAGAGGAAAATAATAGAATGGGAAAGACTAGAGATCTCTTCAAGAAAATTAGAGATAGCAAGGGAACATTTCATGCAAAGATGGGCACAATAAAGGACAGAAATGGTATGGACTAACAGAAGCAGAAGATATTAAGAAGAACTGGCAAGAATACACAGAACTGTACAAAAAAGATCTTCATGACCCAGATAACCATGATGGTGTGATCACTCACCTAGAGTCAGACATCCTGGAATGTGAAGTCAAGTGGACCTTAGGAAGCATCACTAAGAACAAAGCTAGTTGAAGTGATGGAATTCCAGTTGAACTATGTCAAATCCTGGAAGATGATGCTGTGACAGTGCTACACTCAATATGCCAGCAAATTTGGGAAACTCATGAGTGGCCACAGGACTGGGAAAGATCAGTTTTCATTCCAAACCCAAAGAAAGGCAAAAGAATGTTCAAACTACTGCACTCATCTCACAATCTAGCAAAGTAATGGAAACAGGGAGAGATTTTATTTTTGGGGGCTCCAAAATCACTGCAGATGGTGACTGCAGCCATGAAATTAAAAGACACTTGTTCCTTGGAAGAAAAGCTATGATCAACCTAGATAGCATATTAAAAAGCAGAGACATTACTTTGCCAACAAATGTCTGTTTGTCTAGGCAAAGCTATGGTTTTTCCAGTAGTCATGTATGGATGTGAGAGTTGAACTATAAAGAAAGCTGAGTGCTGAAGAATTGACACTTTTGAACTGTGGTGTTGAAGACTCTTGAGAGTCCCTTGGATGGCAAAGAGAGCTAACCAGTCCATTTTAAAGGAAATCAGTCCTGAATGTTCATTGGAAGCACTGATGCTGAAGCTGAAACTCTAATACGTTGGCCACCTGATGGGAAGAACTGACTCATTGGAAAAGACTCTGATGCTGGGAAAGACTGAATGTGGGAGGAGAAGGGGACAACAGAAGATGAGATGGTTGGATGGCATCACCGACATGAGTTTGAGTAAGCTCTGGGAGTTGGTGATGGACAGGAGACCTGGTGTGCTGTAGTCCATGGGGTCACAAAGAGTCGGACATGACTGAGCGACTGAACTGAACTGATGTCATTTAGTGTATTTATATGCCATTATTATTATTAATGGGTGTATCGTTGTCAGTTGTACAGAGGAACCATAATTACTGGGCCATGATTGTTTCCAATGTTGCACCATAGTAACCAATGCTGTGATGAACATTCTGGGTTATTCTCTTAATGCCACAACCATGTTGACCATGTTGACTAAAGCTCCAGGTTTTATTAAAATCTGCCACTGTTCAGTCCCATTTCTGTGCTGTCCACCTCAATCCTGTCCTTGAGCAGTTATTGTCTTGAAGCCAAGTTCAGGACCTGACATTTATCTCTGTTTTATTTTATCTTATTAGATTCAGCCCATCAGTCCAGACTGTCTAGAGCCATCTGGATCCTGTTGATGTTTTTGCAATCTGCCTTTTTTCTTTTTTTCCCTTAAAAAAAAAAAAAAAAAACAGCTACAAATTTGGTGAACAGGCCTGTTATGTTTTCAACTCAGTCATTAGTAAAAATGTTGTACAGGTCAAAGTTAAAGACAGAACTCTGTGGCTGTCCACTAGAGACCTTCTTTCAGGTTTGAGCAGCACTCGTGGGGCTCAGCAAGTTACAAATTTTCCTTAATTAAACCAGCATTCAGCTCACATCCTCCTGTAGGTTTATAATAAATTTCACAAAACAAAGTTGGACCAGATGGTCTCAACATCTAGGCTCAGTCAAGGGGAACCATCCCCAGAAGCAGAAGCTCAGGTTCTGGATGGAGAAACTGGGTTCCTTTTGTTTACGTCTTAACTGGGGCACTTGGCCACCTGGTCTACTACCAGTTTCTGGTGACCCAGGCTGAGGGCTCCCCAGGATTACTGTCTCCCCCATCACTCAGAGAAGGCCCTGGGGAATGGCAGAAGGAGCCCAGTTGGGAAGTAGCATCTCTGTGAAGCTCCAGCCCTCACTCCATGCACTGCATGGAGTGAGAGACGCCAAGGGTATGAGAAACCACGAGCCCCAGCTTTTACCATCTGCAGGAACAACCAGTCACTGAAAGAGTAATTTAGGGCCTGGCAGACTCCAGGTTAGGTATGTGCCCGCTAAGTGACTGTGGACACGTCCCTTCCTTTCCTCTGAGTTTTGGGTCCTTGTCTGTTAAATGGGGATAAACACTATTTACCTTGTAGGGTGGGGCTTCCCTGGTGGCTCAGCAGTAAAGAATTTGCCTGTAATGTAGGAGATGTAAGAGACGCGGGTTCGATCCCTGGGTTGGGAAAACCCCCTGGAGGAAGGCATGGCATCCTCCAGTTTTCTTGCCTAGAGAATCCCATGGACAGCGGAGCCTGGCAGGCTACAGTCCACAGGGTCACCAAGCGCTGGACATGAGTGAAGAGAATGAGTGTGCACGCACGCACGCTTAGGATCTGCCATGTGAATGTAACCAGAGAAAGAAACAGCACGCCTGGTACCTCGAGGCAGCCTGGTGACGCGTGGGCTAGATTTGGCCAGCTGATGTGTTCCGTTAGGCCTCATAGCATTTAAAAAACTCTGAGTCAGTTTCCAAAAATCAGGGGATTTTGCTTACAACTCTGGATCCTAGCTTCTCTTGAAAAATTGGAAGGTCTGGTAAGGTGGTCCCCAGCAATACGGTAGACCCTAGTGACTGCTCCCCGTGGACAGCCGCCTTTTCTACATGCCATGATGTCCTCCACTCAAACACATATGCCTGAGCACTTTTGCCCAGCCAGCTTGAGCTGGTATCCTGGCAGGCCTGAGTCCTGGCAGCAACGGAGCGCATCACCCTAGTGGCATGAGGAAGAGTGCTGGCTTAGGAATCAAATTGCTTAACGTGCGTTTGACCTCTCAGTGGCTCAAGTCCCTCTTGCATCAAACTAGCATAATAATGACGGCTACAAAGATCCTGTCTGTTGTGCCTCTTGATACCCATGGAGTGGTGCAGTCTGAGTGGCCACCCTTGCTATCTTCAGCTGGGGTACTGATGGAAACCGGTGGGAGGGAAAGGGAAAGTGAAAGTTGCTTTGTGACCCCATGGACTATACAGTCCATGGAATTCCCTAGGCCAGAATTCTGGAGTGGGTAGCCTATCCCTTCTCCAGCGGATCTTCCCGACCCAGGAATCGAACCGGGGTCTCCTGCATTGCGGGTGGATTCTTTACCAGCTGAGCTACCAGGAAAGCTCAGTGGGAGGAGGGGAGTCCCAAAGTTCAGGGAAGCAGCAAGCCCAGCACTTATAATTACAGAAACCTCTGGAAACCATCCCGAGGAAAAAGGATGCCCTCAGGTAGACATACACACAAAAGCAGCGGAAGATGCCATCTGTTGCCGAGACTCCCTGTAACAGTAGCCCTGTCCCTGGGCTATGGTGCCCTTCAGTCTCCTAGTTCCGCTTCTCTCCAAGGGTCCCCATGAGACCCATCATGTCTTTTTTCCACATCGGTCTCCTCCTCTCCTTGGTGTGTTAGTGGCTTGTATATGTGGATTTTCTGAAATCAGAACCACTCACTGTGAACCTCAGAGGGGCAAGGACTTCTCAGAAAAGGGAGCAGCCTCATCAGGCCACAGGTAGTGAGCAGCTGGGAAACCAGAACTTTAAATTTTTCATCCTAAAAAAACTTGCCGGGGCTACATACAGGATCGCCCAGTGCAGTGCTTTTGCGGGATAGCGAGTAGACTTAAATCATCACTTCTGCTTGTCCAGAAGTGATTTGAAAGTGCTGGGCTTGTAAGCAGCAGGCCTCTGCTTGCGAAGTTTCAGCCCAGAACTCTGGCCTGTTGTACCAGTTTATACTGACTCACCGCTGGCTGTGTGTATCAGCAGGTTTCAAAGATACCTTCCATCTCTGCACCTTGCTAGAGACCAGCCTCCTCTCAGGGACAATGTTTAATGAACTCCACTGGGCATGGATGTTAGAGACGCTAGGATTTGATGCCTTCCTGTCATGCAAGCCTTTCCTACTTTCTTGAAGCCACCAGCTCTATACCCCTTAATTCATTCTCTTTTCCGCCTTCAGAGGGCAAAGACCATCTCAACACTTCTCTGTCAATTTACCCAACACCTTCTTTTTCCCTCCTGCCTCCCAGTTCAACAGTTCAAATCAGCATCGGTGTGCACCTACTGTGTGCCTGCCCTGTGGATGGCAAAACCCAGATGACGAGGTTTCCCTTCTCCTCTTCAAATGTATCACCCCTCCCCACCTCTTCCTGCAGGGCCAGCTGTACCCTGGGCTCTAGACTGATGAACTATGGCCCAGGGCCAAATCCAGCTCACCATCTGTTTTTGTAAATAAAGTTTTATTGGAACGCAGCCACATATTTATTTATGCATTGTCTTTGCATTACAACGGCATGTTGGTAGTTGTGACAGAGGCTGTATGGCTTGCAAAGCTGAAAAATATTTACTCTCTGGACTTTTACAGAAAAAGTCTGTATATCCCTGGCTTAATCCGGTGTCTTCCTGCCTCCCCCTCCCCCCAGGAAATCAAGCTGTGCATGATCCCTTTGTCCTCCATGCCTTCAGTCTCTTCCTTTCCTGGAGAAGCTTCTCTCTGGTCCAGGCTGTCTGTATCTTATAAAACCTCCCTCTCTGTTCAGTGCCAGACTTCCCAGAGCAGTGGCCTACCCTTGCTACCTCCACGTGTCAATCTTTTCAGGCACGGATGCGCCTTCTCTGGATGGAGCCTGGGAGCTGGGGGAGGGGCCTGCAGCGACCCCCTTCCCCTAACCTCCCACCCATCTTGTTTCCAGTCCTGCTAAGGCTCACCAAGGATGTGGGGAGCCGGGAAGGAAGCAGGATCCCAGAGAGGAAAGCACATAGGCTGGGGTATCAGATGAGCCTGGGGACCCTGTCACTTGCTGGATGGTGACCTCAGGTTGGTCCCGTCATCTCAGGCACCCTCTCTGTTTTCTCATCTCCATAGTGGGGTGAGACGACCTGCCTCTGGATCACTGAGATGATGGAGGGTGCTCTGTCCCCTTTCTCAGTCTTCTGGGGGGACCTGTCCTCCTTCCATTCCCTTCCTTTCCCTCTTATTCCTACTGGCTTGGGGTGAGGCCTGGCAGAATGCTGCAGCACTCAGAAACAGAGGGGGTAGTGGCCCATGGCCTGGCCTTGCTGTGGACTCCAGATTTCCTCCATCTGCCCCTCCCCAGGCTGGTCCTTTCTCCCCCTTACACGGGGCTGTAAGTAAGCGTGCCCAGCCGATGGCAGGCTGCAGAAGGCAGCAGCCACGAGGTTGAGGAACTGTCAGAGGCACAGGTGCTGGGGCCTGGCAGAAGAGGCCAGGCCCGTTGCTATGGAGAGAGAAATGTTATGCAGCTAACTTGTTTGACTGGCGGCCTTGAGAAATACCCATGTCCCTCTGGAGCCTCGGAGCCATCCATCACTCCAGAAAGGCTCCTTTCATGATGAGGGTTATCTATTTGGCTAATAAAACCGCAATCACAATCCCTTACATACAGACAGGTCTTCCCTTTTCACACATTTTATGGAGCCCTCTTTAGTTTATAAGGATCCTGAGGCTTCATTCTGTTCAGCTCTGACTCTGCCACTGAGACAGGCATTTTGGGCACATGCTGGTTGCCGGGCGCAGACAATGAGAGATGAACCCGCATGGCCCTTGCCTTACAGGCGCTCCTCATTGCAAGAAGAGAGGGAAGGGAAGGAGAAGGTTCTGAGTACAGAGGGGGTGGAGGTGGCCTTGGAAGGCTGGAGGGACACCCCCGTTCAAGAGTGGGAGGGAGGAGACAGAGAAGAATGAAATTACAGGGTAGCATGAAGGGAGTTAAAGACAATTACACATCTGCTCTGACCCGGGCACTGGTCCAGGCATTTGGCGTACATTGATTCATTTATCATGACAACAGAATTCTTTGGTTGCAAGTGACAAAATCACAATGCAAACTGGTTTAGACAAAGAGATATTTATTGGCTCAGGTGTCCAAACACAGGATGGGCTGTGTTGACCGGGCATCTGGAGTCTCATTTTCATGCCCTGAGCCTCCCCATCGTGTCTCTCTGCGAAATTTTTTTTTTTTTTTTGCTTTTGTCCTTGGTTATAGTTTGAAATATCCCAGGGAAGAACTCTGATAGGCTCAGATCAAGTCATGTAACTACCCTCTGACATTCACTGTGGCCAAGGGGTGGGTTGTGTCAGAAGGTGGCTGGCACCTCCCATTCTGCCAAACGTTAGAACTGAGATATGAAGCTGGGCATAGTTGTTTCTCAGAGGAATAATGGTGGTGGTTTTGGTAGCAAAGAAATGGCTCAGATGGCATCTTAGTGTTTTTTCTTTTTTTCTATTGTTCATTTGACAAAATTTGATGAACAGCAGGCATTGTTTTGGGCTTCCCAGGTGGCATTAGTGGTAAAGGACTCTCCTGCCCATGCAGGTTAGATGTAAGAGACATGGGTTTGATACCTGGGTTGGGAAGATCCCCTGGAGGAGGACACAGCAACCCATCCCAGTATTTTTGCCTGGAGAATCCCATGGACAGAGGAGCCTGGTGGGCTGCAGTTCATGGGTCGCACAGAGTTGGGCACGACTGAAGCGACTTTATAGCAGCAAGCAGGCAGGGATACAGGCATTGTTTCACTGCTGCAGGTTACTGTGACCAAGACACCGTCCCTGCTCTCCCAGAGCTCACAATTTTGTGAGAGAGGCAGGCAATAAACAAGTTAACAAAGATATAATTTCAGGCAGTAAATGATGAGCAAAACTAAGAAAAATGAAGAGATTAGAAAAGACCGGGCTAGTTTCTTTGGCGTTGTCAGGGAAGGACTCTCTGAGAACTGCCTGTGTGGGAGGAGTCATGACAAGGTCTTGCAGAGGGACCAGCACGTGCAAAGGCCCCGGTGTGGGAAGGAACTCGGTGTTCCAGGAATAACCGGAAGGCCAAGTGGCTGGAGGAGCTCAGCCAGGGAGAGAGGGGCAGCAGGAGGGGTCAGAGTTGACAGGGCCAGGTCATGGAGGGCCACCTTTGCTGGCCGTGGCAAGGAGTTGTTGTTTTTTTTTTCTAAGTGTGATAGAAAGCAATAACTCTTCTCTCATGGATAAAGAAACCGAGCTGCAGGGAAGTGATGTGAACTTGCCTAAGAAGGAAGATCTTACACGGTGCAGCTGTCGCTGGAGCCAAACTCGATTTCTTCCTTCTTTACCTCATGCCTTTCTCTAGTTAGATTTGGAAAAATTAGGAGAGCGTGGGCCAAGAAGCTGGGAACATCTTGTGACCTCCCCTGTCTCTTTGAGGGAGGCCAGATGGTCTTATGAGAGTGAGGTGTAGGGAAGGGTAAGTGGGGCTGGCCGAGGATGGAGAGGCTTGGCACAGTCGCTGAGCAGACCGGAAGTGGACTAGCCTGGGCGCGAACAGGAGGCTTGCCGGACAGCAGAGGGCCCGCGTCCCATGGTTTTGTAGTGGGGTGAGTCAGCACAGATTTAAATTTCTCACAAGTAGGGATTTGGGATAGCAGCTTCACAGGCAGCAAAGGGTTCTGGGGAGTGGGTGGTTGAAATGAGAGATATCCACTTGTGGCAAATACACATTTTATTTTTCTTGTTACAATAAATGTAATGTTATTTTTTATTTTCAAAAAAAGGCAGTTACTGAAATTATAATTTATTGAGATTTAGGTTTTCTACATTTGTTTTCGTCATTTGGTTGCTAAATTGTGCCGGACTCTTTGAGACTCCATGGACTGTAGCTCCCCAGGCTCCTGCATCCATGGAATTCTCCAGGCAAGAAGACTGGAGTGGGTTTCCATTTCCTTCTCCATTCTACATTTGTAGCATCTTACATACGGAGAACATCCCTGTTGTAGGCTGAGCTGTATCCTCCCCAAATTTGTATGTTGAAGCTCCAATCCCCCCTCCCCCAGTACCTCAATGTGACTGTATTTGGAGTAAGGGCCTTAAAAGAAGAGATTAAGTTAAAACAAGGCCATTCAGTCTGGGCCCTGGCTCAATCTGTGTGAGTTAGTCGCTCCGTCATGTCTGACTCTTTGTGACCCCATGGACTGTAGCCTCCCAGGCTCCTCTGTCCTTGGAATTCTCCAGGCAAGAAGACTGGCGCCTGTTGCCCTTCCCTTCTGCAGGGGAGCGTCCTCACCCAGGGACTGACCGCAGGTCTCCCGCTTTGCAGGCTGTGTCTTTGTAAGGAGAGGGGATTTCAGGGGGCTTCTTTGGTGGCTCAGTGGTAGAAGCCCACCTGCCAGTGCAGGAGACGTGGATTTGGTATCTGGACCGGGAAGATGCCACGTGCCCTGGAGCAACTGGCCCGGGCGCCCCAGCCACTGAGCCTGTGCTTAGAGCCCACGAGCTGCAGCTACTGAGGAGCCCACTCTTGCCTTTCTAGGAGAGCGGCCTCAGGAGAAGCCGCCAAGACTAGAAGCCCGTGTACTAGAGCACAGGCCCCACTCCCTGCAAACAGGGAAAAGCTCACGTAGCCACGAAGACCCAGGACAACCAAAAGTAAACAACTAAAATTATTTAAAAAATCAAATCTTTGAGAAAAAGAGGAGGAGATCTGAGCACAGAGGGACACCGGGCATCAGGTGCCTGGAGGGATGGCCATGTGAAGAGGCAGCAAGGTGGCAGCGGCTGCAAGTCAGGAGAGAGGCCTCAGAGGAAACCGACTCTGCCAACCCCTTGATCTTGGACGTCCAGCGACCGGACTGGGAGAATACATTTCTGTTGTTAAAGCTGCTCAGTCTGTGACCTTTTGTATGGCAGCCACAGCAGACTGAGGGCTTCCCAGGTAGAGCTAGCGGTAAAGAACCCCCTTGAAAATTCAGGAGACGTAAGAGATGGGGGTTCCATCCCTGGGTCGAGAAGATCCCCTGGAGGTGGGCATGGCAACCCACTCCAGTATTCTTGCCTGGAGAATCCCATGGACAGAGGAGCCCGGCAGGCTGTAGTCCATTGAGTCACAAACAGTAAGACATGACCGAAGTGACTCAGCACACGTAGCAGACTAATGCAGTCATGAATCAGAAAGCCTTCTCTTTGGCCTCCTGTCATCTAACTGGGCATTTAAGAACCTTGACCAAACATGTTTCTATCCTCACCTCTCTCCCTCCCCTGGTGCCTCTCACTCAGGATTCCAGCCACTCTGCCTTAAGCTTCTTTTTTGTTTTTCCTTAGAGTTTTGTTTCTTCTCTTCCTAATACTTAGAACATTCTTCCTCCAGATGACTCCTTATTCTTCAGGTTTCAGCTCAAATGCACCCTCGTCAGAAAAGCTTTCTGTGACCCTCACACTCCACTCACCACCACCACTCCTCTACCTGGATCAGTCCTTCTTTGATATGTGGTCCTAGGTGGGTTCCTTGGGGAGGAGATCTTTAAAAAATTAAAAAAATTTTTTTTTAAATTGAAGTAAAGTTGATTTACAGTATCGTGTTAGTTTCAGGTGTATAGCACAATTATTATATAACATACAATTCTTTTTCAGAGTCTTTTCTCTTGTAGATTATTAAAAAGTATTGAGTCTAGTTCCCT
The DNA here is from genome assembly GCA_006410675.1 of Oreotragus oreotragus. Taxonomy (NCBI): domain Eukaryota; kingdom Metazoa; phylum Chordata; class Mammalia; order Artiodactyla; family Bovidae; genus Oreotragus; species Oreotragus oreotragus. The sequence continues at coordinate 664,858 of SJYX01007973.1, read as the reverse complement.
TTTCTATAGAGTAGGGGAAGCATATATTGAGATAGAGAATTGTGTGCAGGAATTATTGGGGAGCATCCACAGGATCAATGCCCAAGCAGGGGGTGGTGTAGGCAGGAGGAATGGGCAGGTGGAGGAGGTGAACTTTTTAAAAGCGTTGTTTCTTTTTGGCTGTGCTGGGTCTTTGTTGCTGCGAGCGCTCTTGTCTAGTTGCAGTGATGGGGGCTGCTCTCTATTTGCAGGGCGTGGGGTTCTCACTGAGGTGGCTTCTCGTGTTTCAGAGCGCAGGCTCTGTGGTGTGTGGGCTCAGCAGTCATGGTTCTCAGGCTTCAGTATTTCTGGTTCCTGGGCTCTGGAGCACATGCTCAAGAGTTGTGGCACATGGGCTTAGNTCAAATCTTTGAGAAAAAGAGGAGGAGATCTGAGCACAGAGGGACACCGGGCATCAGGTGCCTGGAGGGATGGCCATGTGAAGAGGCAGCAAGGTGGCGGCCGCTGCAAGTCAGGAGGGAGGCCTCAGAGGAAACCGACTCTGCCAACCCCTTGATCTTGGACGTCCAGCCACCGGACTGGGGAATACATTTCTGTTGTTTAAGCTGCTCAGTCTGTGACCTTTTGTATGGCAGCCACAGCAGACTGAGGGCTTCCCAGGTAGAGCTAGCGGTAAAGAACCCCCTTGAAAATTCAGGAGACATAAGAGATGGGGGTTCCATCCCTGGGTCGAGAAGATCCCCTGGAGGTGGGTATGGCAACCCACTCCAGTATTCTTGCCTGGAGAATCCCATGGACAGAGGAGCCCGGCGGGCTGTAGTCCACTGAGTCACAAACAGTAAGACATGACCGAAGTGACTCAGCACGCGTAGCAGACTAATGCAGTCATGAATCAGAAAGCCTTCTCTTTGGCCTCCTGTCATCTAACTGGGCATTTAAGAACCTTGACCAAACATGTTTCTGTCCTCACCTCTCTCCCTCCCCTGGTGCCTCTCACTCAGGATTCCAGCCACTCTGCCTTAAGCTTCTTTTTTGTTTTCCCTTAGAGTTTTGTTTCTTCTCTTCCTAATACTTAGAACATTCTTCCTCCAGATGACTCCTTATTCTTCAGGTTTCAGCTCAAATGCACCCTCGTCAGAAATGCTTTCTGTGACCCTCACACTCCACTCACCACCACCACTCCTCTACCTGGATCAGTCCTTCTTTGATATGTGGTCCTAGGTGGGTTCCTTGGGGAGGAGATCTTTAAAAAATTAAAAAAAAATTTTTTTTTAATTGAAGTAAAGTTGATTTACAGTATCGTGTTAGTTTCAGGTGTATAGCACAATTATTATATAACATACAATTCTTTTTCAGAGTCTTTTCTCTTGTAGATTATTAAAAAGTATTGAGTCTAGTTCCCTTTTCTATAGAGTAGGGGAAGCATATATTGAGATAGAGAATTGTGTGCAGGAATTATTGGGGAGCATCCACAGGATCAATGCCCAAGCAGGGGGTGGTGTAGGCAGGAGGAATGGGCAGGTGGAGGAGGTGAACTTTTTAAAAGCGTTGTTTCTTTTTGGCTGTGCTGGGTCTTTGTTGCTGCGAGCGCTCTTGTCTAGTTGCAGTGATGGGGGCTGCTCTCTATTTGCAGGGCGTGGGGTTCTCACTGAGGTGGCTTCTCGTGTTTCAGAGCGCAGGCTCTGTGGTGTGTGGGCTCAGCAGTCATGGTTCTCAGGCTTCAGTATTTCTGGTTCCTGGGCTCTGGAGCACATGCTCAAGAGTTGTGGCACATGGGCTTAGNAGCACGTGCAAAGGCCCCGGTGTGGGAAGGAACTCGGTGTTCCAGGAATAACCGGAAGGCCAAGTGGCTGGAGGAGCTCAGCCAGGGAGAGAGGGGCAGCAGGAGGGGTCAGAGTTGACAGGGCCAGGTCATGGAGGGCCACCTTTGCTGGCCGTGGCAAGGAGTTGTTGTTTTTTTTTTCTAAGTGTGATAGAAAGCAATAACTCTTCTCTCATGGATAAAGAAACCGAGCTGCAGGGAAGTGATGTGAACTTGCCTAAGAAGGAAGATCTTACACGGTGCAGCTGTCGCTGGAGCCAAACTCGATTTCTTCCTTCTTTACCTCATGCCTTTCTCTAGTTAGATTTGGAAAAATTAGGAGAGCGTGGGCCAAGAAGCTGGGAACATCTTGTGACCTCCCCTGTCTCTTTGAGGGAGGCCAGATGGTCTTATGAGAGTGAGGTGTAGGGAAGGGTAAGTGGGGCTGGCCGAGGATGGAGAGGCTTGGCACAGTCGCTGAGCAGACCGGAAGTGGACTAGCCTGGGCGCGAACAGGAGGCTTGCCGGACAGCAGAGGGCCCGCGTCCCATGGTTTTGTAGTGGGGTGAGTCAGCACAGATTTAAATTTCTCACAAGTAGGGATTTGGGATAGCAGCTTCACAGGCAGCAAAGGGTTCTGGGGAGTGGGTGGTTGAAATGAGAGATATCCACTTGTGGCAAATACACATTTTATTTTTCTTGTTACAATAAATGTAATGTTATTTTTTATTTTCAAAAAAAGGCAGTTACTGAAATTATAATTTATTGAGATTTAGGTTTTCTACATTTGTTTTCGTCATTTGGTTGCTAAATTGTGCCGGACTCTTTGAGACTCCATGGACTGTAGCTCCCCAGGCTCCTGCATCCATGGAATTCTCCAGGCAAGAAGACTGGAGTGGGTTTCCATTTCCTTCTCCATTCTACATTTGTAGCATCTTACATACGGAGAACATCCCTGTTGTAGGCTGAGCTGTATCCTCCCCAAATTTGTATGTTGAAGCTCCAATCCCCCCTCCCCCAGTACCTCAATGTGACTGTATTTGGAGTAAGGGCCTTAAAAGAAGAGATTAAGTTAAAACAAGGCCATTCAGTCTGGGCCCTGGCTCAATCTGTGTGAGTTAGTTGCTCCGTCATGTCTGACTCTTTGTGACCCCATGGACTGTAGCCTCCCAGGCTCCTCTGTCCTTGGAATTCTCCAGGCAAGAAGACTGGCGCCTGTTGCCCTTCCCTTCTGCAGGGGAGCGTCCTCACCCAGGGACTGACCGCAGGTCTCCCGCTTTGCAGGCTGTGTCTTTGTAAGGAGAGGGGATTTCAGGGGGCTTCTTTGGTGGCTCAGTGGTAGAAGCCCACCTGCCAGTGCAGGAGACGTGGATTTGGTATCTGGACCGGGAAGATGCCACGTGCCCTGGAGCAACTGGCCCGGGCGCCCCAGCCACTGAGCCTGTGCTTAGAGCCCACGAGCTGCAGCTACTGAGGAGCCCACTCTTGCCTTTCTAGGAGAGCGGCCTCAGGAGAAGCCGCCAAGACGAGAAGCCCGTGTGCTAGAGCACAGGCCCCACTCCCTGCAAACAGGGGAAAGCTCACGTAGCCACGAAGACCCAGGACAACCAAAAGTAAACAACTAAAATTATTTAAAAAATCAAATCTTTGAGAAAAAGAGGAGGAGATCTGAGCACAGAGGGACACCGGGCATCAGGTGCCTGGAGGGATGGCCATGTGAAGAGGCAGCAAGGTGGCAGCGGCTGCAAGTCAGGAGAGAGGCCTCAGAGGAAACCGACTCTGCCAACCCCTTGATCTTGGACGTCCAGCGACCGGACTGGGAGAATACATTTCTGTTGTTAAAGCTGCTCAGTCTGTGACCTTTTGTATGGCAGCCACAGCAGACTGAGGGCTTCCCAGGTAGAGCTAGCGGTAAAGAACCCCCTTGAAAATTCAGGAGACGTAAGAGATGGGGGTTCCATCCCTGGGTCGAGAAGATCCCCTGGAGGTGGGCATGGCAACCCACTCCAGTATTCTTGCCTGGAGAATCCCATGGACAGAGGAGCCCGGCAGGCTGTAGTCCATTGAGTCACAAACAGTAAGACATGACCGAAGTGACTCAGCACACGTAGCAGACTAATGCAGTCATGAATCAGAAAGCCTTCTCTTTGGCCTCCTGTCATCTAACTGGGCATTTAAGAACCTTGACCAAACATGTTTCTATCCTCACCTCTCTCCCTCCCCTGGTGCCTCTCACTCAGGATTCCAGCCACTCTGCCTTAAGCTTCTTTTTTGTTTTTCCTTAGAGTTTTGTTTCTTCTCTTCCTAATACTTAGAACATTCTTCCTCCAGATGACTCCTTATTCTTCAGGTTTCAGCTCAAATGCACCCTCGTCAGAAAAGCTTTCTGTGACCCTCACACTCCACTCACCACCACCACTCCTCTACCTGGATCAGTCCTTCTTTGATATGTGGTCCTAGGTGGGTTCCTTGGGGAGGAGATCTTTAAAAAATTAAAAAAATTTTTTTTTAAATTGAAGTAAAGTTGATTTACAGTATCGTGTTAGTTTCAGGTGTATAGCACAATTATTATATAACATACAATTCTTTTTCAGAGTCTTTTCTCTTGTAGATTATTAAAAAGTATTGAGTCTAGTTCCCTTTTCTATAGAGTAGGGGAAGCATATATTGAGATAGAGAATTGTGTGCAGGAATTATTGGGGAGCATCCACAGGATCAATGCCCAAGCAGGGGGTGGTGTAGGCAGGAGGAATGGGCAGGTGGAGGAGGTGAACTTTTTAAAAGCGTTGTTTCTTTTTGGCTGTGCTGGGTCTTTGTTGCTGCGAGCGCTCTTGTCTAGTTGCAGTGATGGGGGCTGCTCTCTATTTGCAGGGCGTGGGGTTCTCACTGAGGTGGCTTCTCGTGTTTCAGAGCGCAGGCTCTGTGGTGTGTGGGCTCAGCAGTCATGGTTCTCAGGCTTCAGTATTTCTGGTTCCTGGGCTCTGGAGCACATGCTCAAGAGTTGTGGCACATGGGCTTAGGTGCTTCTCAGCATGTGGCATCTTCCTGGATCAGGGATCGAATCCCGGTCTCCTGCATTGGCCGGCAGATTCTTTAGCACTTCCCTCATAGCTCAGATGGTAAAGAATCTGCCTGCAATGCAGAAGACCTGGGTTCAATCCCTGGGTCGGGAAGATTCCTTGGAATGGCAACGCACTCCAGTATTCTTGCCTGGAGAATCTCCATGGACAGAGGAGCCTGGCTGGCTACAGTCCATGGGGTCTCAAAAGAGTCAGACACAACTGAGTGACTAACCCTACTACTACCACCAGGGAAGCCCCCAGGAATTGAATTTTGATTCATAACAAGGTCAAATCAATATCAGGAGGAGCGATGGAGCAGGGATGGTCCTCTAGAGTTTCACCTTGAGGCAATAGGGCTGCAAGCAACAGACATTGGAGATGGGTTGCCCCCAGGATAGGGGCATGATCTTTGTCAATGTGGCTCTTAAAGGCTAACGGCAGTTCCTGGGGGACTCAAGTGGGAGCTGTAGGCATACAACAATCCTGGCAGCTGGGGGGTTAAGCGTCTCGGCCCTGAAGAGGGGTGGGGCACACACCACAGCGCTCTTACCTTTCCTTCATAGCACTTGGCAGTTGCAAGCTGATACTTGTATGCTTATTTTATTAATCTTTGTTCCCTGCTAGATTTAGAACAGAGAGGAGGTCCTTGCCAATAAAAGTGATGTTCCATTGGGCGTAGAGGAAAGTGATGTGACGGATTCGTATATGGATGGAGGAGAATTAATACCAGCAGAGGGAAGAGCAGGAATGTCAGGAAAATCTAGGAGGAAAGGCTTGTGTGGCTGGAAAGATTTGGTTATTATTGCAGGAAAAAAAGAGAACGGAGTGCGAGAGGAATGTTAGTTTATTTGCTACCTGCTATCTGACAGGCACTTTCCTATTTAATCCTTATAATAACCCTGGGACTCAGGATTGTTGCAGCTTGAAAAGGGCTGATGAGAGGTCGGGCGTCTCTAAGAGGAAGGCCGAGTGGCTGGCTGCTAAGAGGCCTCTGAGCCTGGCATCAGCTTTGTGAATTTATCATGGAATGAATATGGCCAGCTCCTGGCTCCTTGGGCTCCCCTTTTCTCTGCTTCAGGCCAGGCATGTCCTCTGCTCACACATTCTTCTACCAACTGACTTAGTTAGTGCGGTTTCTGTTTACTCCATTGCCATCACCCCTCGGTCTTGTCTCCCTGTGACCACACTTGGGCTGCCATGATTGGCGTTTGGGGCCTTCCCAGACTCTGCAACCACATTTTCAGGCCACCTCTTTGGTTCATGCCAGCAGATGGCGTATCTCATCCTTCTGTGGGCATCTCATTAACCTCACTCTCCAAGGGCTTTTGTTTCCAGGTCCCACACTCACTCTCAGGTGCTGCTGACAGGTGCCATTTCTGCTTTGGAGATGAGAGGCTGAAGCTGAGAGAGGCTAAGCCACTGGATCAGGGTCATCTGGTCAGTAGAGACAATACTTGATGCCAGGTCACCTTCTGACTCCCATGGCCGGGAATGAAGGGATGGATAAAGGGAGGGAGCGCCATGGCTCAGAGGGGCACAATCTCAGGTTCTTTTTGAGAGTTTTGGGCAGATGTGCTTTGTGGGCTTGTTCTTAGAGTCTTTCAGAACCTGGTGGGAACAATTGAGCCAGTTCGGCCAAGACACTGGAAGCTTTGAGCCATATCCATGTTCTGCCAGAGGGGAGCCTCTGCTCTAGGGATCCCACATAGCTGAGCCTACTGTGGTGGCCCCAGCATGAGGCTGACTAGCGTTGCTGCCTGGGGTTGGGTAGGTTGAGTCCGGTGGATAAGAGGGACTGAAATCCAGCTCATGTACCACTCACCAATCTTTACAGCCTGGTTTGGGACTGCCATAGTCTGGAGGAAGGAGCACCTTCTTCCTACCACATGGGGCATCATTTTGTAATTCACCCACCGGCACGGGGAGTCTTTCTTAGAATTTATATGACGGTTCCCTAGAGCTTTTTAGCTGTGACTGTCCCATGCTCCTCTGTATATGTCAGCTGATTTTCTGAGGTGAAAGTCCATACTAAGGTACTAGACCAACCCCTTATAGAATCAACAGAAGCTATTTGGGCATCTTTACTGACGCAGGAGAGTGCAGCACTGAAGCTCAGAAGTCAGCAGAGAGGGTCATGCCTGGCAGAGTATGGGCCTTTCAGGCTCAACTTGTGCCCCTAGCTTCCTTGAAAGCCCTCTAGGCAACCAGCACAAGGTCAAACACTTCTGTGCAGCAAGTCCCTGCAGGGGGATTTGTTCTGGGAAGAGAATTACATTTCAATTTGATTTAATTCAATGAGAATGACACCAAATTGATCAGCTGGTAAAATGCCATTTGATGGGCAGGTCTGCTCTTTCCAAGTCAATAGGAACCACCAGAAAAATTAGTCTTGCTTTTTCAGATAGAACTGAAAGTTTTACCCATTTCCTTTGCCTTTTAAAAAGGGCTCAGGTTCCCTGAAGGCGGAAAACATTTTCCTGATAGCTCTGTTGACCAGGGCAAAGAAATTAACCACCTCACACCCAAGGAAGACAGTACATGTTTGGTGTAAGTATTATTTTTTGTTAAGTAATCACTTTGCAGCAGATCTTGTATGGTCTTGAGAGACTGTGCTGATTCTTTGGGCTTCAGTTCTGCCATCTGTAAAATGGGCATATAGCCTCCCTTGGTCCACCTCTGGGTGACTCACTTTGGTGTATAATATGAACAATAATTATGGCACCATAATGACATTATCCCAACAACCACAATCACTAACATTGCTTTTGAGCAGCTGCTACTTATTAAGTGCTATCAAAAGCTTCCTATGTATTTTATGACATGTTCCTTGTAACAATTCCATCAGGTAGGCATAGTCAGTTCTGCTATAGTACTTATTTTGAAAATGTGAATTTGTTTTAATGCCTTTGACCTATTAGGGAAGGACTTGAGGGTGATGTTCACTTGGCATTTGCTTATGAGATGATGTTGGGTGTGAGACACGCTAGGTGAAATCATCAGTGCAGCCAGTTGAACTGAGCCACAGGGGTAAACAAAATTCACACATGTGCACACCTCAAATGTCTACCAGCTTCCCCAGTTCACTGCATCATGTGTGTTTGTTACCAAAATCAGGTCTAATTGCTCACCACTCTAAAGTCCATACTCAGGGGGCCTGTGCTGGTAGAAACAGAAAGGTTACTTTAATTAGAAAGCCAGCAATCTGAGGAGAAGGTGGACTTGAGTCCTTAAATCAACTCCAAAGTTCTTTCTCCATACAAGATCTGCCGCAAAGTGATTACTTAACAAAAGATAATACTTACACAAAACATGTACTGTCTTTCTTGGGTGTGAGGTGGTTAATTTCTGCTCAACCATAAAGTTTTTAGAGGGAAAAAGGGAAGCAAACTCAGTCACTGAGATAGGGGGTCAGATTCATTGCCATCTCCTACTGTATGCTGGCTTGTCGACTCCTTGTGATCATGCTTTAGCTATCTCATTTACATGGTTTGCTCAAGAGATTACTGAAGCAGCAGCTGGGGAAGAGATCTGGTCATCTGTTAATTATTTATTCTTCATTTCTATTTCTTTGATCTAAGGGAAAAAACAGCAACAACAACAGGTTTGGCAATGTATTGTGTGATCAAAGGATTTGTAGAGTGTGCTTGGGCTGGAGATGAGTAGAGCATGGGGTGTCTGGTTTAAGGTTACTGCATAGCTTTGCTAAAGTGACAAGACAGAAGGAGCCTCCTGCAGAGAGCTTTTTCCCCTGAAAGAGTTCTTCCCTGCCAGAAGCTGCTGCTTACCTGTTATGAGCTATGTACCAGGTGCTAGAACTTTCCTTCGCATTTCTGATGACTCTCCTCTTATTACTTCACAATAACCCCCAAACTGTGACCTGTTTGACACCCACTTCACAAGCAAACCAAAGGTCTTTTTTCAAGGTGAAGTGCCAGTTTTTTGTGATATTTCTGCATGTCTTAACCACTTAACATGTGTGAAACTGGGCTAACGTTTTTATTAGGTTGCTTTTGAAAAAATGTGTCACTGATAAAGCTTTTGAATGTTGTGTCTTAACTCCATTGTTCCCATTGGCTCTGTGGGTTTTAAAACCTATACTGATTCATTTTAAAGAAAAAAAATTGTGATTAAAACATACATAACATGAAATTTACCATCTTAACGATTTCAAACAGTGCATTCACACTGCTGTGCTACCACCGCTACCATCCATCCACAAAATGGTTTTCATCTTGCAGACTGAAACTCTGTACTCTTTAAACACTGGCTGTCTGTTCCTCCACTCCTCCCAGCTCTTGGAGAGCATCATTCTACTTTCTGACTCTGAGTTTGAGTACTCTAGTTATCTCATAGGAGCTCAGTTCAGTTCAATTGCTCAGTCATGTCCTACTCTTTGCAACCTCATGGACTGCAGCATGCCAGGCTTTCCTGTCCATCACCAACTCCCAGAGGTTACTCAAACTCATGTCCATTGAGTTGGTGACGCCATCCAACCATCTCATCCTCTGCCATCCCCTTTTCCTCCTGCCTTCAATCTTTCCTAGCATCAGGGTCTTTTCAAATGAGTCAGTTCTTTGCATCAGGTGGCCAAAGTACTGGAGTTTCAGCTTCAGCATCAGTCCTTCCAATGAATATTCAGGGCTGATTTCCTTTAAGATGGACTGGTTGGATCTCCTTGCAGTCCAAGAGACTCCCAAGAGTCTTTTCCAACACCGCAGCTCAAAAGCATCAATTCCTTGGTGCTCAGTTTTCTTTATAGGAGTGTGATCATGTAATATTTCAGGACTAGCTTATTTCATTTAGCATATTGGGCTCAGTGTTCATCCATTGTGTATGACACCTGTGTCACAATTTCTTTCTAAAGGCTAAATTCCTTTGTCTGTATGTGCATGCATGCTAAGTCACTTCAGTCATGTCCAACTCTTTGATACTCCATGACTGTAGCCTTCCAGGCTCCTCTGTGCATGGAATTCTCTAGGCAAGAATACTGGAGTGTGCATCTGGGTAGCCCCTCTTTTGTATGTATATATTACATTTTGTTTATCCATGGTCTGGAGTGTTTTCAAATACCTACAACCAATTCTCCCATTCTTTTGGACACCAGCTGAGTATCAAACAGTTCAATTCTATTCTTAAGGCTCTGCCCCACAAGCCTACCCCAGCTTCAGACATCAGTCACAAGTCCTAGGCTTCCCATACTTTTGACTGACTGGCTATAAATTGGAGTTTCCCATGACCCCCTTTTAAGGTTCAGTGATTTGCTAGATGGCTCACATAACTCAGGAAATAACTTTACTCACCCTTACTGGGTTATTATAAAGCATACAACTCAGGAATAGCCAAATGAAGAGGTGGCGGGTATAGGGAGTGGGGGCATGCAGCTTCCTTGCCTTCTCCAGGCACGTCACACTCCCAAATCTTCAACGTGTCCAACAGCCTGGAAGCTCAAAGGTCCAAAGCTCTAATCACTTGGTCTTTCTAGTGACCAGCTCCATCCTGAGGCTCTCTAGGGGGTCCTAACCTAAGTCACTGCATTAGTATAAACTCAGGTATGATTGAAAGGGACTTATTATAAACAATGAAAGATGTTCCTATCACTCAGGTAATTCCAAGGGTTTTAGGAGCTCTGTGCCAGGAACCAGGGACAAGGACCAAGTTTATTTTTATTATACCACTCACAGTATCAATATGGTGGTGCTTATGAAGGATGCATGTTACCTTACAGCAGAACTGACTGTACTATTTTCTCCATTTTGCACACGAAGAAGCTGAGGTACAGGGAGGGTAGGTGACTTGCCCAGAGAAAGTGAAAGTGTTAACCACTCGATTGTCATGTCTGACTCTTTGTGAGCCCATGGACTCTAGCCTGCCAGGTTCCTCTGTCCATGGGATTTTCCAGGCAAGAATATTAGAGTGAGTTGCCATTTCTTTCTCCAGGGGATCTTCCCAGGTATCAAACCTGGGTCTCTTGCACTGCAGGTAGATTCTTTACCAGGCCTGTGATTCGAATTCCCCAACCTTCCAGCTATAAATGGGAGATCCAGGACTTAAACCCAAACTTTGCCAGTTCCACAACTTTGCCTCAAATGCTGTACTACCCTACTTCCTTTTTTTTCTTTTTCCAAGATATTGTCACCAATCCAGACGATGATGACTGTGAGTCAGTCTGGTTATTAATTTCCTGTTGTTAATAGAAGCTTAGTGTCTGAAATATCTGTTGCACCATCTGTAATTTTTAATAAAAACTTGAGGAATTTTCAGGGTTTTTTTGTGCATTGCATATGTGTAATAGCAAGGGAAAAATTGCTATTTTAAACCCAAAATGCCTACAGCCACTTTTACGCTCCAGGTGGGGGGTAAGAATGGTGCCTGGCAGAAGGAAGGCTGCTTTTTTGTTTAAGAAAATACTAAAAATAAGCTTTTTTGATTATGTAACAGAAGACTTCCTACCCCCACCTCACATAGTCTGGAAGGTGGAGGCTCTATCAAGGATTAAATCGCTCTACAAAAGAAACTAATAGGAATCAGAGAACTGTCCACTGGCAGCACACGAAGAAGGAAGATTTGCAAGTCTCAAGGAAAAGAGGAAATTAAAGAAAGTTCATGGCAGGGAAAGCAAATGTTCCCTATCAGGTTAGGCTTCCCGGCTCAGTGGTAAAGAATCCACTTGCAATGCAGGAGATGCAGGAGACGCAGGTTTGATCCCTGTGTTGGAAAGATTCCCTGGAAGAGGAAATGGCAACTCAGTCCAGTATTACTGCCTGGAGAATCCCATGGACAGAAGAGTCTGGTGGGCTACAGTCCATGGAGTTTTTAAAAAAAAATAAATAAATTATTTATTTATTTATTTTAGAGCTTCCATTTTATTTTATTTTACCTTACAGTACTCTATTGGTTTTGGCATACATTGACATGAATCTGCCACGGATGTACATTAACTCCCAAACATGAACCCCCCTCCCACCTCCCACCCTACATCATCCCTCCGGATCATCCCCATACACCAGCCCCAAGCATCCTGCATCCTGCATTGAACATAGACTGGCGATTCGTTTCTAACATGATAGTATACATATTTCAATGCTATTCTTCCAAATCATCCCACCC
>SJYX01007973.1:629865-643540 GCA_006410675.1 Oreotragus oreotragus | reverse complement strand
GCCCTTTGTTCCATGTGCGGACCTGGCGGTGTCTTATGTTTGAGCTTTTCGCGTGGAAGCTATCCCACAGTCTGGTTTGCTAGCCGCAGTTAGTTCATTCTGGTTACGCGCGGCGGGACGCTCCTGCCCGATTCTGAAAGCACCGCAGCCCGCGCCTGCCGCGCCTCCCTGCCCTGCCCCCACTGGGTAATGGCGGACGCAGGCGTTTGCGCTGCTTTTCCGCTGGGCGAGTTACTGTTGGGCTTGTAATTTGTTGGTTTTAATTATTTATTTATTTTTCCTTCCTGTTATGTTGCCCTCTGTGTTTCCAAGGCTCGCCACAGACTCGGCAGGGAGAGTGTTTCCTGGCGTTTGGAAACCTCTCTTCTTAAGCTTCCCTTCCCAGCACGGGCTTCCCTTCCTGGGACGGAGCTCCCTCCCCACCTCCTTTGTCTTTTTTTTTTTTTGTCTTTTATATTTTTTCCCCTACCTGCTTTTGAAGTCAATGCTCTGTTTTTCTGGGTGCCTGATGTCCTCTGCCAGCATTCAGAAGTTGCCTTGTGGAGTTTGCTCAGCGTTGAGATGTTCTTTTGATGAATTTGTGAGGGAGAAAGTGGTGTCCCCGTCCTATTCTTCCGCCATCTTGGTTCCTCTATCAGTCCATGGAGTTTTAAAGACTCAGACACGACTGAGCACACAACAGCAGCAGCAGCCAGGGCTACAGGTCTCAGCCCCGGATGAATGATGACTGATGAGAGATTCCCTGTGTTGGGTTGATTGAGGAACTCTGAGATCATGACTATCCAATTTTAAATGTTTCCAGTTGTGTACTAGTTTGAAATTCCCCTCAGTAAAATCAGCTACATGCAGTAGGCTCTGTGTAGTAATGGCTTGTGATCTGAAGGTAGAGGATCTGGGTTCCTGAGAGAGAAAAGTGGTGGGTAACAGGTCAGCAGGGATAGGAAGTCTGAGGTGGGAGTGACACAGACAGAGTAAAAGGACAAAGTAGGTAAGTAGTTAACCCAGCTAAGGGATTGTAAAGTTAAAAAAAAAATGTACAGGAGAAGCCTGGTAAGTGAATGGTCACTCAAGAAATCAGGCTTGCTTAACCACAGAACCAAGCAGGCTTGTTTACAACAAAGCCATGCAGCCAAAGCATGGAATATGCCCCAAACAGTAAAACAATGGTGCCACGAGGCCCACACGCTGCCCAGTGAGCTCAGTAGGTTAGTGATTTCTAGGACGTGCTCCTCTGGACACACTAAAAACAAAAATATAGAGAAAGGAGACCTAGGCTGCTTTCAAATCCTGGATAGTGTAAATAATGCTGCAATGAACATTGGGGTGCATGTATGTTTTTGAATTATGGTTTTCTCTGGTTATATTCATAGGAGTGGAATTGTTGGATCATATGGTAGTTCTAGACTTCCCAGGTGGTGCTAGTGGTAAAGAACCTGGCTGCCATGCAGGAGACATAATAGATGTGGGGTTTGATCCCTGGGTTGGGAAGATTCCCTGGAGGAGGGCATGGCAACCCACTCCAGTATTCTTGCCTGGAGAATCCCATAAATAGAAGAGCCTGGTGGGCTACAGTCCACAGGGTTGAAAGAACTGAACATGACTGAAACGACTTAGCACGCACTCGTGGTACTTCTATTTTTAGTTTTTTAAGGAGCCTTCATGCTGTTCTGCATAGTGATTGTACCAGTTTACATTCCTACCAACAGTGTAGGAGTCTTCCTCTTTCTTCACACCCTCTCCCGCATCTATTCTTTGTAGATTTCTAGGTGATGGTCATTCTGACTGATGTGAGGTGATGTTTCTCATTGTAGTTTTGATGTGCATTTCTTTAACAATTAGCGATCTTTTCCGTTGAGCATCTTTTCATGTGCTTTTTGGCCACTGTATTTCTTCTTTGGAGAAATGTCTATTTAGATCTTCTGCCCGTTATTTTTTTTTTTTTTTTTTTTTGATTGGGCTGTTTGTTTTGCTTTGATATCCAGCTTCGTGAGTTGTTTGCATATTTTGGAGATTAATCTCTTGTCGGTTGCTTCACTTGCAGCAGAACAATGGATAAAGAAGATGTGGTGCAAACATACATTGGAATACTATTCAGCCATAAAAAGAACAAAATAATGCGGATAGACCCAGAGATTGTCCTACTGAGTGAAGTAAGTCAGACAGAGGAAGACAAGTATCATATGATATCACCTATACATGGAGTCTAAAATAGGGTGCAGATGAACTTATTTGCAAAACCCAAGTAGAGTCACAGATGAGGAAGACAAACTTACGGCCAGTGGGGGATAAGTGGGAGGGGGATCAGTGGGAGGGGGATAAGTGGGAGGGGGATAAATTGGGAGACGGGGATTGACATATACACGCTGTATGCTGTGCTTAGTTGCTCAGTCGTGTCCGACTCCTTGCGACCCCATGGACTGTAGCCCGCCAGGCTCTTCTGTCCATGGGGGTTCTCCAGGCGAGAATACTAGAGTGGGTTGCCATGCCCTCCTCCAGGGAATCTTCCCAACCCAGGGATCGAACCCAGGTCTCTGTCATTGCAGGTGCATTCCTTACTATCTGAGCCACGAGGGAAGCCCAAGAATACTGGAGTGGGTAGCCTATCCCTTCTCCAGAAAACTTCTGACCCAGAAATCTAACCAGGGTCTCCTGCATTGCAGGTGGATTCTTTACCAGCTGAGTTACCCGGGAAGCCCATATACACACTACTATATATAAAATAGATAACTAATAAGAACCTACTGTATATCACAGGGAACTCTACTCCATACTCTAATTTCCTATATGGGAAAAGAATCTAAAAAAGGAATATATATAAAACTGATTTACTTTTCTGTACACCTGAAACTAACCACAACATTTAAATCAACTGTACACCAATAAAAATTTAAAAAAATAGGAAAGGAAAGGATGACATTATGCTGAAACCTGAAATGGTTTAACATTTTTAATATATGTTACTGACTTTTTGCTTATTTGCTTTGTGCTGGGACAGTCCCAACTTGACCACATAGGGACAAAGAAAACTCTGCTGTCTGATGTAGAGGAGAAACTGATGATGGAAGCTTGACATCTACTCAACAATAAGGAAGAAGGTGGTCCTTGCCCCACTCCCCACTTTTCCTCTGATTATGAAACTGTAGCCCACTAAATTCTTGAGGTACACCATGCTCTTGCCTACCAGCTTGTAAGCCTCAAAAGCATCCTATTTTAGTAAGTCACTTCTTACCTATCACTTTGCCTCATGGTGAATTTTTTCCGTTCTAAGACATAAAGAACTGGAGCTCCTGAGAGCCCCTGAGATGCACTTCTGGGTTTCAGGATGGGGCTGAGAACTGGGATGAGAGCAGGAGTTGGGAGCCAGAAGTGGCCGGGAGAGAGGACACACCCCTTGAAAATGGTAGGAAATATTGGGAAGAAGTCTGTTCTTCCCCTAGATAGCTGGGATGGAGAATGAGGTTATTTCTGTGGACAGTAGAGGAGAATGCTTCAGAAGAATCAGACATTACCTTCTGGGGAGCTGATACCAGGGATGGTCCTGCATTCTTTTCTGCCTGGACTTCTGCACCTTAAAGATGTGAACTTCGTAATAACCAATGAAGCCGCTGGAACTTAAGTTCTGTTTCGCATATCTTCAGAGTGCCCATTGCATAGGTAGGTGTACTCCTCAAAGTTGCTCTCATAGATTTGAAAAGTTAGACCATTTCCCCACATGGCAGTAAAGTGATGTGAGGAAGGGACTGCTTTGTCTAAAGTACCCAAAGTCATCATCTGGGCTTGTGACTTGTTTGGATGACTTCACATTTTTCGAGTACTTAATATATGCCCTGTCCTCCATGCATATTAACTCTTTAAATCTTCAAAACAACCCCATGAGATTTGTTGTTCAGTCACTCAGTCGTGTCCAGCTCTTTGGGACCCCATGGACTGCAGCATGCTAGGCTTCCCTGTGCCTCACTATTTCTTGGAGCTTGCTCAAACTCATGTCCATTGAGTGATAATGCCATCCAACCATCTCATCTGCTGTCACATCTTCACCTCCTGCCCTCAATCTTTCCCAGCATCAGAGCTTTTTCCAATGAGTTGGCTCTTTGCATCAGATGGCCACAGTATCGGAGCTTCAGCTTCAGCATCAGTCCCATGGGGTTGGCCTTGTCCAGTTTTTATGCAGGAGGAAAGAGAGGCTTATAAAAGCCCAAAGTTATGCATCTAGGAGGTGGCAGGGCTGGAATGTGAACCAAGATTCATTTTTCTCTCAAACCTTTGCTTGGCTTGTGACCACAATATCCTTTGTCCTTAGAAAAGACATCGTCCCACTTTTATCCTTAGAAAAGACTGCTGGGTTCTTAGATCCCTCCGTTGGCCTAGAAATTTCCTCTTCAAGGCCAGGAATTCTTACACTTGAGTTGCATCAGGGTCACCAGGAAGATCTCTCCAAGCAGATTGCTGGGTTTCACCACCAGAGTCTCCAGGTGGAGTCTGAGAATTTACACATCTAACAAGTTCTCAGGTGACCAGAGTAGGAGTTGAGAATCACCGTGCTGGGGTGATCTTTTAGTTTGCCAGGTAACCTGGGCATTGTCCCCACGTCCCATGGTTGCGCTCTGCTGTAGCCAAGGATCCAGGCTGCATAGGACTTGATTTGCCCTCCTTTCAGATTGGGTTCTGGATGACTGTTCTGTCATCTTGTCCAGTTCCCTAGCCCTGTTAGGGCCTGGCTTGGTCTGTTTTCAGGGTTTTCCCTTCTTCCTTGTAGGAGCATCCACACCTTCTGTGGATTGGGCTGTGTACCAACACTTCTGAGACCTTCTGGGCTGGAGGGGAAGGGAAGCAGAGCCTGGAAACTAAAAAGAGGGACACCTCTTCTCCCTCCCTCTGAGAGCTGGCATAGAGCTCGGGGGGCTTGTGGGGTCGTGCTGACTTAGGGATTCAGATGGCTTCTGCATCAGTTCAGTGGCTCCTTCCCTCCCCTTGCCTTGCACAGACATCTTTCATCTGGGAGACAGACAGATTGGAATTCTAAGCAGAAGGAAAAACATCTTAATATATCAAGTGTCTTTTGGTAATAGTTTAAAGGGCCCAAGAGACAGACTGTCAAATGCAGTCCCTGGGTACCCAGACCAATATGCCTCCACTCCTGATGTCTGTCTCTTATCTCTACAGCCAGAAGGAGAGCAGAGTCATGTGGTGTGTGAGTGTGTGCCTATGTGCACAAGTGGGGAGAGCTACCTTTGATAAAGGAGGACCTTAAGGATCAGGCATCGAGTGCCTGCCTGCTTGTTGTAAAGCTCTGTGGAGTAGGGGTGGGGGTAGGCTCACAGGGCTCTGGGGCTGGAGGCCCTGTCGCAACCACCTCACGAGGTGGGGACTGTCACTGTCCTCTGCTTTACAGAATCAGAAGCACAGGGAAGTCACTTGTTTGCAGTCACTCATGGGTAAGGGGCAAGGATGAGATTTGGACAGACGTGTCACCAAAAAAAAGGTATATGGATGGCAAATAAGCACATGGAAAGATGCTCAACATTATTAATCATCAGGGAAATGCAAATTAAAACCACAATGAGATACTACTGCATACCCACGAGAATGGCTAACCTGAAAAATATCTGACCATATCAACTGTCTACAGAGACATGGAGTCACTGGAACTCTCAAATGCTGCTGGGAAAAGTAGAATGGGGCAACCACTTTGGAAAACTATGTGGCTGACTTGGGACCTGTCATTTGCCATTCCTCTCCCAGATATTTATCTAAGAGAAAAGAGAGCATATCCACGTAGAGTCTTGGCCATGAATGTTCTCAGAAGCTACATTTGTAAGCCCCAAACTGCAAGCAACCTAAGTGTCAGTCAACAGGTGAACTGATACACAGTGGCAAACATATACAATGGAATAATACTAGACAGTAAAAAGGAAGTAGAAAAGATGGCAGGGAGCCGAAGAATTGATGCTTTTGAACTGGGGTGCTGGAGAAGACTCTTGAGAGCTCCTTGGAAAACAAGGAGATCAAATCAGTCAATCTTAAAGGAAATCAACTCTGAATACTCTTTGGAAGGACTGATGCTGAAGCTGAAGCTCGAATACTTTGGCCATCTCATGTGAACAGCTGACTCATTGCAAAAGACCTTAACACTGGAAAAGATTGAAGGCAGAAGGAGAAGAGGGTGACAGAGGATGAGATGGTTGGATCGCATCACCGATTCAATAGACAGGAACTTGGGCAAACTCCAGGAGATGGTGAGGGACAGGGAAGCCTGGTGTGCTGCAGTCCGTGGGGTCACAGAGTCAGACACAACTTGGCAACTGAACAACAACAAGAAGGATTGAACTATTGATATCGCAACAGTGTGAATATGTCTCTAAATGTTAATGCTTAATGAAAGAAACCAGATGTAAAAGAATGCATTCTATTTATATAAAATTCAGGAAAATGCAAGCTAATCTATAGTGACAGGAAATGGATCAGTGGTTGCCTGGATGGGGATATAGGGAATGAGGAGGGCCTGGAGGGGGGATCAGAAAGGACACAAAGAAATATTTAGGGGGATGGAGATGTTCATTATATTAATTGTGGTGATGATTTTTAAGAGTGTATACATATGTCCAAACTTATCAAATATGTACTTTAAACGTGTACAGCTTATTGTATTAATATATCAATTATGCCTCAAAAAGGCTGTTAATTAAAAAACAAAACAAAACAAGACAAGGACTTCCCACGCAGTCCATTGAGCAAAACTCCGCTCTTCACTGCAGGAGGTGAAGATTCCTGGTTGGGAGACTGCCGTACGGCACAGTCGAAACAAGCAAGCAAACAACCCAGGCTGCAGTCTGTCTCCAGAGCTGCTGCACCTCTGATGCTGTGCCTCAGAGATCAGGCTGGCTATCCTGGGTAGATAACAACAGCAACCTATTCTGTGGTCACCACTTTCCGTGGTTTAATCCTCCCATTTGTCAGTCCTCTTCAGGCGGGACCTATCTGATGATGCTCATTTAATGGATGTGGAGAAGTTAATGACATACTCAAGGTCACATGGGTGGGACATGAGAGGGAGGCAGACCCCCGCTCTTCACCCCCTCCAGAAGGGAGACAAAGGGGGCAGCAAGCCCAGTGGCCACCACAGCCTTTGGTCAGGGCCCAGCAGCAGGCCAGCCAGCCCGGTAGACTTCTCCTTTGAAGGAGTTCAGACCTCTAAATGTCCTTCCAGTTTTTGGTATCCAATGAGTCTGTGAAACAAAAAACAAAAAGCAAATAAAACTTCCATCACTTAAAGGGCCAGTCATTGCCTGGACTCCTTTGTCTGTCTCTATTTATTTACTTGGTTTTGGCTGCACTGAATCTTCACTGCTGTTCGTGGGTTCCAGTTACAGTGAGTGGGGGCGACTCTCCAGGGCTTCTCGTTGTGGTGGCTTCTCTTGTTGTGGATCATGGACTCTAGGGCATTTGGGCTTCAGCAGTCGTGGTACGTTTGAAAAAATCATGATAAAATATCCATAACAGAATTCACCATTTAAATCCTCTTTAAGTGTACAATTCAATGTCCTTGAGTACATTCACAAAGTTGTACAACCATCACCACTGTATAGTTCCAGAACTTTTTAATCATCTCAAACAGAAACTCTGTCTCCATTCAACACTAACTCCTTATCCTCCCCTTGCCCCACTCCCAGCTTCTCTCTTGGGAAAGTAACCGCTATTCTACTTCCTGCCTGTATGGATCTGCCTGTTCTTGGTACCACATATAAGTGTTGTGGTTTAGTCGCTAAGTTGTATCCAACTCTTTTGTGACCCTGTGGCCTGTAGCTCACCAGGCTTCTCTGTCCATGAGATTTCCCAGGGCAAAAAGTGAGTTGCCACTTCCTTCTCCAGGGGAATCTTCTCAACCCAAGGATGGAAGCCAGGTCTCCTGCACGGCAGGAGGATTCTTTACAGCCTGAGCCACCTGGGAAGCCCACCACGTACAAGTGGAATCATACCTAGCACGTACAAGTGGAATCATACCTAGCACGTACAAGTGGAATCATACCTAGCATAAAAAAAAGGTATATGGATGGCAAATAAGCACATGGAAAGATGCTCAACATTATTAATCATCAGGGAAATGCAAATTAAAACCACAATGAGATACTACTGCATACCCACGAGAATGGCTAACCTGAAAAATATCTGACCATATCAACTGTCTACAGAGACATGGAGTCACTGGAACTCTCAAATGCTGCTGGGAAAAGTAGAATGGGGCAACCACTTTGGAAAACTATGTGGCTGACTTGGGACCTGTCATTTGCCATTCCTCTCCCAGATATTTATCTAAGAGAAAAGAGAGCATATCCACGTAGAGTCTTGGCCATGAATGTTCTCAGAAGCTACATTTGTAAGCCCCAAACTGCAAGCAACCTAAGTGTCAGTCAACAGGTGAACTGATACACAGTGGCAAACATATACAATGGAATAATACTAGACAGTAAAAAGGAAGTAGAAAAGATGGCAGGGAGCCGAAGAATTGATGCTTTTGAACTGGGGTGCTGGAGAAGACTCTTGAGAGCTCCTTGGAAAACAAGGAGATCAAATCAGTCAATCTTAAAGGAAATCAACTCTGAATACTCTTTGGAAGGACTGATGCTGAAGCTGAAGCTCGAATACTTTGGCCATCTCATGTGAACAGCTGACTCATTGCAAAAGACCTTAACACTGGAAAAGATTGAAGGCAGAAGGAGAAGAGGGTGACAGAGGATGAGATGGTTGGATCGCATCACCGATTCAATAGACAGGAACTTGGGCAAACTCCAGGAGATGGTGAGGGACAGGGAAGCCTGGTGTGCTGCAGTCCGTGGGGTCACAGAGTCAGACACAACTTGGCAACTGAACAACAACAAGAAGGATTGAACTATTGATATCGCAACAGTGTGAATATGTCTCTAAATGTTAATGCTTAATGAAAGAAACCAGATGTAAAAGAATGCATTCTATTTATATAAAATTCAGGAAAATGCAAGCTAATCTATAGTGACAGGAAATGGATCAGTGGTTGCCTGGATGGGGATATAGGGAATGAGGAGGGCCTGGAGGGGGGATCAGAAAGGACACAAAGAAATATTTAGGGGGATGGAGATGTTCATTATCTTAATTGTGGTGATGATTTTTAAGAGTGTATACATATGTCCAAACTTATCAAATGTGTACTTTAAACGTGTACAGCTTATTGTATTAATATATCAATTATGCCTCAAAAAGGCTGTTAATTAAAAAACAAAACAAAACAAGACAAGGACTTCCCACGCAGTCCATTGAGCAAAACTCCGCTCTTCACTGCAGGAGGTGAAGATTCCTGGTTGGGAGACTGCCGTGCGGCACAGTCGAAACAAGCAAGCAAACAACCCAGGCTGCAGTCTGTCTCCAGAGCTGCTGCACCTCTGATGCTGTGCCTCAGAGATCAGGCTGGCTATCCTGGGTAGATAACAACAGCAACCTATTCTGTGGTCACCACTTTCCGTGGTTTAATCCTCCCATTTGTCAGTCCTCTTCAGGCGGGACCTATCTGATGATGCTCATTTAATGGATGTGGAGAAGTTAATGACATACTCAAGGTCACATGGGTGGGACATGAGAGGGAGGCAGACCCCCGCTCTTCACCCCCTCCAGAAGGGAGACAAAGGGGGCAGCAAGCCCAGTGGCCACCACAGCCTTTGGTCAGGGCCCAGCAGCAGGCCAGCCAGCCCGGTAGACTTCTCCTTTGAAGGAGTTCAGACCTCTAAATGTCCTTCCAGTTTTTGGTATCCAATGAGTCTGTGAAACAAAAAACAAAAAGCAAATAAAACTTCCATCACTTAAAGGGCCAGTCATTGCCTGGACTCCTTTGTCTGTCTCTATTTATTTACTTGGTTTTGGCTGCACTGAATCTTCACTGCTGTTCGTGGGTTCCAGTTACAGTGAGTGGGGGCGACTCTCCAGGGCTTCTCGTTGTGGTGGCTTCTCTTGTTGTGGATCATGGACTCTAGGGCATTTGGGCTTCAGCAGTCGTGGTACGTTTGAAAAAATCATGATAAAATATCCATAACAGAATTCACCATTTAAATCCTCTTTAAGTGTACAATTCAATGTCCTTGAGTACATTCACAAAGTTGTACAACCATCACCACTGTATAGTTCCAGAACTTTTTAATCATCTCAAACAGAAACTCTGTCTCCATTCAACACTAACTCCTTATCCTCCCCTTGCCCCACTCCCAGCTTCTCTCTTGGGAAAGTAACCGCTATTCTACTTCCTGCCTGTATGGATCTGCCTGTTCTTGGTACCACATATAAGTGTTGTGGTTTAGTCGCTAAGTTGTATCCAACTCTTTTGTGACCCTGTGGCCTGTAGCTCACCAGGCTTCTCTGTCCATGAGATTTCCCAGGGCAAAAAGTGAGTTGCCACTTCCTTCTCCAGGGGAATCTTCTCAACCCAAGGATGGAAGCCAGGTCTCCTGCACGGCAGGAGGATTCTTTACAGCCTGAGCCACCTGGGAAGCCCACCACGTACAAGTGGAATCATACCTAGCACGTACAAGTGGAATCATACCTAGCACGTACAAGTGGAATCATACCTAGCACGTACAAGTGGAATCATACCTAGCATGTACAAGTGGAATACCCAAGTGGGGTCTTTAACCTTACTTGAACTCCCACTCTTTGTTTTGGTGGCAGGAGTGGGAGGAGATGGGACTTTGGACACTGTGCTATATAGGTAGTGAAGTCTACTGTTTTCAGAGCAGAAGATGGGATGGGAAATGTCCTCTGCTGGGACAGGTCCAGGGCCTCTCCCTGAGGTGGACTTGTCTTCTGCTCCTGGCCAACAACTGTGTAGATGCACATGGCTATTTATGTGTATGTTTTTGGCCTGGGTCTCATGTTTCCAAAACATATTCAGCAGATGCCTCAGGAGTTCTGCAAATAATTGATTTGGATGTCATTTAACTCCCTGGTGGCTTGGATGGTAAAGAATCTGCCTGAAATGTGTGAGACCCTGGTTTGATCATTGGGTCAAGAAGACCCCCCCCCCCCNCACCCAGCCGGAGAGGGCCGGCCCCCAGCTCGCGGCGCCAGCGCGCCCCCGCGCGGCCGGGCCAGGTTCCTCCACCACTTCCGGGTCCTCCACGCCCCCCCCCCCCCCCCCCCCCCGAGAAGGGCATGGCAACCCACTCCAGGATTCTTGCCTGGAGAATTCCATGGACAGGGGAGCCTGGTGGGCTACAGTCCATGGGGTTGCAAACAGTTGGACATGACTGAGTTACTAACACTTTTACTTTCCCTTTAATTATTAAAAAATGGCTATAAGCATACCCATTCAAATGTATTGCAAATAAACACATCGATTGGGCAGATTGTGTAGATCTTAGAATGGAAGGGGTCTTGATATCTTTATTTAATTAAAGAGAATCCTACATTACAAGGAAGCTTATGGGAGATGTCTATTATTTGCAATAACTCCTCTGTGTGATTAGAAGTTTCCTATAAAGCATGGACATTTATTGGCCATTCAGGTAGATGAATGGGGAAAAATGTATTTCACAAAGATGGCTACAATAGCATCTCCCATCCCACATGTTCTTGTTATAATGTAAATGTTACGGATTGAATCGTGCTCCCTCCAAATTCATATATTGAAGTCCTGTCTCCCAGCACCTCAGAATGTGACCTTATTTGGAAATGAAGTCATTGCAGATGTAATTAGTTAAAATGGGATCAGGCTGGAGTACAGTGGGTGCCTTATCCAGTGTGACTGGTGTCCTTATAAAAGGAGAGATTTGGGTGCAGGTGGAGAACACTGTGCAAAGCTGAAGGCAGAGATCCAGGAGATGCTTCTACAGGCTGAGAAACGCCAAAGACCGTGAGGAAACCGCCACATGCTAGGAGAGAGCCATGGGACAGTCTCCTTTTCAGTGCTCAGAAAGGCACCGGCCCCGCTGACCTTTCAATTTCGTACTTCCGGCCTCCAGAACTGTGCAATTGTTAGGGGAAGCATACTGACTGAAAGTGCCCACCCTGGCCAGGCACCATAGTAACCATTTGCATGAGTTGCTTTATGACAGGAGATCCTGATAAGGAATACGGAACTAATAAGCCACCACCAACCGGAAGAGTCCGGGAAAAGTCCAAAGGAGACACCGCGTGTCCGTCCACTTCCCAGAATCCCTCTCGCTAGCATCCATCTTGGCTGAGCAATGCGTGCATCACCAGGAAAGACTGAATTAGAAAGACTGGTCACAGACCACCCGGAAACGAATCCCATCACCATAAAACCCGACATTTTGAGCCACGTGACAGAGCAGTTCTCCTGGGTTCCCTTACCCTACTGCTCTCCATCTGGGTGCCGTTTGCAATAAAATCTCTTGCTTTGTCAGCACACGTGTCTCCTCGGACAGTTCATTTCCAAGTGTTAGACAAGAGCTCAGTTTCCGGCCCTGGAAGGGGTCCACCTTCCTGCAACAAAGTGATACATTTCTGTTGTTTGGGTCACTCAGGCTTGGTATTTTGTTATGGTAGCCCTAGCAAGCTAACACACAACCTGCACACCACTCTCATTTAGAAATGAGGTCTGTGTCCCCTCCCTTGAAAATGGATTGCTTTTTTGATTATTTAGACAAGTAGCATTCAACAGAAGTGATGCCCTATGACTTCTGAGGCTAGACCATAAAAAGTGATAAGGTTTCTGTCTGGCTTATTGGACACTTGCTTTTGAAGCTTTCAGTCATCATGTGAACCGTCTGGGTCCTCAGTCTGGGTAGGTGTCCAGGCGGTGTTGAGGAGGCAAGTGGATCACTCTAGATGCGGGTGGAACCTGTAGGAGCAAGGACGTGTCCTGGGGCTGGTGGCAACACGGGGGACCCCAAAAGGCAAGAATGGGCTCTTGACCTTTGAAATCTTCTTTGGGTTGACCTACAAATTAACTAGACACAACACCACGTCCAGATACGAATTCTAGAAAGGTACCTGTAGTGTGGTGACTGGTTCTCTCTTCCCACTAGGAAATCAGGTAATTAAGGACAATCCAAACTGAAGAGGGTTCAGGAATGGGAGGCCCCTTCTCACAGGGAGGCATATTCTGAGAGCCATCCCCAGGCGGCGTCCCTGAGCATCTTCTCTTTCCTTCTACAGTTCCCCCTTTAGCAATACCTTTATTGAATTGTCATCACTTACCCTCAGGATAGTTTGAGTCTCCCGCTCTGTGCCAACCATTTTCTCGGCATTCTCTCATTCAATCCTTGCAATGACTCTGCAAAAGGCCTTTATTGTCCTTTTACTGTATCACTCACATCTCAGGAGAGATCAATTAACCAAATTAATCCTATAAGGAAGTCTCAGTAGCACCATGAACATTTTCAGGCAAAAGAATAGTCTTTAACTACCTCAGAGGAAGGCCAGCCCATTTAAGGAAGAAGTAACTGCCACCAGAGTTTAAGGGGACTGTAAAATATGGAAATCTGCTACGCTCTGGAATGGAAATCTCTTTCAATGTAGATTAGGCCTGGATTCAGGGGAATGGCCGGAGACTGGTACCTGTGGTTCCCTTGGCAACCACCTTCTGATTGGAAGGAACCAGAGTGTGGGGATGGGAATCACTGGGAACGCCTATGTGACTCACCCATAAGTAGGCAGGAAACAGTTAAAAAGCTGCCACCAGTGAAGCTATGGG